>VZTN01000517.1:88846-184396 GCA_013400515.1 Erpornis zantholeuca
GAAGGCAGCGGCGGGATGCGTGGCCGGGCGTCGGGCTCGTCCCGCACCCCCGGGCGGCCCGGCCCGGCTCTCCTTCCCATCGCCGGGAAGCGCCTGCGGGGCTGTGCAGGGAGAACTTTTGATGCGATCCTTTTCATGCAGTTGGAGGAAAAGTGACTCACTTATTACTTGCACGGGGCAAGTAATAAGTGGAAGTTAAAGGCAAGATATTATAGGGAAGCCTTTCACTCAAATGAAAGTGTTCCCAAGAAAAGTGCCCGGGCTTTCCTCAGCACACGCTGTGTCTCGATGCTACCGTGTGTGTAACTCGGTGATCAGTGTAGTGCTACCTGATTCTTCATGGTGTCCCTTCTTTTCCTGTGTTTTGAGCTCTGGCATGAAAAGACCCTTATTTATCACTTAAAAACTTTGATTCCACAAATTTTGAAATTTCTCCCTACAGTATGACTGCATTCCTCCTGCTGTTTTAAATGTCTCCACCAACCATCTGATCCCCAGTCAGTACTGGTAATTTATTGTGTGAGCGTCTCAGCATTTATTTGTGCCATGTTCTCTGCAGTTATGTAATACATAGCTGGCATTTTGTCTGGAGTTGCCCAAAGAGGTTTCCAGATTCAATTTAGTACATAGTTATTTAAAAACTGGGAATTTAGTGGGTTTGTGCAACTTGAAAGCACCAACATGTGTTTAAAAAAAGTAAAAATTAAGGACTGAACCTTATGTAATTTATTTCTTTTTACTTAATCCATCACTTTTTCTATTTCCTACAGCTCCAAATGACCACTTACTATATAGCAACCGGTCCCAGATTAACTCTACTTTGAAAGCTTGTGAAGATGCATTGCATGATGCAGAAACAGCATGCAGGCTCCAGCCATACTGGTTGAAAGTAAGTTCTGACTTCAGTTGTACTTTTTTAAAACCTTGATAATGCCTTGATAGGAAACTGTTAGAATGGTCAGACAATGGAATCTGAGGGAGGCTTTTAAGTCCTGTAATTTCTTGAACTCCCAGTATTTACAGATATTTAACCATGATATTCTTTAGCTTCCTGAGGTGAAGGAAGAGAATGCTAGTCCTGGAGGGTAAGCTAAGGCTATTATCTTTAACTTGGATGAATATCAATTTTGCGAGCTCTCTAAAAATTGAATGCAGTGCTTATATCATTCTATAAGGACAAAATTACTATTTCAGAAGTTGGATCAGTTGGGCTCAGGTGCTGTGAGAATCATACTTGCGTGAGTTGGAGAATATCTATATGAGCTTATGCTTGTAGTTTTCAGGACTGTTGTGTTTTGAAACCCAGACACTGGTGGTGGCTAGGTGTAAGACATAGTTATAGTGATTTTACTGGTCCAACTTTTCTTTCTTCAGAAAGCTCTTTTGTACTTTCCCTGTGGTTTTGTTGCATATTCTCTTGACAAAAGCTGCAGCTGTGGATGTATTTCCTTGCAGGGCCACCTAAGGAAAGGACAAGCATTAGCTAATCTGGGGAAAACAGAAGAAGCTTTAAGGGAGTTTCTATTCTGCCTTGCTCTAGATACTGGGAACAAGACAGCCAAGTCTGAGGCGCAAAAGGTGAGTTCCCTAAATCATCTGGAACTGCATAATTGTTTTCAATGGCCTTTCATAAAGGAGGGTGAGGTTTTTTTTTCTTTTCCTCTCTCTCATTACTGCAGAGAGCTGGATGGAGATACAAATTCAGACTGTTTTTTAGATTTGAGTAGTGTATTGCTGATCTGAAGATAGGAAGGTAGCAAAATTATATACTTAGCAGCCACTCAGTGGAAACAGTTACAGTGTTAGCATCAGTAAATTTGAAGGAAAACTGAATTATTAATAATTGCCGCCCACAGACTATTGTGATTCTCAAATTTCTAATCTGATTCCTAGCCTGGCAATCTATTACCAATGATGGAGTGCAGAAGAGGGGGAGTTGCTACTGAATGATGTATCAGGCCATTGACTGGCAGAACACAACACGCAGCACTCATCACACTCCACTTGGGAGCAGCAGCATTCTTCCTACTGCCAGTCGTGCTGCCCAAGTGTCATTGTGTGCAGGAGGTGTGAAAGAGGAAGCAGTCGACAAAGGAAGAGCAGTTTTAAAATAGGTTTTTAGGGTTGCTAATAATTAATGCTAAATAAGCAAAGAAATGAATCTGCAGTGATATTTTTTTCAGTAGCAGCCTACAATGTGTGTGAATTCTTATATGGCTTTTGTGAATGCTGCCATGTTGCCCACCCCTCAAATCTCTATCCTGTAAATCAGTATTTTGATATTTGACCTTTTTTGTTGTTGTCATAGCTAACAGGCTCAGTGTTGCATTGATTACTTATGGCAATAAAAATATAATAGTTTTATTTTCCTTTTTGACAGTGTATTTGTGCCATTCTCAGTCACTGGTGGGTTGGGAACCTTAGGGGTTTCCATGTGCTATAGCATGTAAGGCTTTCTAAAGGCACAGTAGAATTCTTACAGTAAAACTCTCTTTGTGAAGGTAACAGAGCATAACCTGAATGGTCATAGTGAAATCAAATTTCTATCTCATTTTATATATGGTTGAGATTTCAACGTCCTTTGAGGTTTTTTTGTGACTGATGTTTGAGGATTTTTGTTTGCTTTTTTTCCCCAGTTAGTTCAGTACAGTCTTTCATTGTCATTGTGTCATAATTTGTGCTCATAGTCATGCTGGGAGACTTTCTGTGCACTAGAGCAAAAAGACCAGAAACAAACAAGTATGTTTCTAAATTCTGACTCCTGATAGCTGTTTCCAAGACATTTAATTTCTGAGCAGTGGGGTTCTGAGAAAAACTAGGCTTCTTATGGCTGAAAGAATTACTTGTGCACTCATCAGACACAGAGTTCATCCATGATGCAATATTTTACTGGGTCATTTCCAAGGCTGTTTGCATAAGAATGACATACTACGTTGTACCAAATTCTTTGGGTGTAGTTGTGATGTTCTACTTGTATTAACTGTCTGCCTGTGTTAGTTTGGACATAGTGTGATCCTGTGAAATCCTTTCTGGCTTTAAATAGAAATCTCGGCTGTCATGTGGCTTCCTCAGGCATCAGCAGGATCACCTCAGCAGTATGTTGAAATTAGTTTTTGAAGTGTGAGCTTCAGCTCTGTTTCTTTCCTTAAATAATCATCTGATAAGCTATGCCATACAAGGGGCTTCAAGCTGCTACTTGAAACAGATTCACTTATTTTCTTATAGCAAATGAAAAAATAGCATTTTTCTGCTGCCTACCTTTTTTGTATTCTCACATAAGTGAATTAAAAATAGCTACAGTTTACAGTATCAGACACATTTACCCAACTGATCTTGGATTAAGCCTGTGAGATGAGTGCTTTCTGTACTTGTAAACTCCAGTGAAAGCTGATGTGCAGTAAAAAAAACCCAAAAAGCCAAAAACATTTAAGAAATATGTTAATAATTTCTGGAGAGCCCTGAACTGCAGGACAAAGATGAAAAAGGCATGTGTGTGTCACATCACAGAGAATGGTTAATAACTTGGTGGGCTTTTTTAACTCTGAAAATGTTTCTCACTGTCTGTTTGGCCCATATCACATTAGCTCTTGCACTTGTTCCTACCCCAATTTAAAGGGCTCTTTAAATGGTTTTAACAAAATCATGGATGCTTCTTTCAGCTTTTCCCTTACTTGCTTTTTCATTTGGTTGCAAGGAAGGAACTAAGCAGTGAAGTGTTCTGTTTTATATCACAGCTTCTACTTAGTTTGTTTTCACTCATCCCGGGAAATGCTCAGGAACACTTACCCGATATCCTGCAGCTGTTGTCACATCACTCTAGATTAAAGGGGAATCTCCTAAATTCAGTGGGATCTGGAGGCACCAGCCATAACCTACAAAGGTTGCTCAAGGTAAAGATCAAGTCTGATGTGTGGTTCTTAATTTGTTGTGTGTTTTGTGTTCATATTGGGAAGCCTTCTCTCCTTTTTGCATCTGGGAGATAGGAGGATACATTTTCTCAAATTTTTACTGAGTTTCAGAACATACAAAAGAGTGTTGACTTACTGAAGTCTCCTTATTTGACTTTTTTTCTTTAATAGAAGTCCTCTGTTGTTCTGATAAATTTTATGTCAGAATTGAGTGGGTTCTACTCCTGTAATTGTCTTTAGATCTTTCAAGTAGTTGGTAATGGAAAAGGGCCTCCAAAAGATTGGATTTAGATACCCTCAAAAGCTGTGAAAGCTAGAATCCTGAGCTTCAACTTGAGCTATAGCTGATGATGCTAGTAACAAACTCATTGTATACTCAGTCTGTACAATATTTAGAAGTTATTGTAGAGCTACATAAGATATGTTAGCTACTTCATAACTTTGGTTTTGCAGCTGTAGTTTTGTAAATGGCTGTAGAGGTTTACATTAATGGGTTTGTAGGGATCACTTCTGCTTCACTGAAACCTGAACTTTGGGATGGGGTTTGCATATATTGTATATTTAGAAGAAAACTTGGCTAGTCCTTACAAACAAAAGTGGTAGGTTTTGAGCAGCCTCGTTGAGATTGATAAGAAACAATCAGTGACATTGCCCTCTGGAAAGGCTGTTAGGATAGGATATTCTGACAAGAAACCCTTTTGCATGAGTCTTTCACAAAGCCATTTGAGGGACAGTTCACTCATCTTTCTGCATGTTACACATCATCACAGCTCCTGATCACAGTCACAGTGTCTGTTTTCGGGTCCATCCAGGGAGTTGATGTTACAAAGCTGACAGGTGATGTCCTGCGCGATGGCTGCTCACAGGATGTCCTGTGGCCATAACAGGATAAACCCTGAGTGGTTTATCCTCTGAGAGAGGAATCTGCCTTGCAAGAGGAAGCTCTGGGCATTTTGTCTCTTAGAAATTTTGTGTGTTTTTACTGCTTCCTTAAAATAAACTGACATTGTTTTAGTTGTTCTGTTGGTTGATACCACCATCATGATATAAACAATATGCATTTCCCCATAGGTTCAGTGATAACAATATATTTAACATGAGATCTAGCCACATTTCTGCCTCAATCCAGTTTCATAATCTTCAAGATTTAAAGCCTCATAAAAGGGCTAAAAATACTCAGTGGTGGGGAGGGGAAATCAGGTTTGTTGGTTGCTTGCTTTTTGGGGTTTGGTTTTTTTAAATTAGGATTAGCAATTCTCAGACTCTTGCTTCTTGACCTACAAAGTCCTTCCTGGTGATCCATAATATTAAAGATTTGTGACAGGTTGAGTTTTTTCCTTACCAGGTTGTTGGAAAATTGGTTTAATGTCAGTCCTCTCTTCACACAGGTCAATGTGGAACAGAAAAAGGGTTTTTCCATTCAAGAGGAACCAAATGTAACTACTTCTGGTAGTTTGAGGAAATCTATACAAATCACAGAGAGCAAAAAGGACTGCTTGGAGGAGGAGAACAAATTCACCTCCATGCCAGAGTCTACCTTTCTCATCTCTGAGAAGTGCAGCCTCCTGAAAAGGAAGTGTTGCTCTGAGGAGATGCGAAATGCCGAGGTGCCCTGCAAACTGATAAAGAAAGGTATGTTTAATTACACACATGTGTAATTAAACACATGTGTAATTACACATGGCATGCAATCTATGGAAACATTTCTTTTCTGAGATTCACACAAAGAAGGACCAAATGACGCTTTGCCTTTTATATTTTCTCTTTTTGCCTAATCAAGGCATGCATGATATGGAATCTTTCCTGTGTGTAGAGAGAAAAAAGTCTAAAAAGGGGCAAAGAAGGTTGGGTCACGTGCTTTTCTCAGCAGAGCTCCGAATCTTTTAAAGAACATCAGTGTTGCACATGGTCTTAGCACTTTCCATAACAATTTAAAAAGTTTAAAAGCACAAACTCTATTTGGTTTTGATATCTGGCCTTGTTTTTCGGCTGTGGGAGGTATTTACAATGGTATGAAACAAGAATTTGTCTCACTTTAGATTTTCAGCACTAACAAAAAGTGTTTTGACGTAGATTGCTAATGCAAGGCCAAACTGAACCCTCTGTAAGTTGGTATAGTGTGATCAAAATTAGGGGGAGATGTGCTAATTTGTGCCAAGGCTGAATTTGAAGCTTTGCATAGAAATTACTGTAATAATGCTTCGTGGTTCAGTAAGTTGCAAGTATATACAACACACATTTAAATATCATATGCTGCTGTAAATACATGAGATAGCATTGTGCTTGCATAGCTCTGTTCAATTACATTATAATTTTTTTTTTCTTGTTGACAGACACAGTTGATACTAAGGGAAATAGTACCGGACAACATATTCCGTTTGAAGTTGTGGATCCATCAGATTTGGACTGCTCCCTGTGTATGAGGTGTGTTCTTTTCCCACAGATATCTATAGCTTTCCAGCTGTATCTTCCTCCCTTTTATAACCTAGAGATTTTCTAACTTACTTGGTACTTATTTTTGCCTGCGACATGAAATTAGCTTTTACTGTGATTGTTACTCCAGTGATGCATTTCTAGACCTTTGGTTCTGGGTGCTGTTTATGAGTGGGGACTCTGATCTTCTCTGGGCTAGTGATTGCTTTGGAAAGGGCACACAAAGTCACGTGAAGGTTAAGCATGAAGGTGTCTGAAAGATTTGCTCTCATCAGTGACACTGAGCCACTGATGCAGTGCACAAACCCACAGTTTGTCATCTGGGAATTTGTAGAGCTGTTTGTCAGGAAAAGAACAAAATACCTAGAGACCACATCCAATGAATATTCTGAGTTTGCATGAGAAATACTGTGTTGCTGCTATTGCAATAGGAGGATCTTGTGAGTAAACAAGAGCATCTTTTAACTCTCTTGCTTAAGAGATTTGTTCCTCACTTTACTGAGGCAGTCACTCCATTTGCTTGAAGATTTCTTCTTCCAGTTAAACAACAGTTATTCTTGGGAACAGCAATGACTTAGTAAAACAAGTAGGAGTTGTCAACTGCATCTATTTTACTACTTGTTTAGTACAAACATTTTAACTTTGGCAAATATATTATGTCGGGGGTTTTTACTGACTTAGAAATATTGGGAAGGTGTGCACTCACTGCAGTGAGTGTTGCTTAGGTTGTTTGGGTTTTTTTTAGTTACCCAGATATATCTATAATGCATATTGGGGTTATTTTTGCACAATATTTTTTAATTCTTAAATAGCAGATAGACTCTTTAGGGATTTACTTTTGAAAGGCCTGTGTTTTGAGAAATCTGGATTTTGTTGTTTGTATGCAGAAGAGGGGGCTTCAGTTTGTTTCAGACAACCTGAAAGCTTTGAGGACCAACCGCTGTTGTCTTATTTAGTTTTGCTTAGAATAAATCAGATCTGCCTCCTCTCCCCCTGCCTGTCTACAGCTGAAATACGTTCCAAAAGTTTATGCAGCTGTCAAAACACTCAATAGTGCAAAGAGCAAAACTTTCTCTAACAGAAAGCCATGCAATTAATCTTAGATGGTTTAGTGATTCTACTTATTTATCATCATGTCCACAAAGCATTTTTCAGATGTTTTAAATAAAATTAATTAGTCCTATTTTCTCATCCTCTATGTTAAATCAGAAACAGCCAGACTATAATGCATTTGTAAAGGAATTGGCCCAATTACTGATTCCTTTACAGTATAGAGGATGGTATAGGTGCTGCACTTGTAATTGCAGTCACAAATCCAGGCCTTGCCTTCAGAAAGATGTTAGCTTTGTACCATCACTGCACAAGGAAGGCTTGTGCTCAGGAAAGATCTCGTAAGATCTTTCTTATTATTTATGCGGACTGATTATAATTATTTCCTGCCATGTTCTTCAGAAGTGTTTTGGGGATTTGGTTCCTGAGATACTTTGGACTAATTACCTAGTAACCTACTGACCTGTTCACAATTAACTGCAGGAGCTGTTATTAACCTGTTTGTCTGACAGAGTGGCCAAAATGTTATTTATCTACCTTTGCTCCAGCAGCAAGCAGAAAATACAAAGTAGTCAAAGCAACATAGTGGTGAGAAAAGAAGGAGCATTATTCTGCTGCAATTTAGTTTCTGCTGTTACAGTAGCTCAAAATAATGTCAATGAGAAATCTTGGTGTGTAGTGTTTCTTTCTTCAAGTCATGGAGCTTGTCCAGGTCCTCTGAGTTTTTAGGAAAAGCTGCTGCTGGCTTTTGTGAGAGCTAGGGCAGACTTGGGAATCTTAACAGGAGTGTCTTGTCTTTACACTACATTTCAAATGAAGTCAGTCCCTACTAAATAATTACATATGCAATGCAGTCCTTAGTGGAACACAGGGTAGAATTCAGTGTTTCACATAGTTTAGGTGAGGTTTCTGTTCATGAAACAATTAACAAGTGTTTTTAATTACACCATCAAGTTGCAATAACATAGGCGTGGCATGTTAGATACTATTTCATATGTTCCATTGCTTAAATGTCAATGTTTTTAGTAACTAATGACATTTAATAAGCTCTCTACTGCGGTCTTGTTAAAAGCCAATTACATTCTTAAATACACTCATCTTGTTAAGGATGCTAATAAACCTGGATTTATGTATTGTAATTTCCACGCTTAATACAACATAGTGTACTGTTTTGATATATTAATACTTTAAAGAAAAATTATTAATTCACTTAAATTATAATGAGACTAATATTAAAGACCTTAAAATGTTTAGACAGTATGTTGTAACATACAGTATATTCCAGACAATTTAGCTTCTAGTTTTGAATTATTCCTATTTTTAAAAAAAACTTCTATATTATTTACATCTCCTTACGGTCCTTATTGATAAGGAAACATGACTTTGCAATAACATGTAATCATAGTAAGGAAAAAAATCTTTACATGAAAATAAATGTCATAGAGATATTTGAAATGGGTAAAGAATAGGTGCCATGGTACTTTGAAGACCTGGCCTTACATATTTAAATATTCTTCCAGATGAAACATGAACCTCCTGTCACTCATTTTCCAGAAAAGCAGTCACTTGAAGGTTAAAAACTCTATTCCCAAAAAAAAAAAAAGAAAGAAAAGAGGAATACTCATTAGAGTTGGCAATAATAGAATCATAAATTTTTTTAGGCTGGAAAAGACCTCCAGGGTCTTTGAGCTCCACTATTTATACCAGAGCTGCCAAGTCCCCGTTTATTGCAATTACTGATGTGGGCTATTACTGCAAATAGGTATTTTGTGCTTAGCTCTACACATACAAGTAATCATATAATTTCCACAGTAATAGTTGTGCAAGTATTGCTCAATTTCATTAGTGAAGTCAGATGGTCCAACTTCTGGTTCTGTTTACTGCTCACACAGAGGAAAATTTAAATGCTGGCATGTTGGAAGTTTGTGACAGTATTGTCCCTCACATTCACTGAAGTCAGAGTTCATGGGCTGCCTTTCATGTTGGGTGTAAATAAAAAAGTCTGTAAGCTGAATAAATACAAAACTTGGTTGAAGAAATTAAAAGCTAGAAGCAACTTTATCCCTGCAGTAGTCAGTAGTTAAATTACTGAATGAATTCAGCTATTTTTGGTAGCAACTTTTTTCTTTTACTTTAGTACACGATATTGTTGTCTTTTTGCTCTTGAATTTTCCAATCCAGGCTCTTCTATGAACCTGTCACCACACCTTGTGGACACACATTCTGTCTCAAATGTCTGGAGAGATGCCTGGACCACAACCCAAAATGTCCCCTGTGCAAGGAAGGGCTCTCAGAGGTAATCCTTGGATTTTTTCAGCTTAAGTTCAAGTGCAAGTGACAGGAACAATTTCAACTTCAGACAGCCTTGGTATTTCCCAACACAAAAGAAATATTACATAACTCAGGAAGAATGTGAATTTGAAAATGCTCTTGTGGGTTGCCAAGCATGACTAGTCTCTGTTCAAACCTTAGAACCAGGCCTGTACTTAAAAAAATCTGTAGGTGATTTTACTTTCCAGATTTCCTAAGTAAATGTCTGTAACACAGGGAATAGTTAAAAAAACAGCTCTTCACTGGCAAATTTAACAGATGATAGAATCACAGACATCAGTAAATGGAGGTAATGGATCATTCCCTTTGCACAGGCACCATACACTGCAAAGTGCTGAATGTTCTCTCTAACTGCTTGTGTGTGTTCTTACTGCAGTGCTTGGCTATGAGGAAATACTGTAAAACAGTGCTTATGGAGGAGCTAATAGCCAGATATCTTCCAGAAGAACTCACTGAAAGAAGAAAGATTTATGAAGAGGAAATAGCGGAGCTTTCCAAGTATGTAATCCGTTTACGTAAAATCCCATCTCTAGTTCTGCTGCTGTTAGCTGTGAATGGCCCTGGCTGCTGTGAAACACGAGCTGAGATGCTGATGGTGCTTCTTTCTCTGTAGCATGTGATTTTGGAAGAACAGGGTCCAGGTGAAACCATGGTTGAGTGAGCATAAAAACCAGACACTGTGCTAAACAATAAAGAGAAGTAGAAGAAATCCAGAAGGTTGCTTTAGACACAAAGTAGAAAAGCAGTGTGTCTGCTTTCAGTGGACCTCTATGAAAGACACAGAGTGACTTCTACCTTTTAATAGGTAGAAGTAGTCTAACAGGATGGAGGCTGGAATATACTGGATAGGGAAGAAATGGTATTAAGGGAAATAAAATAAATAAAAGCAATACTAAAGATACAATAATGCTTTCACTAGCAAATCCAGAAATCTTAATGAAAACTTTGCTATTAAGTGGCATATAATTTTCTAGAGTATTTAGTCAGTTAAAGGGAAAATAATTTCAGCTTTTAGTTACTCCATTAAGAATTTTATTCTAAAGATGTTTTAGTTTCTATTTAAAGATGTCATAATTTTAAAAAATATGTTACTACATGTTTTATATGTTGTGAGTAGTTTAGTAAAACATCATACGTGATTTTTCCTTTCTTTCTTACAGCCTAAATAAGAATGTTCCCATATTTGTGTGCACAATGGCTTATCCTACAGTCCCATGTCCTTTGCACATCTTTGAGCCATGTTATCGGCTGATGATCCGGAGGTGCATGGAGACTGGCACCAAACAGTTTGGGATGTGCATCAGCGACCCTGTCAAGGGGTGAGTGAAGAGCTTGCACCACGTGAGGTACCCACTTAGTCTGGAGCCAGTGGAGAGGTGCAGAAAGGTCCATGGCTGTAATATCTGTGGTAGTTTTCCAGTAAAGAAAGTTTCTTCCTAGTCATGTGTATTAAAGACATTGAGGAGATGGAAGTTTTTCTCTTGGGCACTTGGATTCTGACTAATATGATGGTCTGTTCTCTCAAAACATTCATAGCTGAACGTGCAGACCTCCTGTAATACATGAAAAGAAAGTGTATTTTTCTACTGCTTTCAAATCTGCTGAATGTTTTGGCACAAGAAATCAAAATGGCAGTAAGGTGTGTTCTTGGGCTTAATTTCTTTAAATTATGGGATCTGTTTATATCATCACTGTTCTGAGATATAGTGGATGCTGCAGAGGTATAACAGGACCTTCATAAGGACTGGATGACCATTTACAGTCAACCTTGGGTAATTTGACTTTCATGTCTGAGTGTTTATCTTCCCTCCCTTCTTTTTATGCTATAAACCTACTGGGTATGTATACACTGTGAAAAATATGATTTGCAGAAAATATCCACCTGCGAAGTAAAATGTGCTGAAATTGTGCAAAAACCTTTTTCTTCATAGATTTCCTAGTCCTTCCATAATGCTAATATTCTGAAGTGCACTTGTCCTGTACAAATTGACTGAACATATTAGGATTATGGAGAAAGTGTGCTTCTGAGCTGTATAACTTTCAATTTCATAAGATGTTTCCTGTATTCCAAAACATCCAGTTAGCATTAATCAGATTAGACAGTCTGAATCTTCCTGATAGTTTTGCAAACAATTGTGGAATAATTTGAACTACAGCAGGTCAGTGCTATGAACAATAGAAATGAGCTGACATTGGTAAATACCTTTGTGGTAGGGACTGGCTGTATGGCAGCTCTGTGGAACTCAGGGTGGAGAGAATAAGACTTGTTTACTTGCTTTTGTTCTGATTTCAATAGGTTTGCAGATTATGGCTGCATTCTGGAGATAAGAAATGTTGAATTCTTTGCTGATGGTCGCTCTGTCGTGGACAGCATTGGCAAGAGGAGATTTAAGGTGATCCAGCACAGCCAGCGTGATGGATATAATACAGCAGATATTGAATACATTGAGGATCAAAAGGTAAATTTAGAAATATTTCATTTAAACCGTATTACATGTGAAATTCTAAGCATGTATGTTTTTATGTTGGTTTTTTTAGAAGTTTGTAGTAAAAAAAAATTGTGGTATTTAATAACTGCTCATGGTTAAGGTGGAAAACATAATAGTTAGCACAAACATGCACACACACTGCCTATGTACTGAAGAGTGTTTCCTAGAGGTATTTATGGGATGACAAGATTAACTGAATCCAGGATGAGATTTTACTGCTCTTCTAGACAGAATAACTGCAGTTTATAAGATGGTGGAGGGGGAACCTGATACCATTTGTATAGAAGCCAGTTAGAAAATCCCCATTCAGCTAAGAAGCAGCAGGATTGGGTGCATCATAACCTTCAAAATTGCTTGTGTTAATTCTTAAGAGCTTTTGTTATAAAATGGGAAGATAAAATGTCTGCTCTGAGGCTCTACTGATTTTTTTTTTTTTAATCTTTGCATAATCTTTTTTCCATTTTTATGTGATATTTGTGTAAAAGTTTTTTCATACAACAATCCAGAAAGTGGAAATTCTACAAATAGATATTTTGGGTTTAGAATGTAGGCAAAGTAAAGAATTTGGATAGGGGTGGGGCATCAGAAAGGGAAACACCAAATGAGCTCTCAGTATTTATCCCAGAACTTTTTTGGCTTGCTTTTTTTTTTCTTTTCCTTTCCCCTACCCACTCCAGAAAATCCTAAAAATGCTATGCCTTCCCCAAGATGCAGACTGAACTAACAGTAACCTTCCCTCTCTAATTTCTCATTCCAGGTGCAAGGACAAGAGTATGCTGCATTACTTGTTCTCCATGACTCTGTCTATGATCAGGCTTTTATGTGGTTTAACTCCCTCAAGCAAGCACTCAAAAGTCGAATTCTCAGTCATTTTGGTCCAATGCCAGCTAAGGATCCTGACCCACAGGTATCCAGAATCAGTGGCTTATGTAACTTTTACAGACAGAAATAGCAGGGATATCCGATAAGCTGGCAGGCGTTGTATTTTAAGATGAAAATATGAATACTCTGCATTTACCCCATATAAACTGAGCCTCTAAATTCTGTTGCTGCACACCAGTTGCAGCACAGTTGCAAAGAGAAACCTCATACTTAATGTTGATAACTTTCTGAGACTATTTATCTCACTGCATTAATCCTAGGAGAATGAGCTGCCTTTTTGCCTGCTCTACTTCCCCAGTTAAATGACTGAGAGTAAATAGGCAACTGGAAACTTGTTACTTTTGTTAAAGGACTGCAAATGGTGAGGTCCTAAAATAACAGAATATAACAACAAGAGCTAAATATGAAGTAGTGTAGTAAAGTATGGAGAAGGAAGACAGGAATAGCTGTGTCACTAATAACATGGGGAAAAAAATAGATTTAAAAAAATCCAGAAGGCCCAGCCTATAAATTGTTGTTAGTAATAGAAATGCTTTTAGCATCCTATTTTTAGGAACGGTGCCACTTGTTTGTAATCTATTCCAGACCAACCTGTAATCACAAGCCATTAGGCTGGCAATGAAATTATCTACTCGCTACATTGCTATCAAAAAATGTGTTTTCAGAGTTAAATCCTCAAGAATGGGTCCTTACTAGCTGTATGAATCCTGATTTCTAATTTTTTTTCCTGCTGACTGCAGGCTAATCCGAATGGGCCAGCCTGGTGCTGGTGGGTCCTGGCTGTCCTTCCACTTGAGAACAGAGCTCAGCTCCCGTTCCTTGCCATGAAATCCCTCAAAGACCGCTTGAATGGCATCAGACGTGTCCTTACATTCATGTCTCGTACAAGATCACGGTGATGGTGAGGAGCAAAGCTGGGAAGTCTCCCACTTGACTGCAGACTGTCTCTTGTAACTTCATCTAACTGCAATAATGTCTTACAGATTTGAGCGTCAGGATGTTTTACGCCTGAATTTCAAGGGGAATGAGTTATAAAGAGCAGGGGATGTTTATGGATACTTCAATAGTTTCCATTTGGAACTGAGACGAGTATTCAATCACTGCACTGCTAAATTAGTAACAAATGTGATAGAACAAAAAGTGATCTTGTTTGCCATAAACCTTTTAAAAATCTTAAGGTTTTTTTAAAATTTATTTTTATTTTTTAGTGGATAAAGGATAAACTGTGCAGTTTAATGTGAAGCAGAAATAATAAGGTTAATGCATTATTTCAGTGAACTGCAAAGTCTTTTATTCAAATGGTTCAGGTTTTATATAGCATTGTGTAAAATAATGTTCACAACTTCTGTTTGATAATTTATTTTTGCACTATGATTGTTTTGTTTCAAAGTGTATATTATTTATGTCTTCATTCACTAAAGGAAAGTGAGCTGCTCTATTTATAGTGTTTTTACCCCGTATTTATGACTGGGGGCAAAAATGATGATTCTAGCAGTGCACAAGCAACTGCTTTGATAATTTTTCAGTTATTTGTGTTCAAATACTTCAAATGTTTTTCTACTCATCCCCAGTTCTACTGTAGCTTAAGCACCCCCCGAAACATCATGCCTTGAAGTCTCTGAATACACAGATTATCTGAGTTAATTCAAGCAGAGCTGTTGAAGGTTGATCCTATGCTTGTGGCGAGGTTCCTGATACCAAACAGTCAAGCACCTGCTTAAGCATAAGTGTTTAAGGTGCTTGGGTAAACTCAAGTACAGGTGGTTGATGTCAGTGGGAATTGACCATAGTGGTGACAGAAGGATCTATCCCCTAATATGTCACAGAACAGAATAACTTGAAGTTGAATTTATATCTGAACTCTTTCTTGCAAACATGGACAATGGCTACAAACAACTGCGAAGAAAGAGCTGCAGTATATGAAAAGTGGCTTATCCTAGAGAAAACTGGAAGTACTGGTGTCATTTCATTGTAGGTTAATACAGAGATTTTTTTTTTTCCCATCAACTCTTGTTGCTGTTAAGATGAGTTTTATTTATTTTAATTGTTTGGTGGGATTTGGCTTTGGAGTGTGTGTACGGGAGGGGGAGGGGGGAGTTATTTTGAACTGTAGGACTCAGAGGGCAGTTTGTGTCACATAAGAAGGAATATGTTGTAATAAATGCTATTTATTTCACCCCAATCTTCAGGTTTCTGTTAGCTTCAAATCTCTACCCAGCCATTGCTTTTCTCTTAAGAGATTGGGTAGTGTTGCTAATAATAGTTATCTCCCAAGGAAAGCAAGTGAATTTTAGCATGATTACTTCTAGCTATAAAGCAGGTAAAAATAGGGCAGAAATGAGAACAGGAAGCATCTTGGTTTTGATTTTTTTTTTAAATCAACAGTTCATATACTTGCTTTGCTGCTTTTATTGCTTACAGTGTACCACTTTCTGGGACTGCTCTTACCTCCATCTGATTTTGACTTTCACTGATTTCAATGTGAACAAAACTGGGCCTTTTATTCTAAGCTACTATTTTGCTTTTCAGTGGCAAAAACTAGAATGAAGTGAGATTGTTATGGAATGCTATAAATTTCTTTGGTTTTTTTACCCAGGATAGCACTCTGCCATTTCATGCCTCTGTGAAAAGAAATGCAGTATAATTTAATGTCATTCTTCTGTGTGTTTTTCCATTATCTCATCAGAAATATTTATTAGTTAAAAGTAATTTTCATACTGTTGCATTTCCAGAAAACTACTTTAGTTCCCATTTTGTTAAATTCTCTAGAACTTTTTCATAAGGGTACCAAAGAAACAAATGGAAGACAAACATGCTTCACCTTTGTGATGCACATGGAATCTGTATCCTCTTTGCATTGAGCTACTTTAGGAATGTTATGACTTCCTTCCATACTGCTGGATTGCTGCACTTCCTCCATGGGTGGTACTTGGCATGCTGTAAACAATATATAAAAACACCTACATGTTCTGAACCAGTACCAAGTGATGGTGGCTGACATCTGCTATGGCATTTTGTCTTCATAAGTCAACAGTGTGATTTCTACTTGCTTGGAAGTGAAGCTGCATTAAATGCAATTCTTCCACAATGCATTATGTACTATTGCAGAGCATAAGGGTCTCATATCGCTCCCACAGGGAAAAAAAGCTTTCACTTTTGTTACTCTTATCTGTGAGAAAAGGACCTTAAATATCTTATTTAAATTGTTTTCTCACTTATGTCATTAGTTTTTTATCCTGCATGCTGTGTCTTCTACATACTCATTCTATTTGGTTGTTTTAGAAACTGTCATGGAAAGAATCCTTGATTTAAAAAAAAAAAAATGTCTTTTCTGCCTTGAATATTAGCCTTGAGTAAAGCTGCCAGAATTTCCTAAGCAGAGACTCGTGTATGTGCCCTGCATCGTGAATGCCCAGTTCATTTGTTGCAACCTGGAAACACTGGACCTACTGCATGTAATGCAAACAGGTGATCTTCATATGCACAACAAATCAAAATTCCATCTGTACATGTACAATAGCATTCTCTCTGGGGCTGCTCTATGGCCACACATCTTAGATTAATGGCTAAAATCTACAAATTCCATCAGAAATTAAAAACAATACTGAGAAAGATATTTGCTAGAAAACAAAAACCTGTCCAGGAAAAACTGGATAAGGAGTACCCTTAGCCTCCATTATGCTGAGAAGGTAAAGTTTCAATAATGATGTTTAAAATCACAAAAATCTAGGTATGTCACACTATCACTGATTTTTTTTCAGTTGCATAAATAAGTACAAGGATGTAAATGCAACATTTATCGCAGGCATGAATAAACAGCTGAACAGACTTAAAAATACCTTCAGTTTAATTATAGAAACAGAATTGATCAGATAAAATACTAATTGGGGGAGTATTTTATTTAAGCTGCTCACATTTTTCTAGACATCAAACCCAGTTTTATAACCAATCTTGCTCATCTGCTAAAAGCAAAAAAAACCAACAAACCAAATCATGACTCAAACTTGCATTTCCTGTGTGGTCAGAAGTATTGATTAATCGTTGTGGGGGCATAAGTATAATGCATAGGCTGCTTAGACAGTAGTTCAGTAGTTTTAATAATGAAATTATAAAATGGTGTGATAGGCCTTTATGCTAAAGTCTTAAGTGACATTCTGGTGTTAGTTTAAAAGCTCCTCTTGCTTTTTTTCTGTTATTACTTTAAATGCTGATATCTTCCATTACATTGTAGCAATAAGAGATACCAGCTGTCAGACTGAATGGCTGATGTGTTGCTCAGCCCATCCTTCTGTCCTGTATGACTGCTTATTGACAGAACACCACAACTGTGGATTTGTTAATCCAAAGATTGTTTTAGTCAAAAAAAAAACCCACATGGATTTGCATGTAGCAGGTCTGTCTTAATCTGTGCTGTAGACAAAGAGCTTCATAGAGTTGAGTTCTGTTTTAGAAGGTCTTTTCATAAAATCATAGAATCCCAGGTTGGAAGGGACCTCAAGGATCAGCTGGTCCAATTTTTCTTGGCAAAAGCATGGTCTAGTTAAGATGGCCCAGCAGGCTATCCAGCCAAATCTTACAAGCGTCCAATTTGGGAAATCCAGCAATTCCCTGGGAAGATTATTCCAATGGCTGATTGTTCTCATTGTGAGAAATTTTCTTTTTAATAATTTTTACTTGGTGCTGAAACTTTACTGGTGTTTAAATCAATGATGGGCAGGAGTTGTATTTAAATGCAATGTTTAGGAGTGGAGAACATGTTCACAAACACTTATTTAAAAAAGAAAGTGAAAATTAACTAGAGGGGTTTTGTGCATAAAAACCCCATGGACTATATGCACTTAGGGTAGTGCTCCCCATTTCCCCCGAGTCCTACATCAGATGAACACAATCCCTCTTTTCAACCCCTGCTTAGTTCTCATTTAATTCACAACTGAAACTGTAACTACTGCAGCACATAGTTTAGGAGCTGGGGTTTATTCTGAAGCCCAGTAAATCACTGAAAGTCTTATGGCTATAGAGAAATGGTAGTTTGAGCGAAGTCACTCTCTTGAAACACTTTGCTAAATAAATATTTTCTGAAAGAAGAAAGAAACTAATCTGCTTAGGCAGGATTAAAATGGTGGATAATAAAATCCTGAACTATTACATTGACTTACTCATCCAGGTATCATGTGAAGTGCTTACTAATGTTGGATTTTCATAAGGTCTAAAGTAACCCTCACATAGAAGTGCCTGTATTCTGTTATTGCCATTCTTGAGCTTTTTAATAGTCATAGCCATATATTTTATAAATATAAAACATATGTACCTTTTAATCTTTACATTCAATTTGCAGAACAAAGGTTTACAGAGCAGAAGTGTAGCAAAAACAATGTAATAGCTTCTATAATTCCCTGATGAGGAACGGGAGAAGTACAAAAATGAGGAGCAAAAGACTATCTGTGTAAGATGTCTTAATTTGGAACCATATACTTGTCCAATTTAATTCCATCAAGCTATGTGGTTACAAGAGTGCCAGAAATATATCTATCAAGCCATTTTAAATAAAAAGTTTTGTGGACTTGTATATTCCATTTGTTTATAAAACATCCTTTTGTGCACTGTATTGAACTTGAAATGAAAAGTTATACTCTCATATCACTGGACAGAGTACTGGTCAGCTACCTCTATATAAGTTTGAAGTAATTTGTTTTTTCCAGATTTGTTTGCATTGTCATATAAAATATATTTTAAAAAATCATACTCCAAAGAACCTGTATGTGTTTGTAGATGTACTTATAACTATGTTGTACTGACAAAGTCTGTGTGGAGAGTTGTTTCCTAATTAAAATTTTTGTGTTCTTTACTCTTTGGCTTGCATAACTACAAAGGTGAACAAATATTACGTGGGAGCTGCTTTTTGTAGGTGTTTTAGATAAAGGAACAAAGAACAACTCCTAGATCCTGCAGTCACACAACAACACTTGAAGTGAAGAAGCCAAACCATAGACATTAAGTTGTTCAAACCTCAGGTGTTGTAAAAGAGGACAACAAGTGCTTTTTTGGGGTTTTTTGGGTTTGGTTGTATTTCCCCTTCTCTATTCCTTTGTTGCTTTGGTAAAGTAAAAATAATGGGAGCTGAATAAGGCCTGGCTTACAGCACTACCCTGCACTTCTCTGGGCTTTGGTTCCTCTGCATTACTGTTTGCTTTTACAGATTGTTGTGCTTTAAACCTGTGACCAGGATACCTTTTCATTTACAATCTCACACAAGAATGCATCCCAGCCACATTTAAGCTGTGTCTATATGGTAATGAAAGGACTGTTTTCAGTGATGACCACTTAAGAAGTTCCATAGGGCTATCAAACTCAACTTCAACAGAGAAAGCTAAATAATACCTTTATTCATAAACCTAATATTAAGAGTTTATTCTACAAAAAACATGAAGATGGGAAAATTTTTTGCAAGTTACATATGTATGGGCTGCTTCTTTTGCCTTGTCATTTAAGCAAGACCTAGCATGCTTGTGACTTGCTGCCTAAGCCCCAGCCACTGCTGGGGTCAGAGGTTGCCTTGCTGGCCTCTTATGTAAGCTTGTTCAGGCTCTGCATTTACTTCAGAATCCAGGGCACAGGCTAAAGCCTATGGTGAGCCTACAACTCATATTAAGGCCTCTGTTATCTGTAACAAAATACATTTGTGTCTGATCAGAGGAAGCTTTGGTTGAAGTGCATTTTCATCAGGAAATAGTAAATAGTCAAAACTGAAGCTATTCTTGGAAACATGTTGATTTAAACCATTGTTTTTAAGTCATACCTGTAACTTTGAAAGCTTTAAGAATGGTTATAAAAAAGGGGTTTAGATGCAATATGAAACAGAATTTAACCCAGATATGGGATAGCAAAATATTTCCCATACTTTCTCACTATGTCCTTGTTTTATAACTGTACCTCCACAGATTGATTCAAATGATATTTGAAATATGCTAAAGTCATCTACACTTACATAATGCTTCATATTAAAATGATCATTAGCAATTTTGGATGATTTCTATCCTGTAAAGCAGTTAAAGGAAAACCACTGCTTCCAGTCAGCCTTTGCTCCCCAGTTCCCTGACACAAGACCCTGTGCTGACTTTGCTGTGAGTGGGATCAGGGCCCTGTGCCATACTGGGCAAAGGGAAAGGCTTGCCATGGGACAGCTCCTGGCTGTGACCTGCCACAGCTTCGAAAATGTTGCCAGTAATATGCTTTTATTCCATGAATGAGATGCCTCAAAATCCTGGAACATCTCTTAGTGTGCCATGGTTCTCTGTATGGCTGGGTGAAAGGTATAATGGCAACAGTTTTTATCTTCAAAAGGGGTGCTGCCTTCCTAGTTTCAACAGTTCTTTAGTCTCTACTGTAGGAACCATGGATTGCCTGGTCTTTGCTCCATACTACTCACAACCAAGGACAAGGTAAGGAGGAATGCCATCTCTCAGCCTCTTGGCCACATGTACAGATGAAAGAAGATAGAAACTGTATTACTAAACTCTTGTAGGGTAGAATGAGTTTTTAAAGGTCTTTCTGATTTTCAAACAGGCTTTTATCATTAGTCACTAATACCAAGTTACTAGACAAGAGTAAGGTTATATATTAACTATGCAGATAAATTGTATATTGATACCAAAAATTAATATACAGAGGCTGTTAGAAAACTGATGTAAAGACCAAGCTTTGCTATGAAGACCAGACTTCAGCTGCCACATACTGAATACTTTATTTCTTAGGATAGGATGACTTTTCAAGTTAAAGACAAAAATCACTGGCTGAAAGAATCTATATAACTAAAGTATGCACATGCTGTCAATACCGGTTTTATGCCAGTGTAACATCTTTTGTTTCAGTAGATCTGCTCTTCATTTATAATTCCATATAAATGAAAGGAGAATTAAGCTATTTATGTAAGTGACTTTATTTATATAACTGACTTATGCTGTATTATGTGATGGCAAAGAAAACCAAGCACATCTCTTCTGTGTTCTCTGTAAGCTACAGAAAGATTTTGTAAAAGTAATGCTAGCAATAAGCAGTTTTTTCTATGTGACATTAGAAATTCATTCTCATCCACAGGGAGGTTTTATCATGTGTAGAATACAGGCTAATAGTTGATACAATAATGTGGAAGGATCTTGGCAAATCTGCAGACAGTCTACAAAATGTGAAAGCTGCACATCACAATTTAGACTGCAAATCAGTTCAACAAAGCAATTGTTATTCAGGCTCTTCCTTGGATGAGTCAATGATTTGTACTGTGACTATTAGTACTGAATGTACCATCTAAAATTCATTTTGAAAGATTACTGAAGCATTAATGATTTTAAAATCGGTTCTACAAGTATTTTTTTTATCAGTGAGGAGTCCAAGAACTATCAGGGCTAAAGAGCATACACAAGGTTTTTCAATATAGCGGAATTAGGGTTTTTTTCACATGCTTTTACATTGTTTTTTACTCCTTAGTGAACAATGACTATATAATATTTAGGGAATCAGGGTCAGTAGAGTAAATGTTTCTGTAGCAATGTGGCAGACACACCTTTCATAACTCATAAAGTCACTACTGGAAAGGCACAACTGGGTCACAGAAGTGCATGGTGGGATGCTGCTTTCCAGTTATGCAACCAGGGTAACTAAAGGTTAGAGCAAGTACTTGAATAATGAGCTTTTTGCCAGAAAGAGTCAAACAGAAAACCACAGTGTTTTTAAATGCTGGCTTCTGAGCAGCAGCCGCCTAACGTGTCTAGTTAGGAGTCATCAAACCGAAATAGAACCGGATGCGTCAGAACTTTGAAGAATGGCAGTTCAACATCCCAAAAGAAAAATGCATCTGCTTGTATTCCAAAAGCAGATTCTACCGGTTCTCTCATTCCCACAGATGATACTAGAGACATTTGCAGCGTGCTGCTCCACTTTCTCTCCTGGCTCACTGTAACTGGCTTTATCACTCATCTCATCTTTTTACTTTCTCCATCATCCAGCAACATTTCCAACTTTAGGGAATTACACAGTTTGCCCTGTTCTCTTTCCTCCTTCAATGCATATGTTGCTGGATTACTTCTAATAAACATAATAAGTGCAGAATTCTTACCTAACTTCTGACAGAAGAAAAAAAGAAAGGAAGTTGTGTTTCCACACTACAATGATTTTCCGACGTTGGAAGGACTAGGACCATAGCCCAAGGGCACAAATTATGACATAACCAGCAACTCACTCCCATCAGGTTCAGGGATATTAGTTACAAAAACTGAAGGCTATTGCAGAGACTAAAGAAAACAGTGGTCTTTTAATCACAATTACATGTTCTGTTACAGCTGCACACCAGATAAATATATTAATCAAAATGACCTCCTTTTAGGCATGCGTAGCAGTTTGTTATATAACCATGTTAAGTATGCTATTTTATTTTCCTCCTGCTAAGAAGAAATGGTGTTTGTCTCACAAGAGTTCCAAATAAGTCTGGCTATAAAGTGATGGGGAAAAGAACAGGAGCGAGAGACAAAAGTGAGAGCATTAATAAGCAAAATTACTCATTTCCCAAGTGCAAAGGTGAAGTTAAACCCCACTTCTATCTCAGAGGCTCTGTAGGAAATTGATGTTGTCATCAGCAGTCTCAGTGTTCCTAACATGCTCAGTATTTCTCAGGATGGGAAAAACAGATGTGTGACAAGGATGGAAACTACATCTTTTGAGACCTCATTGGTTCACAGCATTCCCAATTTGTTTTCAAAGCTGTTTTTGAAGGCTGCCTCCACAAACAAGGACTTTGCAGAAACCTCGTCACTTTTTGTTGCTCACTTCTTCAGTGAAAAGTGGCATTCAATTAATTCTTTTCTAGTGCTACTAATGATGCTTTAAACAAGCTGAAAAGTACCCTTAAAAGTAGAATACATCCCCCCACACACAACAAGGCTGAGGCTTGTCTAGATTCATACTGCACTACAGAAAAAAGGACCAAGAGGCGTACATTTTTGCAATATAAGATCACTCAGCCAGAGAACTCTGATAAGTGCTGAAAATGTGAAAAACAAATGGCAGGGTATGCATTTCCCATTTGCTCAATACACACACATAAAAGAAACACTGTGTAGGCTTCACTGCAGCATACCAGTGCGTCCAAAACTCAAAGGTTAGTTACATAAATGATAAGGCGTGGGCTTAAATGCTTCATTCAGCTTGTTAATTACTTGCTTTGTGGCCTGAGCCAATGTTCTGAAGCAGGTTCATCCAATATTGTGCTGCTTCCTCTGAATTTTCATTTACTGTATTAAGCTGAAGTGCTGGGAACAATTTGTTGCAATACCTAGGAAGAGTCTGTTTTCTTTTCAAGCGATTCACAGAACAAACTTACTCAGACTGATCCACAGATGCTCTTTAAATGTCCTTGCTATTTCAGAAAATTATGAAATTTAATTCTTTGAGTATTCTCCTTAAACAAGGGAACTGCTGGCTGCATAAATATGCATGTGTTATTGGCGTATGTTTGAGGGTTCCTTTTTTGTGTTCTTTTCAATCTACAGATCCAATGTGGGGAAATGAATGGCAATGTGTTAGAAAACTCTCAAAATGCTTATTATGTCTCTGGCAGAAGAAAAGAAGCTACATTTAAATAGCAGATGGAAATATTTCCACCTTCAATTCAGTTAACTGGGACACCTCATTGATAAGGCTCTTTAAATGCCATGGCTATGAACAAGACCTCATTATTGAACAGCCCATCCCAAGCCATACAAACCAACTATATATTTCCTCAGATATGCAGGCAGAAACTGGAGTTAAGGAATTCCTTACCTCTGTGGAAATAAATCATACTGTGTTTGGAGCAAACTGAAGTTTTATCTCAAGATCTCTTCTCAAGATTTCACCTGGGAAACCTGAGATTTACATCTAACAACAGAATTTGTTTTAAAATTAAAACTTCCTAACCTGCTTTGTTTTCAGCAGTGTATACTTGCCAACAACTTGATTTGCAACTCAGATGTGGGCTAAGAAGCCTATGGAGACCTTGAATTTAACTGCTACAATAATCTGGAAGCAAACTGAATACAAACGTCTTGGAAGATTTTTGACTACCTGCACTTAAAAAATAAAGAAATATCCTTCAAACATCACCTTTCTATTTCTACATGAAGGCTCCATCTTTTCTTTCTTTGGTAAGGATGTCACTTAGAGATTTCTGAGTCACAAATGCAGATTAGCATTTGGATTTGAATTACATGTCAAAAAAAGGAGGCTGATTGAAATGGAAACCTCATCCACTCCATTATATGGACCAACTGCAAAGAAGAGATCACAGCTGCAAATCTGGGCTGAAGCTATCTGGCTCTATGGATTGCTGGGGGAAAGGTGATGACATAATCATGTTGTCACCCTATGTAAAACCTTCTTTCTATATAATTCTCCAGACTTTTCAGGAGTATTACTTCTGAAGTTGCTCATTCCTTTTGGTTCTGCATTTCATGTTATTTTCTCTACCTCTACTGGCTTGCTTTACTTTGCACATTTTGTTATTTCCTGCCCATAGGTGATATCACATCATTTCATCAATATTTCATCAGAATTACTTCCTACTGGAATCAGTACGGATTTCTGCTTAAAAATTGATGCTGCAATATGGCCCCACATTTCTATCCTTGTGCACCTGTTCCTCTTGAGTTACAATCCCTCCATGTCTTAATACTTTCATTCTTCACATTGTTCAGAACAGCAGAGTAGTCTTAACTGTATTTAAACTATCTAATGAATAAAATTTCTAAGTTAGAACATGTATAAAAATGCCTTTTCCATTAGCAAGTGAGACTCAGCCACACTGTTTAGCTGATTTCACTATACAGATCACTTTTGTCTTCAGGCTAAACATTGTTTCTTCAAATTGAAGATGAAAACTACAAGTAAATATAGGCCACAGATGTTCAGGATGCAGAGGACAAAAATATAGGTTTCATAACTCGACAGTTATGCAACCAGTTGCTTTTCACATATCAAAATGAACATTCAATTTTGTGATCTTATTTAACCTTAATCTAAAGACAAATACAGTTGTAAGGAGTCCTTAAAATGGTGAGATGTAAAGGAAGATGTTTCTGATCTATTTTAATCTTGGATAATACTTTCCTCAAGATGCTCATTATTTTCTGATTTAACTTCAGGTCCCTAAATACTTGCACATCCAGTTCTCCATTGCATTTATGAGACACCTAAATAATTTTGAGGATTTCAGTCTTAAATTTGTCACATATGTGTCAGAGGCTAGACAGTTTTAAAATAATGTCTGTTATATATCGATGTTATTTACCCCACGGCATTTTAATTCAAGTATCTACCCTGAGAGTCGAAGTCCTCTCTGGGACTGGCTGTGTGACACCCTGCAGCAGTGAAACCTTCATCTAGTAGAGCACCGTCACACGTGCAAGAGACAACATTTTTACAGCAGCTGAATCCAGACTATGGAATTTAATCCTGTAGCAGATAAAAATGATCAGAGGAATAAACACTTTCTGTACTTATGTAAAAATCACTTTTTCCAACTTAGCTTCCCTCTAGTAAATCACACATATTAATTCTCTCGCACAAAAATAAAGCATCAAACAAAACAAGTTTGGTAAATGGAGACAGTGTAAGAATGAGAGAATGTTCCTCTTACAACTATTTATACTTTTAGCCTGGATTTATACAGAACTTCACTTACATTATGGTCCTGTGTGTCCATAATCTCTGAGAAGTTTTGAACAAGGTGGCTGAATTTTAACCATGTTTTCTTTACATTTCTACCACCTCCTTTCAAATTTCAACCTGCCAGCCAATCACCCAACATGCAGGTGCACACAGAGAGAAGGTGGTAAAATTCCAGGTGGCTCTGGACTAACTGCAAGGTGGAGTGGAGAATACAAGGGACAGGGAACAAATGCGGTGGGAAATATGAAAGAGAAGATACAGAACTCTCTATGAGAGAAAACTTCTTCAGCGTCAGTATTCACAGAAGTAACTTTTTAATTATTCAGAAGACACTTGAATATTTTGGCAATATGAGCACAGTTGCCAGAATGAGAAATACAAACTGAGCCTTGCCAGGTATTTCACAAGTTTTTTAACTAAGGCCACAAAGCACTATCTTACTAATAATAACAACCAAAAGCAGAATAGGAAGACAATAGGTTTGCCCAGAGTCAATAAAGGCACTCATTGCCACAACAAGTCTTTTTCTGTGATCAACAAGATAGACTTTGTAGATACGTCTATCTGTATTTTACACTAGTGTGGATATGCAGAACTAGTACGCTTTTATTTTTAAGGTAAAAAAGTTTAATTCAGACACAACACAGAGCCTCACAATACCATTTTTGCAGCATAATTGCACTCTGAAGAATGAAAACCAGACAAACTAGGAGTCTAAGATTTCTTAGAATAAAATCCATGTAAACATCTAGAAGAGCTCTTGACCCTTTTGCAATGTCTGAGGAACTAGAAAGCCACACAAATGAAACACTTAATAAATCTGAATTACAGCTGCTGGTATAAAAACCTAATGTGTGCATCTGTTCGTTCTGGGTCCCCACGGCCTCGCAAAGGCAGAATCAGCTGTTCCCAACCCCTGAAGAAAATCTTCATTCATCTCTTCTAAGAATCTGACACAAGTCGGTTGGGTCTGTCAGGTTCAGCCAAGCTGCATGAGTCAGGTCACACAAGTCAAGAATAGAGTTTTACTGGTAACTGGTGGAAAGAGAGACACAGAGAGATGGTTGTTTTAAAGACCCTATAACAGCCAGTCTGAATCTGGCAGGCCAGTTCCTCTCCACAGCACAAAGCAAGCTTCTCACAGTTTCTAAATGAAGCACAAAGTCCTTAATGCAGTTACTAAATGAGAAGTGGCATCTCAGTGGGCTGCCTCAGTGGATTAATTTTAAATGCATAATTCAATATAGACCCACATAAACCTTTATGAATAGAAATAAAGGTTATATAAGCATGTTCTTACAGCATGTATTGCAAATTTAAAGGCCAGTTTGAGTATAAATCAACTCTATCTTTTATTAATATTTTCACCTTCCCATTGGTTCATTTCTCAAGCAAATGTGCTAATCAGATTACTTCCTCACTCATACATTAAGATGCCTAAAATAAAAACAGCATTTCATCGCCAGAGACCAACATTTTTCCTCAATCCTTTAAGAAAAGTTTACACTGGGCTTATTCTGTGGAGGCAGTTTCCATCAGCAGTAGTTCAGCAAAGGCACTGAACGTGACACCATCATTTCACATTGGTCAAAGTCAACCATCCTCAAGTCCTGCAGGCACCTGCAGGTCTCACAAAGCCTTTTCTCACCAGGCATAAAAGATGCTGGACAAGTTTCCATAAAGTTTCCAAACCAGTGCTAGAAGGCAAATTTGCAGAATATTTACATTCCACAAAATAGGTATCAGGCAAGAGTGAAGTAGCATATCCTGTAAAAAACAGGCAAAGGTTCTATGTCTACTCCTGCCTTCTCTGGAGCCAAAACCAGAACCAGAATGGAAACCAGCTTGTTATTTTCAGCCCTTCCTAACTAGACAAAATTTGCCTCCAAACATAGGCTTGCACAGGCACTTCACTGCTTCTGTGACAGTAAATGGTCACAGGTACACCAGTTTAGCTCTCATTTCTGTGCTTTAACTACACAGCTGTCAACTCATCAGACTTCAGAAAGCCAAAATAAACTAAGACCTACCCCAAAACTATTTTTCATGCAGTAGATGGACTGTTTCCCATAAATTGATTTCTTGCAATGAACCTCACTGCACTACAAAGAATAAAGAAAAAAAAAGGTAAGTTTGATGGTTCTAGAAATAAAAAATCATCTTTTTATCCAGGGATTAATAGTGCCTTCAAGCAAGGTAAATCCCTAGCCCAGTGAATGCCATTTTAGCAAAACTGATTAGCAGCCTCGCCAGTTAAAAATATGTCCAAAACAGTACTACAACTTATTATTAAGCATAATCAGATTAATTAGAGTCAGAATGTCAGGCTTGGGCTAGTAGTAGAACTATTTATGATTATGTGTTGATAGTAGCAGCTATTCTGCTATTAGGCTGAATGCTAATAGAGTGAGTCCAAAATTAATACTGTTTATAAGAACAAGAAAATTGCATGGGCTTAAAAACAAAAACAATCCTCCAAATGTCCCCATGCTTTGAGGGAGTTCAGATCCAAATTTGGACCAGAGCAGTGTATCTGAACACAGAACCAAAATCTCAATTCAGCTGTAGTCAGCCTGTGAAATCTCCTACCTTCGGACAGCATGGGGGAAGGAATGTCTGCAGTGACATCGAGGCAGTCCAAGAAGACAAAAAAATAGTATTTCTAGTAGGAAACCTGAATTGTTAATTACAAGTCAAGTTCAGAAAGGGCTATCTAGGAAATACAGATGTATATTCAACCATGTTTAAGCTGTAGGCTATCGGACAGTGTGAATTTGGGGCAATTTCCCCCAATTTCAACATAGTTCTGGCATGGTTAGGAGGAGACTTGACTTCAAGTTGTTTACTGGGTTTTATTTTTGAGCAATGCAGAAACAAAAAAGACCAATTATAATCTTATTTAGACCAAACTAATTCCATTGGCTTTAGCAGATTTGTTCCTGTCTGACAGAGCTGTTCCTAATATCTGAATGCAAGCCCGAAGTGCCACTTAGCACTGAAATCCTTCTTGTTATTTACATTTCTTTAGAAAACTGCATAAAGGCTGTTGCTGTTTAGGTCACTTCCTAAAATAAAAAAATCTTTGCTGCAGTACTGTGGTTACAGACCCATACTGTTAATAAAACCAAATGCAAAAGTCTAGCAAAAGTATGAGCTCTGTCTGGAAAATTGTTGGTTTCATCTGCTCAGTCAATACAAAAGTGTGTACTCACACTTCTGAAATTCCCATTATTGAACAGAGTGAGAAGACTGACAAGCTGCTTGTCGGAGGAAAAGGAATCAGATGTTCCAGCAGCTCTGGCTCTGAACACCGCCAGCATTGCTGGCTCCACTCCTTTCACATGGCAAAAACTACGAGAAAGTAATTTTGAGGACTAGGTTATTATGCAATGGCCTTGGTTACATCAGCACAGCGAGGGAAACACATGGAGATAGTAAATAAATGCCAGGGCTTTGCGCCTGCGAGCCGCAGCCGCCCGCTGAGTGCCTGCAGGGAGCGGAGCCGCTGATCCCGCTGGGAAGAGCAGGAGCGGCTCCCGGTCAGCCCCGGCGCAGCAGGAGCCGGCTCAGACCGCGAGACTCCAGTGCCCAGAGCAGGGATGGGGCAGGACACTCCAGCCGGCTGCTCCCAAGCCAGGTCTCAGGCTGCTGACCAGGGCACAGAAGATCAAGCAGGGAGGGGAATAGGCTCTGCCACGCAGTTAAGTCTCCACAGAGAGGTCCAGGCATCCCACCACTCCATCGCAGCTCCTTCTGCTATGCCATTAACTTTCAAGAAAAACAAACTGCCTTTTTAAAGGAGTGGCATGCTCTAAAAATGAATTAGTCAGAGCAGTATGTGTGTATACACTCACGTTTGAGCTCCTGCCTTCAAAGGTGAAATCCCTAAGAAAATGATGGAATCAGATATAAACCAGCATAAACAAATTACATTCACCCAATTCCTGTCAATTCCAGTGACTCTGGTGAAATTGCAAAGGAAACTGCTGCTACATGTAAACTGAACACACTAGGCTAAATCAGTGGTTTGTAGTTATAAAGATACCTGTGCTGTAGAAAACCCACCGAGCCAGATTAATCAAACATGCCATGGAACACACCTGTCTGGGTAAGGACTGGCCATAGCTCTCTCATCAGAGTCCCTAAACTGAAGCTGCACAAACACTTGTCTGCTGTATGGCAGGAGGGAGCTTCTGTCTGAACACAAAGCCAGACATGCAGGGTGCTTCTGGGCACGGATGCTGCATGGAGCAGCTACTGCTCATTGGGATTTAAAGGACTCTCAGGAGTAACTTATCAAATGTGGCTTTAGAGAAAATGCATTTGCTTGGAACTTCTCACCACTTCAGATACCTTTTTGGGGTGCATTACCTAGGAATAAGTGAAGACCTTCACACCCAGCAAGTCTAAGCCAAACACATGTCCTAGAGGTGCTAGACAGAGCACAGCCCCAGAACCCCATCAACCTGGTTACCAGGCTTAGATTCCCTGGAGTAAGTGGTAAGACCCAACTTTTCCCCTATCCAAGTATGGCTGGACTCTAGATTGCAACATTACACTTTGTCACATCAGCCCATGCAATATCAACCCCTGAGTTATATTGTTTGAATTTTCATGACATGCTTCACTATTAAAAAACCCCGCACTGTTCTGAAAGCTTTTGTTCCGCTTTGCTTAAACATCTCTTAAAAGGGGCCAAATCCAATTTTCACTGTGTCCACTTAAGAGCAGGACTAGAACAGCAATCTACCTTTGGACAGGGCCCACTGAGTCAGTCCAAGCCCCAGCCCATACTGAACCATGATGAAGTACTTAACAGAATTTGGGCTGTACTAGCAAGTCATGTGTTGTGGTGAATGCCGGCTCTAAGACCTCCAGGTGGTGGGTTTGAGAAGCTTTGGGATTCGGGGAAATTCAAGGGAATAAAGGAAAACTACCTCCCCCATCTGCCAGTGCAGCTGCTTCCAGCTGACCAGATCCCTGACCCTCGCTCCACCCTTCCCCTCTCCCCATAGGTGGCATGTATATCCCCCTGCCTTCTCTCCACCCCTGTGCCCTCAGATTACTGGACCGTGACCCCTTATAAACTGTACCCTACCAAACATCACCTTTTTGCCTCTGGATTGCTTTGAAAATTAAAGCTGTTTTGGAACCCATGCAAGAAGCCCTCCTGTCCTTTATTCCTGGCAACATGTGAGGGATCCCAGCTGGGTGAGAGAGTGTGCTCAGTGCCTGTGCATTGGCCAGGGTGTGGGAAGGTCAGCCTGCTGGTGCCAAAGTTGCACCTCCAAAGTGATCCCCAGCCAGGGACACTTCTGGATTAACGTGGTGACTGTACCCCACCCCACACCTCCCCAGGGACAAACCCCACATTACTCATGCTCATTGCTCTGAAATTATTAAATAAATAGCAAATAAGATCTGATATTGATTCTTCTAGCATTTAACATGCAATTACTTGGTGATTATTCTACCACAATATGAAGTACATCTCACAGCCAAAGCTCTTATTTTATAAACAATGCAAAGTAAGGAGACAGTTATTTTTTTATAGGTATCATAACACTAAGAAAGCTAATGTAATAAATTGTTCTGTCAAAGTGGAAGAAAAACCCCCATAAAATGAGGCTCTATTCTGATTTCTTTTCATGTAACTTCAGATAAGGTCATTCATCTTTAGGTAGAAGTCCCTCTAAAAATTAAATGCTGTACTAAAACAGATATTTATTCCTCCTCTTTGAAATATGTATGACTCAGGATCCAAACTGAGTAAATGCCTCTTGTGTTTAAAACACAGCTCTAGTTTAATGTAGATATATCCTAATTTGTACATCTAGCTGTGACAGAAATGTCCCTTTATTTACTCCTGTATGAATAAAACATATTTCTACAGCTCACAAAGTCCATTTAAGTTATTTCATCCCACAGGCACAACTGGTAAATTTGCACCTTTGTGGTGCAAGTCACCCCTGCACTGCTGCTCAGTGACTGTCACTTTAGCCCCCTTGCCCATGTCACCAGCGACGCAGACATTTAGCACAGCCTGAGTGTCACCCATGAGGAGCCAACCAGCAACACCTCCTGCTTTGTCAGCTCTCAGCGCTGCCAGTGACACCATTAGGGGAGGCTCCTGAATTTAAACTCCATGGAAACACAACACAGCCCCAGGACTTCGATCTTTTCCCATACATTGCTGCAGTTGCAACAGTGAACTTAATGTGTAACTTGGAAGAAGTTACCTCAATGCCACAGAAACATATTCCTGAGCAATGTGGAAAGGCTCTAATTTTAAAGCAGTCAACCACACCCTTCTGTGTTGGAAAAACACCTGTAAATCAAAACTTATTTGGAGTCAGAATGGTATAATAGGGAAAATGCAATGAAGTATCAGCTTAACCACATAGATTAGGGCCAACTTTGAACAAGGGTTGCCAGTATTGACAGGTATGTGATCTTGGGTTTGTCAGCTTTTCATCCAAGTTCTGTAAAATAGGACTGACTACAAAACAGGTTCAGTAAAAATTAGGTTTGATCTCACAAATGAAAATTAAGAATGCTTAGAGAGGGATGCAGTACATTCTGAGGAAGAGAGAAGAAAAGGCTGGAACGAGTCTTCTGGGTACCAAACAACCTTCTCCATGTAGGTTATTTATGTCAATCAACCTCTTCCTCTGTCTATTTCTACATCAAACAAAATTATATAAATGAAATACTCTGCACTTCACCCATTTCCATACCTTCTTCTTGTTTAGTGATTAACTTGGCTTACAGACCAGTCCAAGAACTGACAGTTAATAATCCTGTTTAGATAATCTGCCTCTAGATTCTTCTTCTTTGAACTACCTCTAAAAAATAAACAGCTATTAAAATAGCTTCTTTTTTAATCACTCCTCACACAATGAGAATAAAAATAGCATCTCACATTTTCCGTAGTCAATAATCTGCCCCTCAAGTCAGAGGAGCTGCTACACTTTGGCTTAGCTCACTCCTGAGAAGTTGCATTTTTAATGCACAGATCATACAGCAATTCCATTTAAAGTGCTGCACTGCTATGGACTTGATCAGCTCACAATAGGTTTTGATCTGCAGTGCAGTCATGGTGCTCACCTACATAACATGGTTCAAAGCAATCAGATCTGGTACCCTTATGTGCAAAGAGAAATGCAGGAAGAGCCACTATTTAAAGGTCCCTTTCAGTGCCCTTCTTTGGGCTTAGATCCAACCCACTATGGAAGAGTAATTTGAATTGTAGCTTCCCACTCTAAGCCTTTCATTTCTCAAGCTGAACTTTCATTCATCATGGAGCCATGCCCCGGCAACCACCCAGCTGCAAATACCTGAGTAACCTTTTTAGATCTGGGCAGATGCAAGGGTTTGTGTTCCAAGTGCAGAGTTTACAGTTTATTTCACCTGCCTACTTCCATAAAAGACATAAAAAGCCATTTTCAATGAAAAACAGAGGTTTCAGTGCACTAAGAACTATCCCAGGCTGTAGCCTGTAACAAGTATTGATACTTTGGGTGCAATACTTCCTGACAACATAGAGGAGACAGAATTCTATAGTATAGCAAGCAAATCAAGGCAAGAATCCTAAACAGATGCTCAGATTCCATAAGAGGTTCCTCATCATCATTACTAACATTTTGGTGATGACTGATGTGACAAATTTGTCAAATCTTATAACCAGGATAAATCTCTAACAAAATTGTAGGTAGGCTAAACAAACACTGGAGGAAAAGACAAAGAGAAATGTTTGCCTTTTTTATTAGGCTGCTAATCACATCTCTCATTACCTGTATCCTTCAGATCTATCCTCTTCCAGGAATAGTTCTAAAGGACAGCATACCCTCACAGGCTAATACCTTTCCTGTATTGATCTGAAAAGCACTTAGGAGAGCAGGTAGCACACACTCAGGAACTGCAGCTTTTCTGAGCTGAGAATTTCTACAGTAATACTTCAAAATTAATTACATATTTTATTTTAGACAACAGCCCTTGAAAAGACATAATATAATACATTAGGGGGGCCCTCTCTCTCCAAACTTCTACATGAGAAGGCTAGTGTTTAGTGCTTTCCTCTCATTGTAACAGTGCACATACATGCTGAAATCCTCCTCCTGTGCTGCTCAGGCGTGGCACCAGCTCCCTCTGCTGTCACACAGAGCCAAGTCCCAAGCACAGGGAATTAGAGACAGCTTCCTACATTCCCCACTACAGATTCTGAGCCACAAAACCTCACAGTGACATCCTGCAAAGAACTCTGCACTTCATCACAGCTTATTTTCAAAGACAGTGACTGTGTCTAGAAAAAATCACCCAAAATTAGCTTACTCTAGTATTTTTACCCATTGAATACCTAAAAACTAGACTAGGACAACAAGAAATCAAAACCCTGCTAACAGAATTACCAACTTCTATGAATGCAAAAATAAACCATTCATATTTCAACATTTATCTTATAATCACATCTTCTAACCTCCTGTGACTACATGAGACAGTTTTGATGTTCTCTACATGCTTTTTGTTCTTAGTTGCACAGAGAGACTTGAAAACATTAATTGCAGAAATTCAGAATGCAAGTGAATTTCAAATATACATCACAGGATCCTCTTGTGTTTTCCTTCTTCGTTAAAGCACTCTAAAAATATCCTCAAGCAGCTTCTTTGAACACATGCAAACAAGTGTTTTCAAGGCTTCCTATGACCATGAGTGCCTGCCTTCAAACCAATCCTGCACTGAAGAAGCAATAACTTCAGAACAACAGGAGAGCCATCAGTTCTCTCATGATGTTTTAAACTTAGATTTAGAGAAGTTCCTTAGTCTGATCAGCTATGTTGATCAGTCTTAAGTCACACAAAATCATCTCAAAACAAAATCTATGCAGTTTATCCATGTCTAGAGTCAATATTGACCAAAGACCTCTTTTTATTTCTTCCTTAATCAATGAGAGCCATCTGTCCCTCTTCTTTTCCCAGAAATTATATCATCATCACTGGCAACAGCATTTAATAGTAAACCAAAAATGGGAATGGAATACAATAGAGGCTCCTTCAACACGAGGATTACAAAAACATATATACATACCAAACATAAAAGACAGGAAGAATATTAAGATCAAAAAGAAACACAGGGAAAGAGAGATTATAGTATCCTTTGCAGTACTTTGGGTGAAGAATCACAATCCACATTAACAGAATGAGAAGACAGTTTGCTAAATCTAGAAAGGCCTGCATTTTACACAGGGTCAGTAAACTTGTGGTGGGATGACAGCTGTACAAAATTTTAGGAATCAAAGTGGAATATATTCATTTACATTACACTCAAAAGTTTCAGAGAAATACAAATGTTCTTTGTAAGGAAAGATATGCTTCCTAAAGCAGAGAAAAACAAGTTACAAAATAGGCATTGATTACCAAGCCAATGTGAAACTCTTACTCTTTCTGGTGTTAGTCCAGAATAAATAGTATCTATAGATTTTGAGCCTCCCTGGGCATGTAAGTTTTCACCTATATAAAAAAGAAAAAATTAAAAATCACAGTCTAGTTCATAATTAATACTGTTTTCATACTGCAAAAGCTACATATTAAATTCAGGCCAAGACTGGAAGATTAAAGTCTTGCTTGAGCTGATCTGAAACCAAATTTTTTTGGTTTGCAGTTACTCCTATCAAGAGATCCTATTTTCCTTTAAAAATTTCAACCAACTTTCCAGCTAAAAACAGTCCATCAGCCAAGTCAGACTTCAAATTTTGCACTGATTGTAAACAAAAACATATAAATGTGAAACGCCGTAAGAACTGGAAGGACCAGTAAGTGCCACTGTCACTTAAGCCACGAACATCATTTCAACAAGGCTTATTTTTCAAGTGTCTGCATCCTTCAAAGTCAATAGCAAGACTTTTGTGAGTTTGTGACTGCAAGGCCAGGCCCTGAGAGAAAAATCCTGCCCCAGCTGCACATTATCAGACTGATGTTGAGTCAATGGTTAAAGACAGATGAGACAAGAAAGAAAGCAGAAGCCCCTTTTATGACTAACATAAGATACAATTCACTAAACACACATCCTTACCAACATGGAGAGTGGCATCTTGAAAACACCTTGAGAACAAGATGCCAGTTTCTAAGGAGCAAGTTCTCCCCACAACACACTCTTTTAAGAGAGACAATTGGCCGATGAATCTCACCAAAAAATCCCTATTTGCCATAATTAAAGGAGGGATTTTTTTAGTAGAATGTTTAAATAACCCCAGATTTCGAATGGTGTAACAAAAAGCAGACTATATGCTACAGTGTGGTGGTTTTCCAGTGCATGGGAGAGAATGGGTGTGCAGCTCTGGGCCATTCCTGAGGGTATCTGTGAGCAAAGCACAAGACCAACAGCACTGTGACTTCAAACCACACAAAAGCCAGAATCACTCCAAGTCACGATGTTTTTAGATCTTACAGCTATCACAAAACAGATCCACTAACAATCTGAAGCAAAGTCAGGCTGCCCATCACAGAGCATTAGAGAGAGAATTGCGATGACATCAGTGTCCATGACTCATGATGCGTCAGTGCCCAGCATTGTATCTATTTGATAGCGTACGTTAATTTTTTAGCTGAAAGCCAAACTGTACAAAATATTGTATGGTTTTTTTTAAATAAAAAGTTTCTTTAAAAGAAACTTTAAAAACATATTTTGCTAGAGAAATGTTTCAAAAGCCTGAAGCATGCCTTCTTATAACATAACCATCAAACGTGTAAGTTTATAAAAATTAATCAAATTTTCCTAGTGTTTGGTAGTAGGAAATGCTCAGCTTCCTAATACATCAAATTAAGCCCATAATGGCATTTCTTCATTGTGTATTTACATACAACAGTCTGATCAAAACTTTTAAGGCTCTTATTTCTCAAAAAAAAAAAAAAGGTCACAGTAAAGAAGGGATTAAATGGAGTTAACACAGCTACTGGCAATACTAAAAAGTATGCTCATGACATTTGCTATTGTACAATCTGGGGCATTTCACTCCATGCTTTGGCTTTCTTCTTGGCCAGGGACAGCCAGGGTGGTTCAGCAGGACTGCAGGGTGTCATTGGCAGGTTAGAGGAGTGCCTTGCTTCCTTTTCAACAGCAGGAATCACAGATGCTTCCTGAGAAATAGGTACAGCTTTACCTGCCAATGAGAAGATATAACACTCATCAGAAGGCTAGAGAATTAAAAAGTCAGTTTCTGCCAATAATATTTTCTTCTCTCTAAATAAACTGTTTTACAGCCCAAAATGCTTGTGACTCACCAGTAAGTCAAAGGAATTGACTATTGCTGGCACTCTCTGGTCCAGCTACAGCAATGGTGAGGACCAGCTATTGCAAGAAAATTGATACTAAATAGTGAGTAATGTGCCCATAAAAAAATTTTCTTCTCAGTCCAAACAGCAAGTGTCTAAGCCCAGAAGGAAATTTTTCAAAATTCTTCAAGCATGTGAAGACTATAGTCCCAGTTATTTCTCTAATTCATATTCTTGGTTAACAACATTTCTTAACTTTTCAAACACTTGATTTCCTTAAAGGGCACAGCAAGGAGTTCCAAAGGCTAATTCTGCTCTGTGAGTGCAAGAAAATGTAGGACTAAGACTCCTGAGTATGCAGAAAAACAGAAACAAAATAGCTGCAGGATAAGGATCACTCCAGGCTTGCTGTGGAGATAAAAGTTTTTGTTTTCCAATACTGAGAAGACTTAAAGATTTGTTTTTAGTCTTCACTGCCAACACAAATATTGCTCCAGCGGTATTATTAAATACTAGGTAGGAATCAAACCAGTGCTTTATGTACTTTCACTTGTAAGCTGTGATGGTGGGATTCTGATGGTGCTAGGTGTTCCTCTTGATGCAGCCTAACAGATGGCTGTCATACTCACAAAGGATGTAGGAATACAGATAATGTTTCTTTTATGGCTTTGAGTTCCTATTTAGAAAAGGACTCCTCCATTCACCTTGTTTGACATTTTTCAAAATTAATGTCTAAGGCATGTTAAGTACAAGAAGCTTGATCTTGCTTGCACTGAAATCAATGGAAAATAATCCATCGGCTCCATTAGTCATGCTCCTGAACAGAGCTATAGTTCCCTATTTTCACTCAGGAGGTCTCTGGTCTTTTAAAAGTTCTGACTGGTTGGTAGTTCTTGGAGGAGACAAACTGTACTTAGGAATACTGGAGGAAGTATTAAACAGGCTGCAGCTCTACGTACACAGGAAATTTTCAGAAGTATCTAAGATGAGGTAGGAATTCAAATGTGACTGAAATTTTGATTTTGAAAATTAATTTCCACAGTTTGGGAGAGAACCTTCTTCATAATAAGCACAACAATCCAAATAAATAACTCCTCTGGATATTACCTCTACATCCTTTCCACCACCAGCACTTTCAACTAGACAAAGTCCTGACTGGGCTAATGGGAACCCAATCAAAGAAGAGAAGAGTTTACATTTGGGATTCCAAATTTCCTACTCATGTGTAGACAGTGCTGAACATTTCCTAAACAATAGGGCTTGGCTTTCTGAGCAGCAGAAGAGCAAGGTTTTCCTTAGACATCAGAACTAGTCAGAGCTTTTTGTGATGCTCAAGTCATGGGACACCAGAATATGCCTATAAATGCTACCTCTGGAGGGGAGGAAACAGTCATTGGATGCCACGAAACTTCCCCAATTCTAGGGAAGAGGTAACACACAAAAACTTGTAATTCTGCTGCAAGCACCACAAAGACTGCAAGTTCTAGTAAACGAGTAGCAGAGTGGTTTGTTAAGTTCTGAATTTTGACCAAAGGCTGCTGGGCTTCCAAGGTGAGGATGATGCAATATATAGAAATCAGCCTTTAGGAAGGAAGGCCTCATCTGAGCAAAAATCTTGGCCTGTTTATGTTTCATCTCTCACTTTGCACCAAAAACCATAAGACAAGGCTGGCCTGTAACAGAATCCTTTCTAAAAGCCATGGTATTTTAATCACACACACACACAAAATTAGCTGCAACCTACATCAGAGCCTGTGTTGGTGCAAACATACTGAGCCAGCCACCAACTGTAGTAAGGGAGAAAGCTAATTTTGTAGAACGTGTAGATTCAGAAATGGTTAACAGCTCTAGCAATAACTGCTACAGGGAGCAGCACAGAAGTACTCCCAAATATCTCTCGTACAACAACTCTGAGTGCTGCTGGATTACACAGGGAAAGGGGCCAGGTGCATGGGCTCTCTCTAGACAGCATCTCTTACTGTGTCAGCTACAGGAATCTGAACAGAAAAGCCACAGCTCTGGCACAGTAGTGCATTTCTTATCTACTTAGGCAGTATCTGCAATCAATAGCTTTCAGCTAGCACAATATGCTTTTACAGCTGAAGGACTGGCTTATCAGTATCTAGCTGGAGCTTGTCTCTGAGGTTTGGCACCACACTGAGTAAGCAGGGAGGGATAAGCTGCAGCCCAGCAGAAGCCTAGGAAGAAATAATGTGAGTCACGAAGTCTGAGTCACACTCTTCCCCTGCATCTTTAATATAGAGAAACACAGCTAAGTGTTCAGGAGGGGGGCCATCCAGCCTCTGTGTTCACCTGAGGGTGAAACTGACTCTATCTAAATTATTCTTGATACGTGTTTATCTATTCAACACATCCAGCCATGGAAACTACACGCTCTCCATATGCAAGCCACTCTCTTCTGCACCTCACTGCTCTTATTGTTACAAAGTATTTCCTAGCATCTAAGCTAAACATCTTCTGACACATTTTAAGTTCATGCTGACCATAAAGACTTGTTTTGTCCTCTGCAGAAAATTTAGTTGTCTTTTCTAGACTAAACAACCCCTCTCCTATCAGTATTTCCTGGCTGACTGGAGATCTAGAAGACCTGACCTTTTTGGCTGCTCTCTGCTGGACAATCTCCAACTTCAACTGCTATTCTTTAGCACTGACGCTGGCCAGTAATAAATCAGCAGACTGTTTATATGCCATTTCATGAACTAGCAATAGAGATAAGAGTTCCTCACTTGCTTTCTCTGCTGAGCAAACAAGTCATCATGTTGACTTAGACACAAACTATAGTCTGAATAAGCCTTATATAAAGTATGATTATAAAAATGGTGTCTCTCTTCCCCCATCACCTGCCACCCACACCACTTATTGGTGTGAACGGTAGCCACTATGTAAAGAAAAAGAATACCTGCTGCTGCAGACACACTGGTCTTCGTTTGTGTTTTCTTGTCCTGAGAACTGGAACGCATATTCTTCTTCAGTGTGTTCTCACTAACAGAGATCTCTTGCTACAGCGTGAGGAGAGAGAAAAAGAATGCAACTAACTGCCAGCCATGGGCACTCATAAAGCTCCCCCTGGCAACCTCTCAAACCTGGCTGTGGAAACGCAGAAAAAGCCAGGCAAGCATGGTTGGGAACACCCTGTGGGAGGGAGGGAAAAGGCAGCAAGGAAGCTAATGCAACTCAAAGCAGCTCTTGGGCTACATAAATCTCCCCGGGCAATAAGAAAGCTCTGAGAGGGTTCAGGTTTGAGCAGTGCAAAGGAACATATAGAATGATCCAGCTCTGAAACTAATCTCTGTGACAGTGCAGTCACAGGCACTTGCTCACTTGCATCAGTTGTCTGTCTCAGTGTTTTAGAGGCCAGGCTTGTAAAGCTCTCTTTGGGTAGTACTCACAACACACCTCCCATGAAGTTTGCAAAAGTACCCAGGTGACCTCAGGCAGGATTCACACCCATGCAACATTGCTTGGTACTCTACCTCCTCTTGGTCCACTTTGGTCAAAGCTTTATCTTCATCTTTATGGTCTTTGGCAAGAGGATGGTCCTGGAAACCCTTTTGTTTTAGCTTTGCCATGGAGACCCAAGCTGGTTCCGAGGAAGAAATTTCCAAATAAGGAGAGACTTTTTCTATAAAAGAAGCATTTTTGAAGTAAAGAAGGGATTTAGGTCAAGTAAGCCTAAAGCTAGTGCTTCATGTTTTAAATCTGTCAGCATCTGTAATACCCTTTGGAAATGGTAGAGATAAAATTACCTTCCCTGATGATTTTGTCCTTGGCAATAACTGTTTTTTCTGTTATTCTAGAGTTTTTGATCCAACTCTGCATCTAAGTCAATGGGAGAAGTCCCACTGAGATCACTGTGAACGGGATTTTGCTTTTGTAACAACATCCTTCCATTGCAGATTAAATGAGTATGATAATCATGATTTTTTTTCATGCAGGCAGTAAAATACAGGCTGCCTTGTCACTTTTTAAATATTTTAAATTAAATCATTGTTAGAAAAAAATAATCCCACCTAATGCAACTCCTAGGTAAGGTTTGAGCAGCTGCAGTCTGAATTTTTAACAACAAAACTTCAGCAAGTTTTTAAAAGCTGTGCTAGAACTCCAACTATATGCAAAAATACCTCATACCAGAAATGTTTCAGAAGTCCTTTAGCTATTATTCTGTTGTTATTCTTGCTGGAACACACCCTTCATTAAGATAAGCCAAGAATTCTCTTGACTGGCCAAATCATCAGCCAATTAAATTATAGTGCTGATGAACTCAAGGCTGAATTTGGTCCTCAATCAAGAGGATTTTTTTTTTTTTNGCTCTGCCAAGGCTCTTACATGACACTGTTTTCTACAATGTTTGGATACAAATACAGCATAAATACCTGAAGGTTTATGATGATTTTGCTTCTTTGCCACCTCTGATCTTGCCTTGGGAGGATTTTTGTCTTCTAGGAGATCTGTTTTTTTAACAACTGATTTTGTGCTGACAGGATGGCTTGGACGTGGCTTCCCAGTGCCCATCAATTTCTGATCCTCCTTGACTGAAGCAGAAGAAGCAATTGGAACAGCTGAGGGGATCAGCTTTGGAGGCTCTACACGGCTTTCATTCTGGTATTTCAGTAAAGATGATGTTCTTCTTAGTCTGACCCCAAATGGGTTCTCAAAGTTTTGTGCTTCATGGTCAGCCCACTCCATAAAAGAATTCAGATGCAGATCTCTGTCCTTACAATCTCGATCAAATCTATCTGAGTTGGTTTTTGCTGATTCCTGCATAACTGCATCGAAACGTGTGTGTTCATTTGTCATTCCTTCAAGGAACTCTGGTCTTACAGGGGATGTTGGAGAACTTCTGGAATAGGAATCTTCCTTTGAATTTGAACCCCCTGAGAGAGATCTTTGCCATGCTGGTGCAATGGTAAATCTGACAGGTTTAGCAGAAGAAGTCTTCAGTGGACTTTTTACATTTTCATCTGATGATTGACTGCCTTCTGATGGTTTTCTGTGAGAAGCTGTACTGCCTATCTGGTACTCTTTCCTGTCAGCATCAGAAGATATATTACTCTTTAAGCCAGCCAGATTTGAAGAGGCAAGACAACCAATGGAAAGTTTTTCAGAAATGTATGACATGTTGGCATGCCGACTGCCTTGGTTACCTTTGGAAAAAGGAACAGTTTCTGCTTTAAAACATACTTTGAATTTACTGCAAGGTACCACACAAACTTCTTTTGAGACCGATGCAGCAGTATCTATATTTTCTTCTACGTAGTCCTTGGATAACTGAAACTCCATAATTTCACACGCGTCTTTGTCATTTTTTGCTACTGAACTCTTTTCAGGCCTCAAAACAGCAACTGTCTTGATGTCAGAACAAGACTCTGAATCAGCTACCACAACCTGTGGAGTGCTCAGTGCAGTATCTGAGACAGCATGGTTGGAATGATTCCCAGTAGTACCAAAGCAGAACTCTTCTTTGCCAGTGAACAGTGGATCCCCCTTTTCCACAGAACTTACTGAGGAACTTTGTGCAACATCTGGCAATATATCCATCCCCACTGTTTCCACACCACTGCTAAACAAGTCAACTGCTGGTGTGTCTGGAGACCCAACAGCTTCTCCTTCAAGTTGTTGCAATTCTGGAAGTGCAGGTACTTCAGCACTGGTACTTTGCTGATGTACTTCGAATTCATTAGCAGACTCATCTGCAGAGTACACTTTTGCACTAGGTTGTTCTTCCAGGTTCACTGGAGAAGGCTCAGGTCTCAGAAGGAATGTGGCTGCTTTATAGTGATGGTCCACATCAGGAAGGCACCCATCCTCTTGCAGCAAAGCACAAGAGTCTTCTGCTGCAAGCATGGAATCATAGGAGTCATGGGCAGACTCAGTGGGAGTTTTTACACCTGGTGTCTCCTTAAAACCACCTCCCTTTGCACAGTGTCCTGCCTGGGCTGATAATCCTGTATTAAACAGAGTTGAAGAGTGGGCACTTAAAGGTTACAATTCAAACACCATCTGTATGACTAATTCATTCCAGGTAGTGCAGTCCTTTAACATGAATGCCCCATGTCTGGGCACTGCTGACTGATAAATAAGCCTGTTCAGAGCCTATTTAAAAATAGGCCGTCCAAGTGAGAGACTAATAAAGATTTAGTTTGAACATACCTAAGCCAAGGAATGACTGAAAGTTGCTGTCTGTTTCAGGTGTACCACATTAGTTGCTGTTTAGTTTTTTCCTTCACATCCTCTTAGTTGTAAGACTACTAGTCAGATTTCCCTAGACATTTCTTCATTTGTATGCCTAGAAAAGCCATCTACAATGACTTGGAAAATTCTCTCTGGGTGAGTGGCAATGGAAGATCCAGTAAACACAAGCCAATCAAAGTCACCTGACACACACAACATACAACGCCAAGGTTAAGGTTTTTCAGAGTGTTAAGGAACTCAGTTTCACATTCATTGAGGTCCAGCCAGCTGTGTAGGGCAGGTACTTATGAACATGGTGCTTTCACCTTATGTTTTTTTAAGCCTGCCCTCAAAGTTCACCACTTCAGCATCACTTTGTTGAGTGTACTTGACTTTTTCCATCACAACAATTTAGCAGCCAGGATTGGCTTTATGTTATAGAACCAAAAGACGCCTAGTTTGAAAGGACTTACAATTCAAACAGGTCCTGTCAGTGTTGTGGAGAAGAGTTCAAGTACCCAAAGCAGCAATACCTATGTCTTCATTACCTTCCCAATTGCTTTTACCTTTGTCACTCTCTAGTAATTCTGTTAAATTTCCCTTCCCTTCTGGAGTTCCAGGAAGACATGCTTCATTTTCCAGCTGCTCCACCTAAAGAAGTGAAGATGTTTTAATTAAAGAATCATGCACATAAATTGTATTTTATACACAGGTATTTTTATGAATACTCAAATCACAGACACAAAACCTCCACCCTGTAATTTACCAACACTGAGCGTAATGTACCATTCCAGTTAAGAATTAGACTTGTAAAAGTAGACTTAGGCCTCTTTAAAACTAACATTTAGCTTTTCCAACACCAGGAGTGTTTTTACAAATGAAGCATAATCCACAATTTTTGACCAGATAATGAAAAGCAAAAATTGCACTTTTCTTGAGTTTCAGTGATATTGAAGTTTTCAGTGTCTTTTTTGTTTGGTTGATTGGCGTAAATGAGGCGTTTTGCCTTCTTCCAATGGAAGAAGTAAAGAAAAGTGGATAGAAAAAAGAAATTAAAATATTTAAAATAATAATTAAAAACTCACACTAATTTCCTTCTGCTCAGTGATTTCTTTCCAGGAAACACCTACCTGGAGGGGTAGCTGATGCTTGTTGGTAAAGCCTTTCTGTTTCCGAGGGTTGATGGCAATCCTGTGCCTGGCTGCCGAGGTGTCCAGGCAGCCAAGGGGGCTGGCAGGGATAGTAAAATCAACAGGAAGGAAGCTGCTGCCTTGTGAAATGGGGGTGCCCAGAGTGGCAGAGGATAAAGGACTGATGGGCCTGGAGGAAGCTCCGGAAGGTGTCTGTAAAACACAAATACAATGCTGTATATATTTTGCTTTACTTCCCCACATCTCTGGAACAATTCCTTTGCTAGCTCATTCCATTTCAGGAGCTTGAAATGGCTGTATTTTTGGACATAAATCCTCATTTTAAAACGCATGCCTAAAGTCATCTCTGCATAGAGAATCCTCGATTCTGTGTGTTCAACTGTACTTAACACAAAAGGAGAAACACCTGTCTCTGCTGCAGTAAGAGCCTCAGCTCGTCCCCACTCAGCTCTTATCTGCAAACCCATTTACAGTATATGCACACACCAGCAGGAGACACTGCTGCCATTTGTATAGCTGCTTTTTCATCCCAGTAATGTGACCCAGTGCAGGAATTCATTATTAAAAAGCCACAGAAGTAGCACGGATGCTTGCTCCTCATTATCTCTAAGAAAGTTGCCATAGCCACTTTTCTTTTTCAATACCCACTTTCAGGAAAATCAAACCTGAATCTCAGTATACCAGAACCACCTTCCAGACAGTGATTTGGATCTCAGCCTCACAGCAATACTATTCTGGAGAACTGAACAGCAGTAACCTTAGATTGTGCTATCAAAATAAAGGGTTTACAGAAATGTTTGTAGAAAAGCCCCTAAACATGAAGTTTGAGTGCTTTTGCTACTGTTTTGAAATACCAAACTTTCTGGGACAAATGTCACAGACATGCCAAACAAGCTTCATTCATAAAGCTGGGTGACACACAGCCATTGCACTGTGCCTGGCATTCACAGTTTTATTAGTTTTATTTAAGCTTAGGATATAACACAGCATTTCAAACACATATGGTGATGAAGTTTTAAAGATCATGAAAATGTCTTCACATCTGATCCACAAAAACTGTCAAGGTACATCAAAAAATATAACCTCTGTAAATTTTTCCAATCTGGTCAAGAACTGAGAGCAGAATCTGATGCCTCTCATGGTCATTTATCATCCAAAGAAAATTGCAAATTAAAACACACCCTTTCCTGTGGAATACCTGGCATCAGGAAAGGTTGGTCCTGCAATGATTTCCCATTAGAAGAGAAGGGCATTGCTCACAAGCCACAGCAGATGGGAAGGTGTAATTATTTGGTATTGGGGGCCTGGGACATGGAAACAGAATTGAAGTGCTTTGCTTGGTCCAATTTTTTGTGTAACTTTATAGATTCATACTGTGTCACAAAGCTGCCTCTGTGCTGTTCACACGAACCACTTACCAGTAGATTTCTGCCTGTCTTATTATTTCTGATTCAAAACCCTGAGAGGTACATTTTAAGTATCATTTACCTCACTCTGGAGTCCTAGGGAATTGTTTCCTAGGATACACTGTACCCAGAATAAATCCTAAAAAATAAAATTACTGTACTGGCTCCATATAGACTCCACATATGACATCTCAGGGAAGTTTATTAGCAGGAAAAGGAGCTATTTACCTGTTCATCTTCACTGTCTGTCACACCTAAACTCAAAGAGCTATGACGCTGAACAGGGTTGGAGGACTGTGGGATAAAATGAGGAAGAGGGTAAGTCAAGGAAAGAATCACGCTGAATTATCTTGAGCTGGATATCCAGTGCTAATTATGAGAAAACACAAGAGGAAAAATAAAGGAAGGATCACTGGGTCCCTGCCTTACAGTAGGTTTAATTTCTTCACTGGCATCAAACAAAAAGTAGGGGAGATTTCTCCTGTGTTGAGATACGCCAGGAAGGTTGGCCACGGGAGACAATATATTTTATAAAATTATTTTGGGTTATTGTTTTAAAATCATCAGTTTTACAAATCCTCACAAGCTCACTGAAGTCTAAAATCATGCATTTGCTAATGACAGAGGTCACAGTCCTGGTCCACATAAAAGCATGGAAAATTGTACCCAGAAAGGGTATTTGTAGGGTCACTTTCTAGGTATACCTCATAGCAACAAGTCCACAATCCACCTAGGTAATTTCTTCTGGTTCTAACTGATCTGTACCATCACATTTTATCACAAGCAAGCAAAAAGGTCCTCCCCTTCTCCCAGCAGATTTTCTCTTTTCTGCATGGATGGTTAAAGGTGACACGACAATTATACCTTGTTTGGCGAATTGCTCAGAACTTCATGAAGGGTTGACATTTCAGGAGGGCTTCTAGGTAAACCATCATCTTCAGAAACAGCACCTGCATCTTCCAGTTTTTTCCCAGTTATAACAAGAGGAGGTGATCCAAGTCTGATGTTCTGCTGCAGCTGAAGCTGTAGTTGAAATTTAGAATATAGACCTTCAATAGTACAATTTAAAGGGGATGTTCTGCACTTTGTAACCCAGATGCTCCTATTAGATATGCAGAATCTGTTAGGTAACAGAAAAATTTGAAGTAACAGACCATTTATAGAATAGAGTCATTAATAAAATTTTATCTAGTTACATTCATCAAGCACCCATCATTAAAACTGGTATTGGTATAAAATTAAAATCAAAATTAGTTTTATTCAGTAAGCTATCAAAGGAAGACAGGAATTTCACCATTCCGGAAAATTTACTACAGTTTAACTCCATTTAAATTAAAAACTTTCAAAATTCTAGATTTAATTCTTTAGTCACACAATTTTAAGTATTTAGTTACACAAAGTATTGCCAGTCAGCATTCCCAATCCCAGGTTTAAGTAGTTACCTCACACCCTCACAAAGCCCTTCCAAATTTGATAGCTTGTTACAACCCTCTCCCACACAAATAGCTGAGTCACAATTATTATACAATACAACTTTAATTTTATTTCTGGTCCACCCTAATGAATCGCTTGTTAATTTTTCCCATCATCACATCCTGGTCATGTCTACAGCAAGAATGCTAACAGCAGCCAGGAACAACTTTGTTTGCAAAGGAGTGTGGGGATTCTTTTCCAGGATTGCACAAAAAAATGCTCTGGCAGTCCCTGACCCTAGAAAAATAAAACAAAGTCTGCGAACTCACAAGCAGCCAGATGTTCCCTCAAACTAAAAATGTTCAGATCTCAGGAAACACCATTACTAAAATTCTTGGCTTAAGTCTCTCAGCTGTGTCAAAGCTGGAACAGACAAGGTCTGAACACACACTTTGTCCTTCAACTGAAAACAGCTCAACAGAATATTCCCAAGATAAACATACAGACTTATTTTTTCTGTTTCTTTTCTTACTAAACCATACTGGGTTATTCTAAACCGAATTTTGTGTTTTCCTACAGTCTATGCATTCATTTACACCTCTGTAAAATAGATCTATATAGCTGCAATTCTTATTCAGCAAAATTCATTTGCAATATAATTCCCATAGATCTAACTGGCACACAGGGTAGCACATTTTCTAGCTTTCTTTTGCAATTTATGAGCAATATATTGCGATACTGGGATATCTGAGCAACACAAGGCATACAATGTAAGTGTGCACTTAATGGGAAGTAAAAGACAGAAAGTCAATTTTGCTTTGGTCTCTTTTCACTACTTCCTGTCTTAGATTTATTAAATTTATTACATGCAGACAGCAAAGTGGTGTGGGGGAAACTGAATTTGAATCCTGTCTTCTACTGGTAGAAGTTAATTGACATTGCTAAGAAAGTAACTGCCTTTATTAGTGCCTGGCTTTTATTCTGACAAGAGTCAAGCTCACAGAAAAAGACTGTCTGTTATAGCTACAAAAATAGTGCTGGCAGTATTACATTACTATGCAAGATGACGGATGAGGAGAGGGCACAGTGGAGTGCAAATATCATGAAAAGAGCTTTTTCCTCCCCTATAGCATTCTGTAAAATGCAAATATGATTTCTTCAGCTACTCCTTTTGTTATACAAAAAACAGCTTAGCCTATTTTGCAGTCTTAGAGAGGAACAAGTCCCTCTGTGCATCTTCTATTACTTAACATGTGACTCAATTGTGTTTTGCAACATGAAGCTCACACTGAGCAAAGGAAGAATTTCAATGACCTTTGGCTCCTTTATCAACCATTTGTATTCAGTCTCTGGAAAAACCTTAAACTTTTATCTGAGTGTTCCAAGCTGGGCAGTTAGTGAAATGCAATATAACCAACAGTTCATAAGGGAGCTGTCAAGGAGGGTTCAGTATTGCCTTGGAAGAAGGAAATGATCCAGCAGAATACAGTATCTTTTGCTGGCAGAGATCAGAATAATAATTATATAAATAAAGCTGTCAGAGCACCCTGACATATCCATCATCCCACACTGTAGAGGGAAAGTCGATGAAGGATGTTTGGACTTCAGGAGGCTCTTCAAAAATGCTGTTTTATTGCATGTGCAAAGTTACAGCAGTCCCGGGTTGGGTGTTCAGAGCCAGACCTAAAAACTGCCCAGCTGCAGCTTAAAGGTATACCTGAAGCCACCTTCTGTTCAAGTTACAAGACTTTATATACTTTTCTTTACTGAACACCTTAATACATGACAACCAATTAGCACCATACACAATACCTTTACATTTGCCTATAGCCTATCGCCCCTATCATTACCATATTATAGTCATTATTATCCATTCACAAGAGTAAGTATGTTACAATTTAAGCTTACAATGGAGAATCCTTAGAGTTATTTTCTACTTGCTACATTGACCTTTATTTGTTTGCTTGCGGTATCTTTTTGCTTGGTATAGCATCTTTTTACTTGTGCTCTTCTTGAGACTGATTACTTGGTAAAAAACATGTCTTTGCTTGTAGTCACATACCTTTGTTCTTGACACAAAAGATCTCCTTCTCACTCACTTCCAACCTTTGCCTTCTCAGTCACTCAGTAACTACTTGTTTAGCGAAGGATCTCCTAGTCTACATCAAAACTTGCTTTCATTTCTATCTAATTCTCAGCTTCTATATTCAGATATCTTTCTGCCAAGTCTACATATCTGTCATCCTTCCCAACACCACACACTTACACAGCCACAGGAACTACCATGTATAGTGAAAACATCTGAGCCAGAATTGCCAAAAAGAGTAACATAAATAATATTTAGAGAATAACAGTGTAAGGGACACACTACAGTATAATAAATGGCCTTAACCCAAAGGCAGTAGCTCTGAAGTAAAGAATATAAATCCCATTGGAAGAGGACACACTTAATAAGGAAAGTTTCCAAGAGTTCATGAACTGGATCCCCAATCACACGCTATGAGTCCCAGGCAAGGCTGAAAACATCAGGACTGCTCAAAAATTCAGCTTCCAAGAGGCAGAATAGATCCAAAAGTAGCAAATTTGGCTTTGGATACTTCCGTCAGCAAAATCCTAAGGCACACAGCAAAAGAATCAAGCAACAGAGTTTCCTGGGAGACAGCTGACACAAAGCAGCACTGTTTATGAGGGGATGATGTTCTCACCCGCAAAGTTTTCACTCTTCCAGGTATGTTTTCCTGAGACAAGACGTCACCTGCCACATTTCCTGGTGCAGACTCAAAAATGAAGACGCTGTCATGGGACAAGGCTTTGTTTCCCATGCAACCCTTGGGCCTGGAAAGGAAGGAAGGACGAGTGGTCAGTGCACTGGGTACATTACCCATACCACTTCACCACTGCAGAAGGATGATAAAGAGGCCAGGGTGGGATGCATCATGCTTAACTTCAGATTTGTGCATGTTTAAGATAGTCACTGTTAGCTTCTTTTATACTCATAAGGGAGGAGAAACACAGTTTAGGATACTGACCAAATGCAGATGTCCCTTTGCAGATGCACTCAGCATCTGCATTGGCACACAGGTCAGTCTATGGAGTAGAGAGGGAGTCCAGGGTGACTAGGTATGATGTTAGGAGTTAGGTGGATGCAAACCACCCTGAGAAAGGTCTACAGTGCAGAAGAGGACAACAGGAGTCCCCTGTCCTCCTCTGGTGGCAATGTGCCTAGCATGAGACATTCAGGATACAACTTTTGCAGCCTGGTGTGTGTCATACCTGCCAAAGATGGCAGATTGTTTTTCCCTTCTTGAAAATGTGGGCAGAAAATTTAATTTTGCTATATTAAAAACTTGATTCAAATCCTCTCATGTCCAGCAATAAAACCAGTTATATTCAACTGTATCCTAAATATGATCAGATCCCAAGCGTATTAAAAAATGTAGATGGGACAAGTGTCCCTGGCTACAGTTACAGACCTATCCAAGGCCAGGTTGAAGTGCCTAGGTAAGATATTCCTGCTCTGTTTCTGTGCTCATTGGATGTTCAGCCCAGTGAAGCAATGATGAGTTCCCACAACAGCTGTTAACTGAGTTGTAATTAACTGAGATTGATTGCGCTTGGGCTATTAAGTTTCACAGGGCAAATTTTGCACTTGAGTGGCACAACAAGGAAGCCTCCAAATCATTTATTAGCCAAGTTCTACCAGCATAGGCAGGCACTATTTGTACATTACTTTGTCCAAAAGACAAGGATAGCCTCTACCAGGATTTCATCGTAGCCTTGAACTGGAAAATGTCATAGAATATTCTCTTGTTGTTGGCCATGAGACTATTAACAAATACTAATTACAAGGATTCCTTGACTCAGATGCTGTGCAGGCAATGTTTTGCCTCTGAAAGTTTGACTCTGGGGAACAGAGGATGATTAGGAACACAACTCTGACAGGAAAAACTCAGTATGCCAAAGCTCTTCTGCAAGGAAATCAAACAGAAGAGGTCTCTGCTATTTGCCTAACCACAGATTCTCTCTTCATTTAGAAGAAAGCCCTGAAAGACTGTGAGCATTCATTAAGTAAGTACACTGTGTAAAAAACCCCAAACAAATTACTCTTTTTCTTCCTGCATCTCCTTTCTTTATATCTCCAGACACACCTTCTCTAGCTGCTGGACTAACCCTTCTGTTGTCCCAAAGGTGTAGTCAGTCAGTCTACAGTTTTACACAGCCTCGCAGAAGAGCAAAATAAATTTTCTCTAAATTTATGTTGTGTTGAAGGCAATCAGAACTGTTTCTCTCACAGCACAGGTCAGAGTTTGTACTTCTGACACAATGCTTCCTCCCATTAGATGTCATGGTTAATGTCTATGTTAGTCTACGGGACAGCAGTTCTACACACAAGCAAGGCACTTGATTTGTTTCATCAATTATGAAGCCATCCCATCCTTTTGTGTTTGATTTTATAGTCCTTTTCAGCATGAGATGTACTCCGTATGGGCAAGACATAATTTTACTGCATTAAGAAAAACAGTCATGCAGCTTTTATTTACTGTAATGTATATTCATTATTAGTTGGCATATTTTATTTATTGCAAAGAATGCATGTGCATTAGGATGTATTTGCCTTTCTATGGGAATTCTTTACCCATAAGAGCTGAGGTTTTCTCATTCTTGAGACTGTCAGTATGAGGTCTCCCTCTTTCTTTCTCTCTCTGCATATGTCTCATATGTGTTTGCAAGAGAATCACTGTATTTTCTTCCAGCAGTCACCAAAAAAGCATAGGATTAAATATAGAATTAACTGCAGCTTTAGTATAGATCAGTCTCTAATTTGCAAATCTACAATCCTCTGTAATTCCTGGCAGCATGTTTATAGTTAGTTATAGTTATAGTTATATTTACATTTATAGTTATATTTACATTTATAGTTATATTTACATTTATATTTATATACTGAAGCTAAAGATGCACTAACTAAAGCCCAGATGTTTCAGCCATGGTATGTCCACACTCATTTCCCTATACAAATGCTCAATTCATTCATTGTATCAACATTCAAGCTGCCCACCAAAATGGAGGAAATGATGGGATTCCACAGGCAGCCACAAAGCTCCTAAACCCATCATGGTTTGTGCCATCTTTCATTTCTTGTTGCTGAAACCCCACTCCTTTGAAGCAGGGGGATGAACAGTGATGGCAATTAGTGACTGATCTCTCCCTGTCCTTATCTTAATCCACAAAGCTTTTCTCTCCCATGTCCAGCTGAGGATGGGAGTGACAGAGCAGCTTTGGTGGGCACCTAGTGTCCAGCAGGGTCAGCCTACCCTTGGTTTAAAAAAAAAGAAGACAAAAAGAAGAAAAAAGAAAACCAGTACTTCTGCCTAAAGAACAAGCAAACAGCAGCATTGTTCTAGAATTGGGTTTTATATTCTGCATGCCAGAAATTGCAAAGCTCAGGGTCCTGCTATAAACCCTTCACAAGCTGTATTTCTAGTGGCTTTCAGGATCAGGTTTTCTAAAGGATTATGTAGTTCAGTCTCTTTAGGTACTTATAAAGTGTGTTTATGCACAGTCTGTACATGACAGGGTTTTCAAGCAGCACAAACACATCTTTAAGCTTTTTGGATAGCCCCTCTAATCCTATCTCTAAGGGGAAAAAAACAGAAGGGTTTTACTCACTTCCTGATCTCTGATCTTGCAAAACAGTTCATAATCACTGGAAGATAGCACCGAGGTAAACAGCAGATGGACTTGAAATACTTGGTTAAGGGAGAGAGAAAGAGTTCTCACCCACAGTGCCTCTGGAGCAGACAGCTGATTCTAAGTCAGATCCCTCCTATGGGCTGATGGGGCAAGCTCAGATGTTCCTAAGCTTTTTGGACTAGGGTGACCCTAACTTCCCTTGCCCCAGGAGACTGGTTGTGTGGTCACTTATTCTGTTGCTATTACACTAACAAACGAACCAAATAGATTGTTGTTTCATTCCCAAATCATTTCCATGGCACACAGAGCAAGTGTGGAAAGGTGGAGCAAGGAGGAAAAAGCACCCATGAGAAAGTAACATCTACAAGTTTTCCACCAAAGAAATGCAGTGTCCAGCTCCACCAAATGCCTTGTTTCATGATAGAAAGCATCTGGAAGCAGTGCTGATTTCAGCATGTCCCACTCTAGTCACCTATTCATGACCTCCGCTAGTGTCACCTCCATCCAATGTCTCCTCCAGCAAAACACTGCAATCCATTGGACATGGCAGTGTCTTGTCCCAATGCTTTGTTAATCTGCAGCCCCACAACCCAAGGCCTAGAGCAATCGAGAGAGAGGCCTGGCTGAGTGGCTAACAGGGGAGGATGAGGAGAGTGGGGAGCTGGAGGACAGGCAAGTTACAGGTTACCTGATACCATTCCATGACACCCCTGGAAAGAGACATGACTATGCTCAGAGGGTTGTTCCAGGCCAGAGTTGGTTAGAGATTTGCAAAGGAGGTGTTGTGTACTTTGATGGTCTCAAGATTATCAGTGAAGCAGTGTTTGCAGTGCAAGCTGATAGCTTGTATTACACTGACTGAAAAAAGGATATAGTTTTGGACTAACACCATTCAGAGAGCTGAGAAATGCTCTTAAGGACTTGAAAACGTCACTTACATGCACAGCCCTCCAGGGGTGGCTGACACAAAAACAGGGGCCTTCTGCTGCTATCTATGCCTAAAGGGCTAGGTAAGAGAGTTAAAGAAGCAATCACACATTGATAATATACCAGAAATATTTTTCTCTTTACTGCAGCCATGGCAGAGGGCATCACTGATGCTGAAAAACAACCACACAGCTTCTCAAGTTTTCTCTGTACTAACAGTACTCAGCCTCTTGTAAAGTTGCTGCTGATCAGACCTTCCTAGACAGATTTCAAACACTAAAACCAATCAAAGCAATCTGGGCTGTCTGCAGTTTTAGACTAAGCTGGATCACCCCTGTCCCTGGCTGCCCTCCCCCTCCTTTACAGGCTGACTCTTCAAGCACTAGAAAGAGGAAATTCCTGGAATTCCTTCATCAGCATTAGGGCTTGTTTTGCACAAACTTGGACAGAGGTTGCTCCTAAGGGGCCAACTCATGCTTTCATCCTACTGCTGTGAGAGGTTCACTTTTATTTCTCTTCCTTCCCTGCCAGCTTACCCAGCCTCCTTCGGTGAATGAAGTGCAGTAGTGTCGAGCACAGCAATGCTGACATCGCTGCTGGACTGGCAAGGTTTTAAATTACTCTCTCTCCTGGGAGGTGGAGGCTCTTTCCTTTTCTTCTTGGCAAAGAAGTTCTTGAAAGTCTGAAATTTGGATTTTTTCTTTCCTGCAACACGAAAAAAAAAATTATGAAAGTTGAATGTTTTGCTTAGCTTGGGTAATGTTATCTCTTAAATTCCGAAGGAAGCCTCAAAGCTAGAGCAGCCCATACAGTTTTAGTCAGCTCCTTTGTAAATAATTCAGTGCTGGAGACCAGTGAAATGTGAAGCTTCAATTCTTACATTTTGTTCCTATAAAGCAACACTGGCACTAAGCTGACAATAGTGGTGCCTACCTAGGTTCCAGTCTATGCAAAAATATACCTTATATACAGAATGTATCTATCTATAACTGAACGGTGATCATACTTGGTATATTTTTAATAAAAATTGCTGTCGATGTCTTCAGCTATTAATGTTTTTACTTAGTTTGGTTTAGTTCTGCTTACTCTTTACTCAGTTCTCTAAGGAGACAACAGCTGAAGGACATTCAACATTGGAAAAAAGATTGAAACTGGAAAAAAAATTTATAAATTCTAAAAGCAAAATATCTTTTTCCACATTAAACAACAAAATTGTTTACACATTAAAATAAAATCAATCGCTCCAGGGACAAAGGAGCAAATATTAATTAAGACATTATCTTGCAGGACATGAACATCCCAAACACAGAAGCTCTAAGAACACAATTGGAAAACTGTTAATTTGGTTTCAGATTTTCCACAGTCCAAATGAAAATACAAAAAGAATGAAAAAACCCCACTATGAAACATCACTGATCTTTTATTTTAAATAATCTAAGATACTTTAACATTCTTATGTATATTTTCTTTCAGCACACAAGTACTGCATTTTGTCCCTGACCCTTACACTGAGGGGTCACTTTGAGTGGTTTGGGCCAAACTATTGTACTAAGACCCCTGTGATTGACTTAAATACATAAGCAGAGCAATAACATCACTGCATATCTGAGCCAACTTCATTGTTCAATTAATACTTTACGGCAGTTGGTATAATACATGCCCACAGCTGGAGGATTCCTTCATAAGCAAAGCATTATTTCAACACAATTATTGTCTTCTCCCAGCAATGATTTAGTCGGCGATGCTCTGTCTCAACGTGTGCCCTGTACGTGTAGGGATCTCTGCCAGTGGGCCTTATCTGGGCTGAAACTGTGCCACCACACAGCTGCATCAGACAGTGGCCACTTTGAGAAATAAACAATGATACTGAGATCTACTCCCCCTGTCTCCTCCCTGCTCTCCAGCCCAGTGCCAGCACCATGCGTCAGGACACACAAGGACACTGCCACAGTGTCTGGCATGGCCTGGTGACATGGTTACCCCTGTGCAGAGCCACCAAAGACCTGCAGGCTGCTTTTCAAGTGACCTGGGCTGTTTCTGAGACCACAGTATCTTTCAAACCATGCAGAGCAAACTATCACTGGACTCCCACTTGTATCAATAACAATGGGATGTGGCTGCTCCTAGGGACAGTTTATCAATGGAAGGCCTTTTTATCTTCCACTGCTGCTTATCAGGCAATAACTGAATGAGACAGTCACAGAAAACACACAGGTTACATTGTTGTGGCCCAGACAACAGAGCTAATCCCAAGGGTTTGGGATTTAAGACTCTCACAGGGCTCAGTAAGTTGCATGCTGCACCCATAGCAAGAACTGGCAAGAGATGACAGGTCACACAGCAAGCACACAGAGCCTCTCAAGTAGAACAAGCATGTTGAGTGTGCTTCAGAATTTTTAGAAACATTTCCTGACCATTCCTGTCTTTCATATCACGAATTAGACAATGTGTACGTTATTCTTCCAGGAAACTTGTCAAAGCTGATCTGGTTTATCTTAGATAGGCAAAAGAAAAGTTTAACAAGTTTAATGAAAGCAGTTCCCCAAAATTATCAATTCTGCAATGTCTGCTAACACAGTCAGTGACTCAAAGAATGAAATGGCAAACTTTGAGACAGGCAAAGAGCTCTGCAACTCAAAAACTATCTAAATGAGAAACAAGAACATATACATTGGTCGTGTACACTGGTGAACTGTCAGTTGTACAGACAAAAAGCAAGCTGGATTCTAGTGCAAGCATTACTGATGAGCTTAATTAGATGCTGGTATTTCCAGAGAATGAGGAGAGGGTGGAAAAAAAACCCAAAAAACAAAACCCCGATGAAAACCTGACAACACAATAACAAAAAAGAAGTGATCCTAAGGATGTTTAAGAGAAACAGACCTAAGTCTTGCCACAAAAGCCGACACTGCCAAGGTACTACTCCAAATACTCGCCTAGATCAGAAGTGGTGCTAACTTTAGAATGGAGGCTACAGAAAGGATGTCCAAACATTGCCAACGAGCAAACCTCAGCTGGCATGGGACAATGCTTGTATCATTGTGTAACAGAGAGTATCTGATGCAGACACATCAGTTACTTCAGTGTCTTCTCTAGATTCTAATTTATTACTACTAAAAGGATGCCACCTTTAAGCAAAAGGTGCCTACACCTCAGTGCACTGTGAAGCAGCCCAACATAACACTAAATTGGTAGAATGCTCAATGATACTTGAACTAATAAAATACAAGAGGACCTCAATATTTGAAATGGAAAAGAATTCACTGCATAACAAAAATCCCAGCTCAAACAACTATGCCTATTTCCCCTTCATCTACTGGTGATTTTTGAAATCTTACAGTTGCCAGTTTTATGGCATTAAAAATAAAATACTAAATTTCTAGGTTACTGTCCTAAAAAGGAAAAGCCTTCCCAAAAATTAATTGCTTATGCTAACTATGTTTTAGCCAACTATAACAGAAAAGCAGCAGGAATAAGCATTTTCCTTTTTCTGTAAAGTTTGTGTATTCTCTATTTTTTACTGCATGTGTACTTCCTATTTCATCGTGTCTCCTGTGCACAGAGAGAATTAACTCACAACATTCTGCTCTTTGAATGGTTCTTCCCTATAACAAGATAGAAAAGAAAAGGATGCTTCTTCCAGTGCAAAAATTGAAACTTCAAAAAGCATAGGGAACATCTGATTTGGGAGGACAATGATCATATTTAAATCAAACCATCCATTTTGGGATCTTCTATGATCTCTAACTTCCAAAGGTGCAGTCAGAACATATTTTCTATCTTTTTTCCCTCAAATCCAAGGACTAGACAATTTCAACATTAAAACACCTGAAAAAAAAAAATCTCAACCCACAGATAAGATTCTCAGAAAATGTCATGATTCTAGCTTCATAAAAAATACCAGATATTGGCAGACAAGCAACAAAATCATGGAATACAGTACCACTAACATTGGGTGCTGACAGTTTTTGGACAGTGACCTGGTTCCCGCCACCACTGGAAGCACAAGAAGGTGCAGCATGCACTAGAAGCCTTATACTACAGACAATAAGGAAAACCTCAAGAAATCAGTTTAATTGACTGGACTGTGAAGGGTGGAGATTTTAGCCTCCTAGGCACTTTACATCATGAGCCAATTATGAAGAGGGAGAGGTGAGGCAATCCTCCATTACACTGGAAGTAAAGAGAAGATTGTAAAATGGCTTTATCCATGTCCAGCCAAGTGTCTCCTGAACAATTCAGCAACAGCACAGCAGCCTTTAACTATCTAAAATTTTGTTCATTTAGGGTCAGAAATATTCCTGGTGGACTTAGAGCCAACACTTTAGATCATGAGCCATCTCCTGCTTTTCCTATCACCTGGGTCAGAATTTGATCTGTTTTCTGAATATTCTAGTGAAGCTGAGTACAAAATTTTCACACATGGGTGTCTTGGGGTGACTTTATGATGCTGTATCCCCTATCGCCTGCTCTATGCCCAGACATGAATCCCATGCCTTTCTGTGCCATTAAGCTGGGTCTGAGAAAGGGGGGGAAGCCAAGCGAATTCTTCAGCACTATTTTGGGTTCAAGGACTCACAGACTCCCCTGCATTCTCACCACTGCAGAGCCAAGGAAGCCCTTTTTCTGCTTTTCACCAGCTTTTGGCTCAGTTTCTCAGGAGTGAGAGACAGAGAGTTAAATTTTTTTGCTTTTTAGCTAGCCTGTTAGCTGAGGCAAAGAGGTTTTTCCTGCAAATGTGGCTTCTTTTTTCTCCCGGAACTGTTCTGCTCCGGTCCAGAACACCATTGCTGGGAGGCCCCACACTGCAGCCCAGAGGGGCCCACGCCACACACGAGCTCTGGAGAGAGCAGAGCCACACCTACAGACAGGACTCTGAATTTACCAGGTCGTCTCCACAGCAAGAGGTTTTATTATAGCGCATTATCCATTTTCTTTTCTCTCTTGTGCCTGTGTGCACCCTGCTTATTAAATGAACAGGGTTTTTTTTCACTTTTCCTCCAAGGAACTTCTTTCCAAATCTGGTGGCATGGTCTGGGGTACTGATAGTGCTCTCACAGACAGAGGCTCATTAACAGTCTCGGCTACCACCTCAGCAGGAATTATCAACACAGGCACAAAAATCAGCCCTTCAAGCTCTAACATCCTGCTTTTAAAATCCAAGACAGAATCAAAAGGAATATCCTCCAACAGGATATGTTGCTCCAGTATTGCACATTAAAACATTTTTTCCATAATACTGACAGCTGACACAGACACATGGAAATTTCTTTACACTATAAAAGAAGCCCCAAAAAACCAACACTGCAAAACAAGTCACTACAGACTCCACTAACTGAAGAAAATAAATTTTCCAAATCAGCTTTACATTCAGAGAACAACCACTTACCTGTGCACTCTTCAACTGTGTCTTCAGTTTCAGGTGACTGTGTGACCTCTGTGGGTCCCGTAGCCATTATATAGTCACTGAAATAGAAATGAAACATCAGTTAAATTTTAGTCCATCTCCCCAGCAGAATATAGTCCCACCCAGCATGAAGAAAGAACACAGCTGAATCCTTTCTGAAACTGCATGCCTGAATGGTTATCACAAACATGGCTTGCACACTTTTTTGCACTTTGGCCACAGAATTTTTCTCCAGCCACAACTCACAATCCAGTCTAATCGTTGCCAGTACCTCTCTCTTTTTAGGAGACCAGAATCAAAGTTTGCTTTCAGAAAATATGTCATTACACTTGCTCAGCAAATACTGTAATGCTTCCCAGTCTTAGAATAATGAACCTTTGCTAGAGAGTGACAGCTCCATACTACTGTAAAAAACATAAGTGCTCAGCTGCCCAGGGTTCATGCATTACAGTGTCCTCACAGCAGGCGCCAGTCTAGTCTGTCAGCATTATTAAAACCCGTTAAGCATCAGCACTGAAACATCATTCCAGGCTATGCTACATTTGTGGAAACCAATAGATCAAATTTATTTTGGATCCAGTGCAATCGACTTTTAACCACAAGCTCTGAAACCTTATTGCCAGCAGGGCTATTGATCAACCAAATTAGCTGATGGCATCATCTTCCTCCCTGATGAAAACAAAAGTTCAGCCTAGTTTTAAGATCATTCAGTGTTAACTGGCTCCACTTTGTATTTTCCAAGATTCTTAAATGGGTGTCTGTCACAGACAAAGGAATGAAGCAGCAGACCACAGAGTTACAGTACAAATGTCAGGCAAAAATGGAAACGTGACAGTTTAGCAGAGCAGCTCGTAAATACTGTCCTTTGTTATGGAAGATACTTCAGTGATACTTTTATCTAATTAGAGGTTCCCATATGCTGTCAGGACTCAGAGTAAGAAATCTTTACAACCAAATCCTGTTCTCTTTTCTGCATAGATCACATCTAACAATTTTCCACCTCTAAGTGGTGTAACAATACAGCCAAGTCAAGTATCTCAACAGCAAACAAGACTGTGATCCTATACTAATTTGGCCAATCACTAAACTCTTCCATTTCTTCTGTATCACCCACATACCGTAAAATCTGTGTCATGCCCAAAAGCACTGGGACTTTTCTATGAGCCCACATCCTCAGACAGCCTTAAAAGATAAGGTGCACAAACTCAGAGGCAGAGGTGTCTGTCATAAAAAAAGAAAGGAGCAGCTCAAGGAGGTAAAACAGGCAGGGCTCCTGTGAAAAAGAAGTCATGGAGAAAGCATTCCCTGCACTGGCCACACAGACATGTAAAGTGACAAGTTGCTGAATTGTGGGGAGGAATGGGGGAGGTATAAAAGAGAAGCAAAGTGCAGTCAAACAGATCCCATGTGAGCACTGGGCACAGGACAGCATTAACACAATGTAGTTCCAAATAATCTCACTTCAACTTGTTAAAAATCAATTAAAAAGTCATTGCAACAACCAGGACTGATTACACCTTTCCTAACTGAGATGCACTGAGGTTGTTCTTGAAACAGTTGTCAGACAATATTGACAAGCAATAAAAAATAAAATTTCTAAGTTTTCTTCTGGGTGATCATAACTATTCCACTTTTATCATTTTTTTCCCCATGTCTCATCAATTATCTATGAAAAAGTTTGCATTTTCTGCATACTTTCTTTAAAGCAGTCGTCAACAGACTTTCTTATAGATTCTTTCTTTATATTAAAAAGAAATTTAGTTCCAATTCTTCCTCTCAACTTTATGTACCATGCATATGCATTAGATTTTTCTGAGGGAAATGGAAATGTATTTGAAATAAAATATTGAGAAAGCATTCAACAAATTTACAAGGACAAACTGATAAGGCTCAAGACTTGAATTTATTTTCACAGAATGTGAGTGGACCTGGCACTTGGCTCATTTAGACCTCTAACTTCTGCTTTACCCACCTTCAATTAAACCAAGGCAAGAGAAAATTGATGCTCTCAGATCCAGCTTTGTTTGCACCAGTTCAAGATTTATTTAAATTCCTCAACCATCTCAGCTGCTCACTCAGAGTCCTTCCAGCCTTTGAAGATATTTAGACTGCAATGTTCATTATAACTGCAAGCACATATTTCCAATTGGTATATCTCTTATACAAGTAGAACTACAACTGCAAAGCAGTTCAGCTCTGAGGCAATTTCTTCTCAGTCAAATCAGTTGCAGCATTAACTCAATTTTATAGCCAAGTTCTCTGGGGCACATGGAGCTCAAGTGCCAATTAAAACGGTGCCTCATTTAGGACCTAATGGTTTGGAGCCTTTGTATACCTCATCACAGTATCATCTTTTTCCAGTGAACTGAAAATCACAGATTTTCTCATGCTTTGAGTTAGCAAGTGGTTGAATTACATGAAAAAAAAACCCCATATATTATATATATTCCACCAGCAAAGTGGAGGTTCCATCATTAAAAACCTGATGACATACCTGGAAGAAAGTTAGCAATTAGATGGCACTTAGACTTCAAATTCTGGTGGCAGTGAGCTGTACTTTACCGAGAACAGTTAGCAAATGTTCTGAGCAACATACCCTAGCCTGGGGGTTGGTGTAATGGAGAAAAAGAGGACAAAACCTCATCAATACAAAGACATGTGAGTGCACAGGCATTAACCAATCGAACCTCCAGACCTTCACCACTTCCAGGCCTTAATAACAGCAGACAGCCACAGTGTCAGGATGTATCAATACCGTGTACATCCAGTTCAATCGACTGTCCTAACATCCTGTGAGCTCTCCCAGAGCATTTCACCATTAGAGACAAAGTTTTAAACAAATACTGTCTGTGTATTGATTTTCAGTGATAAAAATACCAGGTTAAATAAATGGCCTTTTACAGAAGTATTGGTGATACTCTTGAGATGCTACAGAACAGCTGGGAGAAGATGCTTGCAGAGAGATGCAGGAGACTTCTCCTCAGTGTGGGAGCAGGGACAGACATGGCCAGCCGAAACAGGACAGCTGCCAAGTCACAGCTGCTGTTTGCTTCTCACTGGAAGTGTAACAGTGGGCACATTTCACCAGTCTACAGCTTTCTAATATGTTCGTAATCCTCTCTCAAACAGTATTTGCAATCCCTGCATATGCACAGACCTCCTGCTGCAGAGGTACAGGGCAAACAAGATGTTGAATTGTTGCCAGACCCCTCAAAAGCCATACTCAGCCATGGCCAGTAAGCCCACTGCATCAATTCCTGTGTAGGGCCATGGAAAAGACTGAAAGTTTACCAAAAACACAGTGGTTGCCTCTGCCTGCACAGGGTGATGGGCTGGATTATCAGAATTATAAATTAATTACTTGCAAAGAGTGACTTCCAATGCACTCACAAAAATAAAACTGACATTATTAGACCCTATTTGCATTGCTAGGGTGTACTTTAAAGCAATAAAACTCCTACAAAGCCACAGGGTTTGCTTTTCCTTCAAAACAGACAATGGAACTTACTTGGCGGTCACCATTACCCTCACTTGGTTTGATGTTTTAGATCTAGGCTCTCTGCTATCCCATACAAAATTTCCATTGATAACCCTACTGTGTTGCATTCACTTGGAGTTTTTCAACTCACTACAGGAACTAGTGAGTCTAAAACTTAAATGAAATCTGCAGGAACATGAGAAATATCCTTGTCTCCCCTTTACAAACTGAGGTAGCTTAACAAATATTAGGAGTACTCTATGGGAGGGCAGTGAAAGGGTAAAAGAAATAAAGTTCCAGGATGATGTTCTGACCATTTGCTTTGCCCAGCTGAACACATGACTTAATAGGTATGTGGGGGGTAGAGGGGTGGGAGAATGCTAAATGAATAAAATGCAATTCCCTTTCACTGCTTGGTTTGTGCATGTAAAGACTCCCAGGAAATTAATGTTGTACAGGACTCAAGTTTCCTGCATTTAAAAAGTTCCAAGACAAATGCTTTCTGCTCAGCCTCAGAAAAGGGACAGGGCCGCCTTGCTCCCTCTCCAGTGGAGCAGAAGACTTGGAAACTGCACAGCAAGCAAGGTCCTACCCCACCTTTAGTGTTTCTTCAGCTTCACTCCCACGGTTCTGCACAAGCATTCCAGAAGGCCTTATGACAGAGGAGATGTCATCTCAAAGGAGATTCTGAACCCTGAACAGCCTCTTTTTTATCAAATAAATGCTTGAGGAAGTAAAGCCTCAAGAATGTGAGGCACTGCATTCCGTTAGCATCTTCATAGCCTATAGAAGACAGTGGCAAGCAGTCAAGAGAAAAAGGTGAAATTTTTGCCTGGAGCTTTAAAAGACCAATTTCCTCCACGCTTTAAAAATTATTTGAAATCAAGCTTATGCTCTAGATTTCAGGACACACACTTTTCACAGCAAGATGCAGGAAAATGGATCCTGTGGACCTCGTCTGGTCCTCTAGGTCACCACCCTGCAGCCAGCCTCCCTCAAAACACACTTCAAGCTACTGCAGGACCTCAGAGAAAGCCCCTCTATTTCTCCTGAAAACCAAGGTTCAAAATAACACAGAATGTAGGATGGTTTAATATTCAGATTACATTTGGCAGCAAAAGGTGACTGAAAGTTTAAATTCTCTTCTCTCTTATTAAAGCACGTTAGAGGACTTTGTTCTGACAAAATGTGGTTGATGGCTTTCCTCTGTGGGAATCTAACAAGCTATCAATGAACTCATCAATCCAATGACAGCTAAGTGAAGTTTACTCTCTGCAACTCCACGGAACAGGATTTCAGAGTCAATCATACAGTAATAGCAAAGCCAGCAAGATTTCTATTCAATTTTCACATCCCTTGAGCATATCAGAAACTCGGCAACCAAAGCTCCCTTTGCTCTCCATGAGATGAATGACCTGCACTTCAAGCTCCATGGTCACAGAATATGCTGAGCAGTGTAGAATTCCACAAAAAACTGTTGAAACAGGGTACAATCCAACATGACAGCAGGAATCAGGATCTGACCTTGTACAGCTGGTTTCATTGTGCTCTTCTACAGTGTAGTGTTTCTAGGATGAAATTCCCAGGGTTTTTTGCCAGCCCCTAGCTGGTATCTCCTATGGGGTCCTTCCCATGTGGTCCCTACCATGACTGTTTTACGCAACTATAAAAGAATAGCACAAATAGCAGTTTACAGCAGGATTCTTGCTACTTTCTCCACTGGTGACAGTAAGGGGAAGAATTTATAAAGCTCAGGAATATTGATCTTGTAGTTTTCACTGAAGGAGGGATAGTTAAAGAAAGGTTAAGGTCCTTTACCAAGGAACACAAATAATAGACAGCAGTACTACCCACCAAGACATCTGGATAAGCATCTAGGTAACACTTAATATCAATAAAGTATTCTCCCCAAATCAAGCAAGGGGTCATAATTCCCCATAGTAATAGACAACATTCAGCTCCTAACTTTGAAAAGACATCCAGAGCAAACAACCATTCATATGGAGAGATCTGTTCACATCTCTCACACTTTGCATTTAGACAACGCTCCCGACCCCCCCTCTGCCCCACACCTTGGCTCCTCTGTGAAGACTTGCCAGAAGACAGGTTCCAATGTGCTGAATTCTTGTTAGGTACAATCTACTTTGAGAAGCCTCTGCCTGACAGCGATTCTGAAGGATTTCTGCTGTTTAACAGTGCCTGACGCATTATATCCTGCCCTCCTAGTGTGTGTGTAACACTAATGGAAAGCAGCTGGTGGGCTGAAGCTGACTTTAAAAAAAAAGTAAGAGGAGGAAATGCCTTTCATACAGTCACACAAACTCAGTCTGTAATTGTGTGAGAAGCCAAGAGCATAAGAAGGGGGAAGGGTAAATAGGAAAAATTCATAAGCACCCTGTTACCAGCCCAGGAACTGAGTCAGTCAGTGTCTCTGTCCCCTGTACTGCTGCCCCATCTCCACAGACTCCCCCCACTCCCTGAACTCCTGCCATTTGTTGATTTAGCACTACAGAACTGTGTCCCTGCATGTGGGGACTGGACTGTAGCACACAGACCTGTTACCTTAAACCTGAAGCAGGTACCAGCAGCAGGGCAGCTCTTGGTTTGTACTCAGCTTGGGAGGCCAAACTGAAGTCCCAGCTACCAGAGCTTTGCAACACTTGGCAGCCATGCCAGACAGATTAACTTGGTTTGGTGCCACTTCAAGCTGTCCTCATGCACCTAATTACTCTGCTGTGTTTATTAGCATGACCTTGGGTAGCTGCTGTCTGTGCAAGAGCTCTGCTGCAAGTTTCTATCAGCTCAGACAATAAGCAAATATCTACCTTTTTGCCAAAAGCCAAGGAAAATGGTTCTTGATATCCCATCCCTAATAATAACTTCTCACAGAGATTTTACAGTGCATTTTCAGGTCAGTACCCATCAGGAGAAATATGACAGAACTTTTCCCAAATCAAAACTGGCTCTAACAAAGTAATGACCTAAGCCACAGCAAGATTTTGGCCCTAGACTGTCTCCATTTTAAAGAAATGGACATTAAATGACCCAGTTAAATTCCACCATTTGGCATTAGCATAGGAGTAAGCTTTTCCCATGTAATAATTCTTTTTCTTCACTGTAACACACTGGGGAAATTTCAGAAAACAGCTGGAATGAGGATCTCCCACTCTTCCTAAAAAGAAGAAAAAGAAGTAGCAAAGTCTTCCAGCAACCACACGAAAGGAACCAGTTGTGTGCAGTAGGAGACACTCTCAGATCCACTCGACACTAATACATTTGAAGTAGTTGCGGAGGAGGGGGAATATGCATTTAAAAATCAACGGGGATGCAACCAAAGGCTGCCTCTGTCAATTAGAGAGCTACTCCAGTGAGAATTACTGTCTTTGGAAATGGTTTCAAGGCAAAGCAACAGGAAATGTCAAGCTCATGCCACTATCACTGAAGAGCAGACATGCCTCATGCCAGCAGAGTCAAGATGTCAGAGAGCCAAGTATGAGAATAAAAGTCAAGCTTACTGTCTCTGCCTCTCCAAGTGGCAAATTCCACAAGTGTAAACTTCCATCCAAATCTTGTGATGGGCATATTTAGCCACTGTTTTCTACCTGGTGTATGTGCTTTTTATGCCCTCTCCAAATTCCTAATTAATTTTGTGTTACCTGGAGCCTTCGAGCGTAAAGTTAGGTGACTGGGATCTGACCTGCGGTGTACAGAGCACTGGGAGTCTATGGGCTGCTTGGTAGGGATCAGCAAAAGGTGGCAAAGGAAAGAGGTTTGCCATCAGCTGGCTTCAACATGCTCTACAGAGGCTTGAAAGACTGTGGGCCTGAGAAAATTTCATGGAAATTGGCAATATCTACAAACTGTGAAGGTGACAAGTATTAGTTTAGACAGCAAAATCTGTGAGACAGAGCTTGTCTTTTAAACGTATTCCAGCAGATGGAGACTATTGGGCTGGGACTTGGGTAAATTCGCTGCTTTTTCTGGCTCTATCATTGAATAGCAGGGCAAATTACTGGATTTCTCACAATACCAAGTTATTTATCACTCAGCCACGCGTTTCTTCACCTGTGGAATCACAACGGTCACGCTGAACTCCTGGAAAGCTTAATGAGCCTGATGGAAGAGTTAAGTATCACCTCTGCTACAGGAGACCAGCATGCTAGAACCCTATGGACTGACACAAATGCTACCACCACACAGAAAGTAAATAACAAAAACTGCATAAAATTTCACAAGAGTAATCTGGATATCTGCCATGCCCCCATATTTGAGTCACAATGATTTCCAAGATGTTATTCTCAGAAAATGGGAAAAATATTTACATCCTGGGCCTGAAAGAAAAGAGTCTGGAGGCATTTTTACCAAATTAAGCTGTCTGACTATCGCAGGAGAAATGAGGCTGAAACAATAGAGAACTGAACACCAGAACTGAAACATGGAACTTTAGGCTATGTCTCAAGCTTTCTCTTTTTTAAGATTTTTCCAAAACAAACATTTATCCCTCAATTTTTGGTTACATAGCAGCTTAATGATGGGAAAAAAGAATCTTCAAATAGAAGAAACTTCTCAGGACAAGAGATAATAAAGACATTTAATGGCCAAGAATTCAAAGTGCACTAAAAAAAAAATTCTGGGATAAACTGGGTTACAAATTTTCACTCTGAAGATCAAAATGTCGTAAAACCAGTTGACCATCTTTTGGCTATAAAGGAGCAAATAAAACGCAGGCTTGGTGGTCTCAGAAGCTGCCTTTGGCAGGAAGCTCAGGAAATCTCGCTTCATGTGAACTCCCAAAACCTATTTGTGTCACTATCTACTGCCTGTACACACAACAAACAAAAACAAGGCCAGCTCCTTCCTATGTTGAAAAACACCATGTCTGGCTGGCTAACCCCGAGCTCCCACTGCCCGTGGGCATTTCTGCAATTCAGAGCCCATTTTGACTCCTGATCAAGGAAGGCCAGAGGCAGCCTCTGTGCTTGCAGAGGAGCTCTTCTGCAGCTGTGTGTGAAGTTTGATGGTGTCCCTCCCTTCTTCTGTTCTGAAGCAAACCTCCTGCTGTCCTTGCTCTGCTCTCCCAGCTGCTCTCTCTAGAGCCTCGAGTCAGGCAGCTCCTGAAGTACAACTGGTCTTGAAGCACATGGAGAACTGCTGGAGCCAAGGGAGATCATCCATGTGATCAAAGCAGTTCCTGAGCCATTTCTGTCCCAAGCGCAACTACTGACCTTTCACTCTAGTATGAACGACTACTAAAAAGGGATCCTACTTCTCTGGCATTCCAGACACAAATACCTCTCTAAAACAGGATCATCTAAAATAAGATTATCTGAGCTAATGCTGTTTTTCACCAATGGAGTATCGAGCTGAATTCGACTGTGTTTTAAGGCAGTTGTACAGTAGCATCAGGGAGCAGAGATGGTACATGACAGCAGAAAAAACCAGGAGTATGATGCCAAAGGCAACAAGGACTGCAGGATGGGATAGTGACAAGCAGGCACATGGGGGAAGGGATCAGATGGGGACAGAAATTCTGTAAGGTCTTCACAGGCCAAGGCTGCAAGAAAGGAAGCAATAAGACAATTTGTATTTTTAAAATTTAAGCTTTTGAAACACTATTTTCACTAAACTGAAATGATGGAAAGCAGTTCGACTGCTAGAGTGAACCAGCAAACAATTCCTCTGCACCTGTCAGGTCTGTATTTTCCCATGTACATAGATAGCTTGATGGTTCCCACAATGTCTCCATCCTAATTCTGAGCTACAGCATTCAAATCCATCTAATTTACATCAGAACTACTGTGTGGATCACAAGTGTGTTGTTAGATGGGTGATACCTGGAAGCCTCATTAGAAGAGCACACTTACATATTTCTGAGAATGAATAAGGATAAATTAATTCATCATGAATACAAGTCTAACATTTAGTTCACTAATTAACACCAGATCCTTGAATCTCAGAGGCCAAAAGGAACAACCACCACAAAATTTTGAAGCTGGAATGCCAGTTTGGCTCTGGATGGATGGTTAGAAAGCAAGATCAGGCACTTTTGTCTGCACAGCCAAGTTTCCCTGCTCTGACCAAGAGTGCTACAATTCCCTCTAAGAGCATCCTGGTCTGGGCTGAGGTAGAGTTAATTTTCATCATAGTAGCTGGTATAGAGCTGTGGTTTGGATTTGTGCTGGAAACAGTGCTGATAACTCAGAGATGCTTCCTTTATCACTAAAGCAAGTCTTACCCAGAGCCTTTCCTGCTCCTCATCCCACCTCAGCTGTGAGGAGGCTGGGGGTGCACAAGGAGCTGGGAGGGGACACAGCCAGGACAGCTGACCCCAACTGACCCGAGGGATATCCCAGACCATATGGCCTCATGCTCAGCAATAAAGCTGGAGGAGAAGGAGGAAAGATGGACATTTGGAGGGATGGAGTTTGTCTTTCTGTCACCATTACATGTGACGGAGCCCTGCTGTTCTGGGGATGCTAAACACCTGCCTGCCCTTGGGTAGTGGGGAATCAATTCCTTGGTTTTACTTTGCTTATGTGCATGACCTTCACTTTACCTATTAAATTGTCTTGATCTCAAGCCACCAGTTATCTCACTTTTACCCTCGGATTCTCTCTCCAATCCCACCAGGGGAGAGTGAGTGAGTGGCTATTGTAGGGTATAATTGCTGGGGTTAAAGCACAACAGTCACAAAGATACCAACATGCTACAGCACGGAGATGGGATGCAACAGACCACAGAATGTCTTGGTACCTGTACACTTATCCAAATGCAGCAGCACACACACATATAACAATACAGTTAAAGAAATGAATAATGATGTATGTGGCCCAGGTCACACCTTTTTCACATACATTGTGTTGGAAATTTTGGGCTGTTGGCACAACCCTGACTATTAGCACAATGATGAACAGTGACAACTCAGCATCTGCAAGCAAAATCAGACAGGATATCAACTGACTGGGTTTTTTTTTTCTTTGTTTATACAGGGACTCCCACAATGGAGTGGGAGGCCACCTGCTATCTTGAAACAAATAATTGAATAAAGTAACGACAAGATAAAAAATATAAAATAAGAAAGTTTGCAGATAGTATCTGCTGTATTCAAAAGAATATTTAAAACTAATTAATCCATAATAGTTTTAACAACCTTGAGACTATAACAAATGTAATGCAGAGCTGTAAGTTTGAATCACATTAGTGTAGAACACCTTGTGCTCAACTATTTCCTTACAGCAGGAGAAATCTGGGGGTGGAAGGAAATCAACCTTGGAATTACCTTGGGTTTTTTTCCTGTTTCTCCATGGATAGACTTATCTCAGATTTTCTCGAATCTGGCTGGTAATCAGCTCTAGATGCCCTACACCAGCAGATAACCCACTACCAGATAACCAGGTAGGTTATCTACTAAAGTACAACTCGAACCCACTGCATTTTTGTCCCATATGTCATCAGATTTCAGCTTCTACATCCAGTTCTAGGCTTTCACATCACAGCAGATGTGAAAGCCTAAAACTTTGTAAACCTCTGCACAAGGAGGAAGTGACAAATTAATCTCTCCAGTTGGCTCTAGGGGTACAAAGCTAGACACTTGGAGCAGCAGAAGTTTCTGTCTAAGAAGAGAACACAAGGGAAAATTATGACAAGATGTTTTCATAGCTCAGTCTGGCAAAATAACGTAGACAAAAACCTTATGGTCAAATGATGCAGAAGAGTGAGAATCACATTCAGCAGATTGTTCCAACCCAAGCTTCTACTCCACTGCAAGTAATGTAGGACAGGCAGCATTAGAGGTCAATTTGACAGCCTATCTGTCAAATAGTCAGAACCTTGGTGATAGCAAAAGGGCTGTTCTACTGAAACTAAATAAACATTCCTGCTTGGAATTCCTCTGCCTACAGCCAGCAAACACACTGTACCACTGTGGCTGCTAAAACAAACACCATCCAGAGAGGAGCACGAACAGAATGAAGAGATGGGAGTGACTCACTGGTGTATTAAGCCAGAACTGAAGTTCTTGCACAAAGATGAGTCAAGCAGAATGAATCACAAAAAGAAATAGTTGATTTTTTTGTTAATAATATAGCACCATTGTACTAACTGCCCAATTGCCTGCAGTGCCCTGGCTCTGACACCTCCTGACTGCTTTTGTTCACCCTCTCTGCTACTCCTGAATTCTTAAGAAACAGGACTTAAGCCTCCATACATTTAGTATCAGACAGAGCACTGAATGACTCCTGTGGGCTGAAGACAAAATGCTCAAAAATGTCCAAACACTGTGTAATTGCCAAATACAGGAACAAATGCTCATAGGCTGTGTACTGAAAGATTCTTCCAAGAGATTCACAACACCTGAGGAGTCTTCACCTCATCTCATGCTATCAGAATTGGCCCTAACAGGGACAGCTCTCCACTTTCCATAGAAGCTGTTTCTTGAAACTCAGTATTGTCACCCCTGTGTGGATCCAAGGATTATCTCTGCACAAGTGCTCGGCAGAAACCACCTATCACACTCAGATGTTTTCATCCGAAAAAAACCCCAAAACCAAAAACTGAAAAGCTGTTAATGAGTGATTCTTGCTCTTGTTGAGAAATAATATGCTAAAGTGATGTACAATAAAAAGACATGTAAACAGACATATTTCAGAATACCAAAATGTTTATGGGTAGCATTTCACCTCTCCTAAATTCATCAGTCACACAGACAGATCCCAGATCACCACAGGAGCAGTGACTCTGCCACAGCTCCCAGGAAGCCTGCACTGATTCCAAAGCTGCACAGCCTTCTGACAGCTGCCAGCAGCATGGAGCCCACAGACCATGGCTGAGCCGAGATGATGCTGGGGGATGCCATAGGCAGGGATGGCCAGGGAACTCAGTGTCTCACTTTAAATAGACCTGGAGTCTTGGAGAGATGCTTCATTTCTAAAACCATGCCAAAGAGGAAAGCATCATTCACTGCAGTCAGTGAGCAATGCAGCTCCTCATCCCCCGGGGCAATTAAATGCCTCCAGAAAGGGAGAGGAGCCACAGGAGGCAGATGAGCTGCTGACAGAGAAGAGCCAACAGGCTCAAACTGCCCTGTACCCTACGTGTCAAGTTGCTACTTCAGTAGCAGCTGGTGGAGCTTTAAACCACTTCCAATCCACTTGTCACTGTCCAAGCTAAAACAGCAGCTGCTTGCTGTGGATGGGGAGCCAAAGGCTCGAAGGACCACACAGACATGTAAAAGCTGTAAGAAGTGTAACCAGACCCAAGGACAAAGGGATTTTTCGGATTTCCACTGTCCCTTATGAGCCTCTCCAACAAGAAGGCTGAGGTGAAGGTGCAGGGGCCAATGAACAGACAGCTTATCCATCAGGTGGGCAGCACTGTACCATCTTTGGAATAAGCCTAGCAATCACCACAATCTCTTCCTGACACTTATCTGAGCAGGCAACAACACAAAATACAGCAACAGCACCTAACCCAGAAAATATATTTTACTCAATTTCATGGTCATAACATCATTTTACATTGGCAACTGCTTTCATCTCAAGCAATCTAGAAATATATTGAAAATTCTACTGATGTATTCCTTGATCAACTTGCAACTTACCCAAATGCTGAACTTCTTTGCAGGATAAAAGTACACATCAGCATTTTTTGACAATTATGGAATATAGGAAAAGAACACAATACCCCACTGCAAGTGCAAACCTTGGCAAAGCGGAAGACATTAAAGCTGAAATGTCCATAATTCTGGGATTGTTTGTGAAAGGCACCATGAAATCCTGAGTGACCATATTAAATACAGTTAAATACATTTTCTTATAGTCTGCTATAGAAACCAGTCTGAGCTGGCACACAAAGCCTTCAGCCAAATATTTTATATAGTTTCTAACGTGCTATATTTGTCTTTGGAAATTGGTGGTTTGCAAAGACCATCAGTGAACCTTACTATTCAAGCAACCACATTTTCAACTCATAACAACATCCTTGGCTAGTCCCAAAAACTGAGGCACATATGAAAAGATTCCTCTGCATGCTTTAGGGAACTTTATCATATCTGTCCAGGTAGATTTTTTTTCTGGCACCATACTTGGAACAAGACAAAAACAGAACTCTGCAACAAGGGTGATGCTCTGTAAACCTAGCAGAACAATTCAAGATTATTCCAGTTGCATATGCTGGTTAAAGAGAAATATGAAAGCAATCTCAAGAGTTTTACTTCAGTGAAATAGCAGCCAAGATTGGGACTGTGATGAAGTCCCAAGATTGGGACTGGATTAGGCTCTGGGTTCTTTTTTTCATTTCATAAAATGAAATTAAGAAAGCACAGGGATAACACTATGTGTAAAAAGATCAAATTCAGTTACACATTATTACAGTGTACCACGGCAGAGCTTGTAAGCTTTGCTTCCTCTTGTAAAATGTAGGGGAGTAGGGTAAATGTGACGGCAGCACAGGAGAACACTACCTAAAGCAGCTCTTAGAACACTCCAGGTGCTTTAGCTGGACTCAGCAGCCCTAGAGGGAACCCTTTCCCAGTGCCCATGGCAGGTTTCATGGCAGGCACTAAGCTCTAAGTCACTTTGGCCAAATTCCTACTGGCACCCAAGCCAACTGCTTAAAGCATAAAAGTAATTTCATTCCAAAAGAGCTTTCATTCAGAAAGCAAACTAACTCCTACAGTTACATGTGGTAAAATGACCACATGAGAATTTGGGGAAGTTGTTCCAATGATACATTTGTCAAGAAAGGCAAATACTTCGTGTAAACTCCAAACAAATGTCACTGAAAATTAATCTCAGGCTAAAAACATCACTATTGCTGCAACTAGTGTCTCGAACTCATTTTAACTGCCAATAACTACAGCCAAAGGAGCATATAAAATTTGTGAAGATTGCAAAAGATTAGTAGTTGCACTAATTCACCTGGGAACACATAACAGGGCTGAAATAACAGGCTGAGAGATATAACCTGTATATATATCAAGTGTAGAGACCAAACTGCAGAATATCCAGAAAGAAGAATCTGTTGAAGAATAAAAACCCTGTTCCTCACAAATCAGATGGAGACTGACCAGGAAAGAAGAGACAGTACACCACACGTAAAAAAGCTTCATCTATCCAGCATTTCTAGCCTCTCTCTGAATTTCAAATTTGTTTTAAGTGCATTAAATGATGAAGGATTTTGGGGGAAAATCAAACAATGTAAACTGACTTCTTTTTGTCAATTCAAGTGCCAATCCACCTACCTTTATCAGGACTCACTCAGCCTTTTTGCTAGTTCTGATGGCATACTCTCCCTTTATCTAAAACAAATTCCTATGCCAAATATTAATTCCCCATAACAAATTTTAAAGGAGGAAAGAGGTCAATATGGGGTGGAAATGCTAACTGAAATCCAGTAGGAGTTGTGTGCCTTTGAAAATGCACATTTCCACCAGAGTGATGTGAGACAAACTCCTGGTGTGAGGGAATACAATCTTTAGGAGAGGGGAAAAAGAGTCACTTGCCAGCTCCACTTTTGAACTATTTTGCACCCTCTGCTATCCAGGACTTACCCACACATTTAACTATCAGCATTCCCATCTTAAGCCTCAAGACACAACTTCACTTGCCTTCCACTGTGCATGTTCCCTGTCTGTAATCCCTCACCGAGTGCAAGATAGAGCCCTCTGCAGTCTGCTGGTGCAAAACACGATCAAACTACTCCTCAGGTTTGGCAGCAGGAAGTTTTGTTCCATTCCATGGAGAATGTCAAAGCAAAAACAAAATGCATCTTCCTGGTGGTTTAAAGCACAAATACTAACATGCATTCTTTCACTCTCTTTTCCCTTGATAGTCTACTCCAACAGAAGCAATAAAAATGCCAGTGAAGCAATAAAAAAATAATTCTTTTAAATACAATCAAATCTCTCAACAGGGAGCAATTACAGAAACAAACCTCAGATTGCTCTTAGAAAAACTGAGCTTATAAAGTTCTTAAAGAACATTTACTGCCAGGCTTCTAGGCAAACATTTTTTTAAAAGCCAATGTGAATTTCTGTATTTCTCTTTTTTATGTATTAATATACAAATTATATGGCTAATCATTAGAGAAAGACCATTTTCCCCCTTGCTGCAATTAAACAGGAAAAGGTTCTTAATTAATTTTTCAGTATTTCATGTTTCACCTTTGAAAGGAATAAAACATGATGAATTTTCACCAAACTAATATTTTAGCCAGGACTGATTTTTTGCACTTTTGTCCCCACGCTGGTATTTCAGTCCCAAAGCATAACCACTTAGTTCAGTGCTGCAGCTGCATACAACAAAGACAGAATTTCAAAGTACTCACTAGACTCAGCTCACTTTGGAAAGGTGGAGGGGAGGGCTCAGCATGGCACTTACTTTTTACTTTTCAGGCACCCGTAGAATCCAGCCATGGTGCTTCCCAGGAGGCGTGTGTGCATTTAATTCATCCCTGGGTGTGGATGCCAGCACAGGGATTCTGCCACCGCGTATCACGCTCCCTGCTTGCCCACACGCGTGCATGAGACAGTTACTCATGCACATGCCGCGGCAGCTCCTGATCTGAGGCACTCAGACTCTGCTGAACTGGGTCCAAGGAGGGCTGTGCCTGCTCCATAAATGGTTATGAATTGTTAACTCCCCCTTTTCCTGTCTCCCTCCAGCTCTTGGTACGCACAGCATCCTAAGCGTAAAATACCATATGGCATTTGATTCTGTCTCCCTGTGAGACTAATGAGAGGCTTGGTTGTAATTAGGATGTGAAGAAGCCCTGAGGAGACTGTTATTGTTATTTTTTAGACAGGGGAAAGCTATACTTATACTGTTGCAAATACTTGCAACATCTTTGAAATAAGGACTAAAAACTTTATAGAGTTAGTAGAGTTTTTAAATAACGTTATTCTCCAGTGCATAGGGGTGAACAGGACCTTTCAAAATAGGCATTATCCCAATTTGCTGTAAATCACAATCTATTCTAACAAGCTATTCTGCACACTAACAGGAAAAAAAACCCCAAACAACTGCATCCCTGCAATATTGCAAGGTCAGGCAAAAAAGCTCTAGAGTTTAAATTAGCCAGCACACCCATATGACAAAATCACTGCCTGGTGATGACCTCTGACAATATACTAACAATTGTTACTCATTATCACAACTAAGGAGGCACTCACTGCGTGTGGAAACAGGTAAACGCTGGGGAACACAAACCTTAAGGAGCTTCATTCACAGGGGTGACCGAAGTCCTGGGGACAACATAGCTGTACACATTTTTGACATTACAGTGCAATAAATTCATATGGAAATGATTTTGCATCATGGCTATCAATGGCCTCTGTTGAGGTACAAGCAGAGAGGAGGCAAGACATTGCTTATGCTGCCTGCACACAAGGAGGGAGCAGCAGCCACAGTGTGAGCCTGCTCCTGGAGTCACATGCTTGCTAAGAATATCAGCTCCTGATTAAAAATTGCAGACATATTTAAAAGTAGGAGGTTCATAACTCTCGTAAGAGCAAAGCAAAGATTTACAGTCATTCCTAGAAGAACAGAAGAAAACCAAATTTATTTGTATTCCTGAGCTAGTACATAGTGTTCGAATACTTGGGTCTGGCAAGCCAGTTGTAAAGAGTATTATTAAGTATTTTTATATGAGTTTCTTAAAGACATTTACTAGCAATACAGATCGACAGTGTAGAAGTACTTCTTCAATACTTGGAAAAAATACTTTGTTTTAATACCTTTCTCATAAGAGAGACATGTAGTTTGAGAAATGGACCTGTGGTGAGGAGTCCTGTAAGTGGCCCAGCTACAGCAGTTTTCTAACAGTGCAGAAATTTAACATGTGTGAATGGACAACTCCATTTCTCAATTTTCTATAAAGGCCTTTACACAAAGGAAAGCTGTCACACAAATAATAAATAACAAGTGCAAGGGCCATCACAAACAGGAAAGAAATCATACTCTAGTCTCCCACTTAGCTGGAAAGCAAAAGCCTCTACAAGCAGCCAACTTCAATGCCATCCACAGAGTGCATCTGCATTTGCAGATCAAAGCTGACCTCAAGCAGATACAATATATGTCTCGGGAAAAGACAAAGCAGCAAAAACACAGTAGCGGTAGTTGAAGTTTTACCCAAACTAGTTTAACTGCTGTTGTGAATTGCTGCACTTGTCACAGTGACTTCACACTGAACTCCTAATCCCAGCAATAAAAGGATCACTAGAGATTATTAATCTCCATCCATCAGAGAAAGCCCACAGGAAAAAAAAAAAAGCAAAATCAAGGCTTCAGTTATTAGGCAGCAACCACCAGAAAGGAATTCCTGGAGATTACTGGAGAAACCTTCTGCACAAAACCTTGGATGTAGGACTGCATCTGAAATCTGCCTTGGCATTTAGTTCAGAAAAATGCTGCCAACAGAAACATTTATACTACTGTACTACAGTAAGACATGAAGGAGACCTCATGAGAAATTCACATTTATATTTAAAATCAAGAGCCATTGAATGGCCTTCTAGTGGGAAGGCACAGTCCCTAAAGCTAGTGGAAGAGTGTCATCCAGATGGCTTTGGAAGAATTTCATCACTTTAACTGGTGTAGAATACAGCCTGGAAGCTTCAAAAAATCAGGGGTTTTGCTAACATAAAGCAGATTTCTGTCTCCAAACATTCTCAGATGGCTTGCCTTCAGAACATGCTTCTTTTCAATACTGTTTTTTTCTTTCATACATTTTTGTCTTGAAGTTACTTACCTGAACACACAAAACTTCCTCTGTCAGCTTCCATTTAGGTCAAACATAGTCCTGTTCACAGCAACTGGCAGTTTAGCAACACACATTGCACCGTTTCAAAATACCCTTACTTTCCAAGAAGCATAGACTAGTAAACAGTCATTAAAAATAATTATCCCACCTCAGGATTTAATACTTTTTGATTCTCTATCTTCATATCACTCTCCAAGGCACTTCATACTAGATTTATTATTCACTGCTCTGCCTCTTTATCACTAGCACAACTTCAAATGGCTACACACTGAGCATTTTGGGTACAACCCTGAAATCTTAGATGTTGATAAACATCACAACTCTGTGTCCACAGGCAAATCAGTGCAAGCAAGCAGGTGTGTGCTGTACCCTGCTCTGACAGGCAGACATGGCTGTGCTGACATTTGCTCCTCACTTGTCATGCGCTAAACTGAATGGGCTGCTCTACTGCCAGTTAATTAATTGAAACTGGTTTTCAGCTGGGAGGTAAACGAACAAGTAACCATGGACTTTGGCAAAGTAAAGATGGTTCTTCAAAGATAAGGAAGACAGCAAGTTTAAACACCTGAAATTTCAGTCAGATCTGGGTTTCCTCTGAAGTTTGTGTTGGCTTGAGTGAAATAGCCCAGTCTGGGCCTACTTTCATTTGAAAATCATGGCTTTCTTCAAACTCACTGTGACATCTGTGTATTGTGCTTTCCCTCAACAGCCCAATATTTCACCACCCCCCTGCACATCCAAATCACTGCATGTTCAAATCACTGCACATTCGAATCTGCATCCCCTGCAGGGAGAACAAGCAGTCTCGGGGCAACCTACCCTCCCCCAGTGGTACCAGCAGCAGAGCTCCTAGCACCTGGTAAATTTCCCAACAAGTTTCTTAATTTCTCCAAAGGGAAAGAGGGAGGCAAGTCTGAGCAAGGTCTAGCCACCTAACCATTGAGAAATCCTTGCACCAAAATACAGCTCCTAAAATCATCAAGCTGTGTTTTTTCACATGCACGGTCACTTGTGTCATTGCAAAAAAGCCCTTTTCAACTTAAGTAACCAACAGCAGCTACTAATCCAATGGAGGAAGCTCAAATACACACATATTACAAATACCATGGGTACATACCAGCAGCCTGAGAGCAGAGGTGTTAGGAGCTACACACACAACCAACAATTCTGAATATATTTCATGTCCAACAGGGCTACTGTGTTTCTTGCAACCTCTTGCAATTGGTCTTTAAGGGCTAACCACATCCCCAGCTCCCTGACTGCAAACAGTTCACATTTCACAAAATGCTCATCCAAACATGGCTTGCATGGCATCAGGACACATAGTGCACAGCAGCAGGAAGGGACCAGATGTCACACAGTTAGGAAATCACATGTTTCACAAACTGTGTTTAAACAGTGGTGTTTGGTTTACATTTTTTGAAATTTATTTTCAGAAAGGGACAAAATTTTCATTTGAGCTTTTCACTATAAAAATTTACAGGTAAGAGTAAAAAACCTGCACCAAACTGATAGACCATAGCATTTCAGATTTTCTGTTTATTTTGATGTCTCTGAACTGACTTCTTCTTAACAAAGTAAATGTCACATTGTGACAGGGTGAGCCATCATATACTGATCCTTGAGCACTTGGATTTTATGTCATGAACATTCTGTGTATTCCTTACAAGCATATTGCATTTGTATCCCCAGCAACACTTTGCAACCATGTGCCAACATAAATGTGACTCTCAAGAAACACTTTGCTGAAGAAGAAAGGGATTCAGCTTTCTTGTAAGTGAAATTCCCAGGCTGGAAAATTGGCCAGGCTTAGAAATTTTCTGTGAAAACCTTTCAGTTCTAAAGAAACAACTAAACACACACATCACTGCTAAAAGCTGCACTATCAGAGCTTTAAACAGGGTTAGAAACAAACACAGCAGTCAGCAGACAACAAAGAAGTGGAGATAAGAGGATTTCTGCCTTGCAGAGTTTATATATCCATCTGTGATTAATATTAGGAAGAAAATGAGGGTCAAAACCTATCTCTGAAACTGAAAGTAGAGAGTATAGTCAGAGGCATCCAACTATGCACTATTTCAGCTTTTTATTCATGCATTTATTTTATATGCATGAATAAATTCTTCATGCCAGAAGAATTTGCCATGATACTTGCTCTGGAGTCTAATTACTCTATGCTGCTCTAATTATGCGTGTGTTCACACTTTGTGTACAATGTGTGGGATTTGGGGGATTTTTGTTGTTGTCATTCCCTCTTAGAGGGACTTCCTGCAATCTCCTTCAAAAATAATAATATTTCAAAGACAGCAGCAATACATAAATCTCATTGATTCCAGTGTTTGGTAATTCTGAGTCTTCATTGTTTCTTGCAGTTTATCACAAATACACTGTCTTCACCTCTAAGGAAGGATTGAAGATAAACTGCAGGATGGGGTATCCAGTGCATTACTGAATTCTAAAACATGGCCAGAAAAATACTGGCACTCTAAATCTATCCTTAGTGTCCCCACAGCCAAATGCAAACTCTCCCTGGATTAACTGGAGATGAAGGTCAGGCCATGTGTCATTTAAAAGGAAATTTCCCCTAGATTTGCAACATCGCATATGTAACCGCTGACTTCAGTAACAGAAAATCTCAATTGTCAAACAAATAATACACATCCAGAGATAGAATTGCTTGTTTGATATTTTACAATCTACGAGGATTTCTTTGAATATAAAGATGTAATTTATTTTTAGATAAGTAACAGCGTCCCTGTATACACAGACCAGGATATGCTGCCTCTCACATCTCTGCTTTTTTCATCCAGGACCATAAATCTAAAATCTAAGATTTTAAAGAACCTGAATGAAAACCAGATTATTTTTGACACAGTGGAAGAGCTGGTATTTCCTGTGAAAATACTAGCATGGTCAATATTTTATATTCTGGGAAACTGTAGTTCTTTTGTCCTAGTGGGGTTAGTGCAGAAGTTGAACAAAGGAGCTCTATTTCTGCACATTCTGACTTAAGAAAATACCGTGTTAAAGGATTTTAAGTTCCAACAACACAACATTTCTTTCTCAGTGTCCAGGCAGGCACCAATACCAATACAAGACCATCTGGAAAGAAATGTGAGAACACAGTATGTAGCTACAGGCACATGGATCAGCGCCTAGTCTAAATGTTGTACATCAGAAGTAACAGTTACTGAGTCTAAACAAATATCCCAACATGATGTGAATAATGATTTGAGTTTTCTACGCCCCATTATTCCCGAGTTCCCCTCTAGGGATAGATCCAGTTAATGTCCTTCAAACACTCTTGCCAAGCTTCCTTGGAGACAGATCAGACCCACATTGCCACCAATGCCTATGCTGAGAACAGCAATCAAGTTTAGTGACTTCCCATGTATATTAGTTTAGCACTAATATAGGTGCACCTCTTCAACAGAATTATTTCTATTTGTTTGTACAGATATAAGCAAGAGGAGAACCAGGGACTCACATCTGGAATAATATTCCTAAAACCATCAACATCCTGAATTCCAGCTGCAACTGAAAAAAAACTTTGAAAGCGACGGTCATCTCTGATACCATCTCAGTGACTGTCAACTGAAGCAATAATACAGGAAATCAGAGAAGCATAGCTCTGCAGAAAAAGCTGTCTGACTCCAGTGCCTGCAAACAGAAGGCTAAAAATAAGGTGACCATTAACCTTCAGAGAAGGGCAGGGAAGTCCCAGAATGTCCTGCCTGCAGGCTTTATTGCTCCAAGGGGAAATACACAGAAAAATAAAAGTCAGAACGGCATACTCTTGACATGTAACTCAAATGAGTACGCAATGGTAACATAGTGTTTTCTCTGTTACCTTTCCTCTGTATAAAGGCATGAATACAGTACCTGGTTCATTCCCCAATCAGCAAAGAGAAAATATTGAGTAATAATAAATTTATTCCTACCACTTGATATCTGTGAGCTATCAGACAGCGCCTCTGTACAGAATATATTATTCCATATTGCAGATATAGCAGGGAGAACTGAGGATGAGTAATTTGGTGACCGTTCCAGAATCCATAAAGTGCAACTGAACTCAAAAGCCCTTGGTAAAATACTGAAACAGTATTTTAGAGTGTTTCCCCATGCTTCCTTGCTCAATAAGGACAGCCAGAAAGACCCTACAAGAATAGGCACCCTATAAATATCCAAGATAACTTTAAGTTTACTAGCCAGCCTTCAGCCATGGGAACTCTTACAGGAACACTAGCATCAAAATGCTGAGTTAAATTAGAAATCAGCAACTGCACAACATGACTTGGCCCTGCATGTCGAGAGTTTTAAAATCATCACATAATAAAAAATACCTCATAGTGAGTCAATTTCACCAGAGCAAACACATAGCACATCAGAGTTCTTACACAGCAGCCTAACACATTACTCAAACAAGTTCTAGCAATCTTTAAATATCCCAGTGTGTTCTCAATTGTCTCTTAAATATGCTGGCACTGTTCCCACAGTAATGGGAAGGGAAAATTTCTAATACATATCCAGAGGCAGGAAATAAGCTAATTGCAGAACAATTTTACCTAAAACTGTTGAATAAACCACAGTTCTGTGTCTCTAAGTCATGTAATCACATTTTAACTGAATCTCTGCTTGGTCCTTCCCAACTACAAAGCCTGGCATACACTTCAAGCTATTCATTGAGCTGATGGGTCTATCCATCATCCCAGGATCAGTAGTATCCAAAAAAGCTGCAGTTAAGAACCATGTCATATTTAAGTCCATTGTTTTAGTACCTTTCTGCTTTACCATAGAATTTAGGGGATACCTACAGCTTCCTAGGATAAATGCAAATCTCAGCCTGTCTTAGTGTGAAAGACAGGTGTCTGCTAAGGAAGGCAGGAGCCTCTCTTGGAATAGAAGATGTAACCCCCTTCCCTCCAAATTATTATAATTTAGAAATTAAGGGCTTTCAGGCACAGATATGAGGGGTAGGAATAACAGTTCGTTACTAGAGATATAGATATAGATATAGATATAGATATAGATATAGATATAGATATAGATATAGATATATACACATAGATATATACACATATATAAAACAAGGCAAACAAACAGCAGTAACTGTGGCAGTGACACCAAACAGAGCAGAGCCCAGTGCAGCCTCTCTCGGCTCTCAGGCAGCGATGGTTCCCCGCGCCTGCAGGGGGCGCTGGGAGCGAGCTCGGCCCTCACGCGGTGATGGCGGAGGAGAAGCTGCTGCACAAACCCCTGGGGCAGAGGGGCAGGGCCCTCGGGGACAGCAGGCTGGAGCAGGAGAGAGGGACCCAAATCCCGGGCTGTAGATGAGATGTATCAAACTCCGGAGCTGCAGCAGGGTCTCGGGATGTCTCGGCAGGCAGGGCGTGCCACAGCTACAGTGTAGCAAAAAGCTTGCAGCAGCGGCAGAAAAAGCCGAAACCGAAGCAGAAACAGTGGCTGTGGCAGGAAACGGCAGAAAGCAGCAGAGGCGGCAGGAGCAGCAGAGGAGTGGCAGGGCAGAGCAGCCTCTCTCTCTCCCGATACCAGAGAACTGCAGCCGGGCTGTATCTCGCTCCCCCTGGCCAGTTCCAATCCCGCCCAGTTCCAGTTTCTGCCCAATGAGAAAAAACTCCAGGCAAAAAGAGCTGGCTGGACCCTCCCCCGTGGCCAGGTCCCTTTGTTTCTCTTAAGTACCCAGTGATTTGTTCCTTAGCAACAGAATATGGGGGAAAATTCCTTTAAGAGGGAGAAAAATGAATGAATGGGGAACTTCTAAAACCCCAACACAGCCTCACCACTCCAGCCCCTATAGCTAATCTTTAAACAGAGCATACTTGAGATCCACTGGTATTGGCATCAGGTGTTAAATCATCCTTGCTACTAAGCGGACCCTTCCACCCAGGTATTCATACAGTGAAATGCCAGCCAGTGTTGCAGGTCCAAACAGAAAGTGGAGCAGTTGTCACCAAGCACCGTGGAGCTGAAAAGCCACCTACCCCTTCTACAGATTTCATCAACACCTACCCAAGAACACAAATTCAGCTTCTCTCATGAAACAGTTCCTTTGGATATAACACAGAGGCCAATATAACTGATACTGCCTGGCATGGTACTGAGTCCTCAAGGGACTCTATATATTGCCTGGAGATAATCTACTGTGAAGCCTGAAGATTAACTCTGCTTGTTCTGCACTCTGAGAGCTCCCTTTGGTCATGGGAATACTAAGCAAGCCCTCCTTCAACTGAGGACTGATTGTATTTAATGTACATAAGACTAGATAGGATTTAAAAGCCACTGAAGATTGATGAGCTAAGTTAACAGGATGGATTTACACTGCTTTCCTAATTACACAAAACTGATATTGTAATATTTTCTCACCACAGATGAGATTTAATTTTTCACAAAGGCAAATGCAACCACGTACAAATGCTAAACAACCATAAGACTTCCAGATATTTTTCTTAGCTTGTGCAAAGTTTTCTCGCCATGTAGTTGCTAAATACAATGGGATGTTAGTCAAAACCATCTACAGGAAATGCCACTGACTGTTGCAGAATTACTTGTGGTCATCAATTAAAATGGTATTAGAGATGATATGATTAAGTTTTTATTTTGATCAGAATCAGTTACAAAACCAGCAAATACCTTATCTCTGAAGAGTCCTATACACCATACAAATGTAACACCCATTCCACCAAAATGAAAACCTGTTCACAATCTGAAATATGTTTCCTTTGGAGGAATAAGGACACGTGATTGTGCTGATGCTGAGTAATGTAGGGTAGAATAAAATCTAAGTCACACCCTACAACTGTTTTTAACCATCTTATAACTGCAGAATAAAGAGGAGATACCATGGCCATAGTTTGAGGACCAGAAGAGCAGAAGAAATGTCATCATCAGAATCAGAGAAAGTAAACTGCTTGTATTCCTTTTTTTCCTCTATCCAATCCACAAAAGTTCTGGTGATATTGATATAACACAGTTTCTTCAGACTCACCACAATCATAATGTCTGGTTTGCTAATTTCTTTCCTCTTTCCTCTACTTAACATGATTTTACATTGATATGAATTAAAAAGATAATATAAAACCTTTTGCATAGCCTAGAAGCTTGACAAACCAACTAAGACAAGAACTGAGATAAATGATAATCTTTTTTGGCTCAGATTTCGTGGTTGAAGCTGATTTATAATAAGAACCTTAACATTTTAATGTATTTTCTTATGAAATAAGATATCACTTTTAATTATTGCAGAACCCACAGCTTTGGGAGTGCAACTCATATTCACTCCTCAGTCAGCACATAGTCTTCAGTCTTCTTCTAGCAGCAACACAGTAATAATGTACAGATGATAGATTCAAAAAAGAAAATAAGCAATAAAAAATTCTCAAATAAGTATATTCTGGTAGTTAACAACAGGTGTATAAACATTCTCATGTTCTTCTGTTCATTGTACTGCTCTTGAAGCTTTAAGAGCATGCAGACAGTTGCATTTATGTGCTGAATGCTATGTCTCTTTCAAACAACAAAAATCTTTTAAAAATTAAAGCTTTATACACCTGTAAAAAAGGTCTTTCTTAATCCATCTACAAACGAAGAACAAAAAGTGTTGGAAAAACTTTCATTACTATTGTACACTAGGCAATTCTGAAATGGCCTCTCCAGCCAAGTTTAGTCTGCTAATGCACAGGATGTTTTTTAAGCCTCATTCTCTATAACATTATGTTGACATCTCTGCCTTTTAAAATTCAGATTTAAAGAGTCAATTAAACAAATCCACAAGTTCCCTATGACATGTTAAATCCTTTGAAGGCAGACTCAAATACAATATATAGATTGAAAAAGCAAGAAAATCAAGCAAGCACCATTCATAAACACTCCTGGCTTCTAGCATGTTTCTGGGAAGGAACTAAGACTATGAGTCTATAGTTTAAATTTATAGAGAAACTATTGGATCATTTCTCAAATGTCAAGCAAACCACACAGCCTATCTCTCCTATTTTCTTTCACTTGTCCTTTCACTTCCTCCTACTGAGATAATAAAATCATTATCATAGAAAAAAACAGGGTAAATTCAGGAGAACTCAGAAATCCTGACACTCTTGGAGAGACACCAGGATCAGAGAATTCATCTTCTACAAAACTTTCTCCTCCTGTCATTACCAGTGCTTAGGAATATACAAATAGCCTCTTGAACAATGGGATAAAATTTATCCTGACATTGCAAGGAACAGCCTTAGAGCCCTGTTACCTGGCTGCAGCCATGTGCATCAAGTGAGTGACAGAACTGGGAAAAAGGCCAATTTGCCAGACACCAGGACTCAGGGAGAGACAACTGTCGCCATACTGCATGGTAAGGTCTGCAGCTCAACTCTATTAAGCTAGACAACTTTTGAAAAGAAAAAAAAAATCACAAAAAAAATCTTGCCACTCAAAGAGCAAAGACTGGCAAAGAACCAGCTAAATACAGCAGCATTAACTCTCTGTGTCCTGGCAAGTACCCTTCCCACTTAACCTAGTGGTATACAAAAATAGTCTCCTGAACTATTACCTGGGAGAAAAGAAAGGACACAGTTGACCACAAGGTACTATAACATGACTTGCTGTAAATTGTAGCAATAATATTTAACAGACTCCTATGAATGGTGCCAGCCTCTTTTATGGGCAAATATCAGTTAATTCTAAGAAATGCATGTTTAGCAGAAAAACCTAGTGGAACAGCAGATGAAAAGAATGGCAGTGAAATGGCAGGATGGGCTGTATGACTCTGACATGCAATTTTGCTGAGGTTAGCCCTAAAGAGGGTCAAAGTTGTAAGCAAAATAAGTATGTGCACTAACCTCCATTTCCCCCCACAGGCTTTTAAGCAGCAATTTCAAGAAGTAAGATCCTCATTACTTCCTACAGTTTTAAGAGCTTAGAATAGTGCAGCCACCCCAAATTCAGCATTCCTAAGCCAGCTAAACTATGAGACAGCTTAAACAAGTGGGTATATTGGAAATAATATTTGGTGCTCTCTTCATTTCCAGTTTCTGAATCATTAAAGATCCTGCTTTCAAGCTTTGTGACTGAGTATGTATTTTGGCAGTTTTGCTGCAGTTTTGGTTGCTCAGAATAATGTTCAGAGTCTTGCACAGTTACCTGGCTGTGTGGGCTATGACCTGATGAGACCTTACGAGATTTTGGGGGAGAACTGAAATAGCCAGCAGGAGTCAGGGATGAATAGTAGGTGAAACAATCCTTGTTAATAACAGCAGTGAGTGTTTGCTTCTCGCCAAAGAGATGGTTTCAAGTTCCAACCTGTAGCACTCCTTCCCGCTACACATACAAGCTGTCAACTGAAGATATAGAGATAAACCTCTCCAAATGGAGAGAAATCTCTTTATGTTTAAACTACACAATAGATTTAACTTAAATAAACAGAAGAACTAGCATAGAAACTCATGTGAGGGAATGATGAGAACTGCATTTCCACTAAACCCAGTGTCAAGTACCAAAATCTCATGCAATGTGTTTGAATTCATTTAGAAGAAAATTATGAAATACAAATGGCATCTATGCTTGTGGCATTGGCACTCCTTTTAAACTTTAACAGGATGTATATGTATCTGTGCACACATGACACAACATGATGCTAGTGGCATTCCAATAAAGCCAAGCCACCAATACTTGAGTTTAGGCCATACCCAGAGCTCATTAAAATCAATGACAGCCTTTACACTAAATTCAATTCTTCAGATCATAGCAGTTGGCTTGCAGTCTGATGTACCACAGAGACTGCAGTCACACTGCTTTGTCCCGTTTGACTTACAGCACAGCTTGATGTTTATGTTACATAACTAAAGATATTGAGACCAACCACACTACGCACACTGTCCACAGTACAAACATAAGGATTACTGAAAATCCTCAGTGGGAAAAAAAAATAAACTCCCCAGTTTAATATACTGTGTGTACTTTCTTTTCATTTACATATGGAGAGACTTCATATAAATCAGTAAATACCTATGAATGAATGTCTAACACACTTCAACAGTATCAGATGCAGGAAGCATTCTGGTCAAAGTTGTAGTGGATTTCAGCAGAGATTAAGCAGGAACAACTAAAGATATGTTTGTTGGTATTAAATGTATCAGACCCACACAGACACAAAATATTGTTCCCCGAGTACCCATTTTCACAGCTGTTCAAAACTGAGTAACATCTTAGCCCTTCTCTTAATGCTTATGCAAGATCCCAATATTTGCACTTGCAGCTACTGCTTTCTTGTGAAATATTCTAAGTAACAACTGATCTCTAAATAAATGTATTTGGAATTTAAGTAAATGGGCCTGTATTGAGCAAGTCTTTGGATCAAGTACAACTTCTTGTTTCTTCTCTGACTGCCAAACATCTTCTTCTGGGGAAAGAAAACAGCTGTGCATTTGTCTGATGCAAATTCCCTGAGTAGTAAATTAAGAAATATTACAAGTGGAAAGAAATATTAACTTTGAAACGGAAGCCAGTGCCAGTAAACTTCTTAAGTGATAAAATTTAATTTTTGATGGTTAAGTCTGCACTTAATTCCTCACAGAAAAACCAAAAATAAGTCTAAAGGGGGATCTATTCCCAAATGTCTGAATACAGCCAAAAACCCTGTCCTGTGAGTTCCAAAGGACAAAGTTTTAAATCATCAAATCTGCATTGGGCATGTCTCCATCTCTGTGGTCACAGGAATCTGTGTCATTTCATTTTCAGAAAACTTCCATCAAATATTTGACAAAATCAAAAGCAAAGAGCTTATGTGGAAAAGTCTTCCAACTCACAGTGACCTGAAAAAATGGAAGGACTTACTTTTTTTCTAATATGCAAACAATTAGGTTTGCATATTAGAAAAAGCATTTATATACATAAATAAATGCCCTAAATATCTAAATACATTCTAAATTTGAGTCAAGTCAAGTCAGGTCCAAGGCAAGAAGAAGTGCTTTGCACTTACTTACACTCTAATGAGAACTGAGTCAACTTTTAATTTTGCAGATATGGACCAAAATTCTGTATTGGACTGGACAGTTCTGGAATCCTTGCAAATCTCACACTGCATGTGTGATAGGGCTGCATTTTCTCATCACTATGTAGGTACTCGGTCTGGAGAAGTGTAGTTGTGTTCATCTTGATAAGTCATCTATTTACAATAAGTCATCAATAAGTCATTTACTGACATCCTTTGGAAACAGGTGAGCAATTTCACTAAGTCAATGTAAATTTTCTGGTACAATATTCTTCAGGAATTGGCCTGAAGCACTAGCAATGTACTGGTCCATATATTATAGAGCTAGAATTCCAAACTAGAAATAAGTAATTGAGCAAACAGTGCAAAAAGGTTTTTCCATACCTATGAAATCACTGGACTAAGCTTTCATTGTACTTGTTGTATAACAACAAGACAAACATATATTTGCATTTCCTATCGTACAATGGGTCTGCAAAAGTACTGGAGTCCTAATTATCATCTATTATATTGTGTGAGAGAAAAAGAAATAGAAAACTCACATTCATGAAGCTCTTAATTAAAGATAAGACCACCAAGCTTGCCTTTCTGTTTTAAAGGTTTTGAACAGTACACTTCAAGTTACCTGTAACTGCTTTCAGTTTCTGTCAAATACCAGAAAGACAGCATGAAGTGTAAAAGATCCACAGTGACTGTAATTCCAAGTGGATCAGAATGTGTGTACTAGGCTAACTCTTAATTTCTCCAGTCTGCTACACCAGGTTTGAAATTAGTAAAACCCCCATCCAAATATGCATCAGACAAGCTCTGCTGAGTACCTAGGTCTAGGCAGAGAAGTCCACCCAGAGAGCCCTCCATAGGATGTGGCGCAAGGACACGGCACAAGGGCTGGAAGGGAAAAAGGTCACTTGGAATGGCATTCTCAAAAGAGGAGTTTGAACTAGAAAATGGAAAAGACTGGAGGTGGTTTGCTGAGGTTCTTGGATATTTTGTGTTTGTACTCTGTCTGCAGCTTGTCACCTGGATGAAAGCACTTGGCCTTACATAAGCCACTCTGACTTGAACAAGCATAGTTATCATAGGAAATTCATCAAAGACTTGTTATGCGATTAAGGCTTCACTCCTGCATACAGCTGCTTGCTAAGATCAAGCAGTTAAGGGTATCAGCAAAATAATAATGAAAGTAATGACACAATGTCTTTTCATTCTACAATAGTTTATGCATCTGACCCTTTACAAGATCCTATCACTTTTCTCACGTCACTCCTGCACAGAAGCTCTGAGATCCCATGGATTCTCCCAGTCCCCACACCAGTGTTAAGACGTCACACCTGGGAGACAGCCACCAATTCCAGAAATTCTACTAACAACATATGAGACAAAATAAAGTCCAGTTCATATTAACAACCAGCTACCAAACCCCAGCAACCTAACATAGGTTAAAAACCTGCTTTGGAGGATAAAATGTAGAGGTCCGACACTGGAAGACTCAAAGTCTGGAAGTTCAGAATGAGGATGCCCATGTAGCCCGCCAGCCCCTGCCTTCGCAGCCGTACGGAGCCGAGAATACAGCGTCGGAACAAAGAGTTCCTCACGGAAAGCTCAGCCGCTCGCCTCCGCCACGGAACAGCCGCCAGCGTTATCCCAGCCCCGCCGCCAGCCAGGGGCTTCACGTGTGCAGCACCAGCCGGAGGAGCTCCCCCGGCACGGCCTCCTCTCCCCGACCGGAGCCTTTCCCGTGCCGGGAGCTGGGGCCGTGCCCGTCCAGATGACCNCACCGTGGGGGCACAGACACCCCGGGGCGGTCCGGCCTCCGCGGAAGAGCAGCTCAGCCCCGTGGGCACCACCGCCGGGACACGCTGCCTCCGCCCGAAGCCTGCGCGTGGCCTGGGAGAGCACCTTAAACATAACAGAGGGGTTTGACACTGAAGGAATTTTGGCTCTTGCCCTTTGTGGCATGGGAAGTCCCTGCCACCTCCAAGGCTTCCTGCTGCTTTGTTGTCCACGAAATCGTACAGAGTCCAGCCTGAGAAACCTGTAACAATTCAGCTGTGAAGGCACAGCCATGGTGTGACAATAGAATCACAGAATATACTGAGTTGGAGGGGACCCATCAGGATCATTGGGTCCAACTCCTGGCCCTGCACAAGACACCCCAAGAATCACATCGTGTGCCTGAGAGCATTGTCCAAACACTCCCTGAGCTCAGACAGGCTTGGTGCTGTAACTTCCTTGGAGAGCCTGTTCCAGTGCCCAACCACCCTCTGAGTGAAAAACCTTTTCCTGGTATCTACCCTAAACCTTCCCTGACTCAGCTTCATGTGATGGTAGTGACAGCTTTTGGGGCCCAGCTCCTGAGAACCCAGTGTCTCGTGAAAATGAATGAAAACATTCAGCTTGACTTAAGTCAGCACTCAGCATATTGCCTGGAGGGCTCAAGGCACAGTGCGAGGCATCATCTCAGCAACGTGATTCAGGTAATATCATTCAGGCTATGGGAGGACTTTGAGAGACTGAAAGTTTTTCCCATTGAGGGCTTAGTATAACTAGAACAGATGGAAATGTATCAGGAAAATAAATTAATGGAGTGCTTCCTAGCATGTTGGATTCTGTGTAGTGTCTTAGTTTATGCAAATCAAGTTCAGTGACTGACCTGATCTCAGCTATATAAACTGAAATGAGAATCCATCTATCTTGTTGCATTTCTGCAACTAAAATGTTGCAAGGTTACACCTAGGAAAATGCAGTTTATTGATAACTCCCTTCTTCTAACCTTTGAATCTATTAATGTTGAAGTTGGTTGCCAAATCCCATTGAAACAGGCTGATCTGCTCTGTTGCAGAACTGGCACTGCATCACATTGGCAGAGAAGTAACAGGCCCTCCTTCAGGGATTCAGTGACACGAATGAAGATGGCTCATGTGTTCCAAAATGCAAAGTGAATGTCTCCAGTGTAAGTAAAAATTGGTCCTTGTGAACAACATATGTGCATGCCATGAATAGCACTTCCATATCCAACACTAAGGGAGCAGAGAGAACATTTCCTACTCCCTCTAACAGTGCTACTGGTTTGACTTGCTCTGGGAATGCATCAATTTTCCTTCACATCGTCCAGTTATTTCTGATATATAAAATCCTGCTGGCTCGTTAGACCTGTAAAGAAATCCAAGTTGTTATTTTCAGGAAGTCAGGAATTTCATTGTGTCAAAGAGTGTGCTTCCTAGGGATACTGAGACTCTTACACTGCAAGAATCACATGTGGATTTATGTTTTCTTTTTCCCTCACCTCTTCCGAAGTATCTGCAGCTTGTGCAGATTGGTTTTGACATCTGCTGCCTTTCAAAAAAAGGAGCCAATACTGAGAATTCACACCTGGATTTTCATCTATAGTTAAAAGACACCTTTTAAAAAAACTTCCTAGTGTAGTTGCTGTACATACTGATCAAGCAAGCCTTCTTGTCACAGTGACTGTCAGTCCTGTTCAACATAACTGAACTGAAACCCATAGTCCTGGAAGGGGGGAAGATGAGGCCAGTGAGGGAAAGATTTTAACTGCAAGCTCACAACAGGATATTTCTGAGGAAAGCAACTCCCCAGCACAAGCAGTCTGCCTTTCCAATACCCCTCTCTGACACATTTTAGAAAACTTGATAAAAATTCACATCTGGAGCTGTTTTATGCTGCAGATGTTTACACATTTATCTCCAGGAGTAACAGGATCTCAATAGCCTTCAGCATAGTGTTTTCTTCACATTACACAGTCCTTTCTCCTTGCACATTACTGGACAGACAGCACAGCTAGAATGTCAGAAGATGCAACTGAAAAAAGAAACAAATGTGATGGAGATGGAAATAAAAACCAATTAAAAAAAGCAAGTCCAGCAAAAAGATTGTCTGTGCTTCAGATTTGAGGACTAGATGTAATTCAGAGCATTCTTAGGTCAGGTGCCTGTTCCGCACCTGGAACAGACCCACTTAATATAAGAAGACCATTGGACAACAAGGCAAAAATTGTCTCTCTTTGGCTACTTGGTATCACAAGCTGTTTGTCTCTCAAATTCTCAAGTAGGAGTTATCAGACTCCAGTCTGGGCAGCAAAAATTTAACTTGACAGTGGTTTTATTCATCACCAGTTCTCAGTAACTTAAAAGACTAAGATACCTCCTCTCTACTTTGGAAATCCTGGGTCCTTGCAGGTCAAAAGAAAGCCAGCAATAGCTCCAGGTGACCTGCAGTTCTAGGAATCACAAGTAATGCAAATGAGCCATTGGCATCTATGCAAACTTGCTGTCTTAGTTTAAATTAAAATGGTCAGTCAGGTAAGTCAGAGAAAGGAATTCCTGTGAAGGGCTTCCAAAGGAACAATGAGAGAACGTGAGGCCCAAAGCCAGCTTGGCAACAATGGTATCTTAGGGAACCCAGGCAAAGCACGCTTTGTTTAGAATCATTAAATTTGCTCTAAAAGATGCATTAAATCTACCAGACAAGATACAAAGTGGAACTAGCACAGTAAGAAGAATGATTAGGTGTAGCAGAGCTAATTTGGCTTCATCTCTATGCTGCTTATTAAAAAATACTAGGAATATTTTAAAACTGTTTGAACTATCCTGATTTGCAAGGATATGAAAGTTGTCTGAGTTCCAGCATTTTCTTCAATTAATAAGAAGAGAGCATTATACTAGAACACTATGCTGAAGGCTATGAACCCATGTCATAGATGTATACAGAATAGTTTCAAGGAGAAAGCTATTGTTTTCTATAGAATGGAGAGGAAAACCTGTGTGGGAGCATAGCTAATGCCAGTGGTGTTTAACTAGAGCTGAGGCCAACTCCTCTCTGTCTAGAACCTCAGTTCTGTTTAAAGGAATTGCCAAGTAGGCTTGCTAGAGGAAAATGTAAAACAAAAGTTTCATTAATTTAGATATTTCCAACTGATGTATTATAATTTTATTCATACCCATTTATTTCTAAATATCTGTTCTTTTTTTTTGCTTTGGCTTAAGATGCATTCTAAGGCATATGAATACTTTTTTATAAAGAGCTAAAAAGTTGGGCTGCTGTAACATCCAGTACCAATGCTCGTGTGGCAAATAGCTCAAGATTCTATCAATCTTGGCAATGTTTCCTGGCCCTTCTTAATCTAAGAATGAACTGTTCTTGGATGGTTTCTGTTGAATACTAGGCATAAACAATGCTTCTTTTCCCTGCCTTAGCATATGGTTCAAGGTCAAATTCAGGTTTGGGGTTGTTTTGGAGTCTTGGGCTTTTTTCCTCGCTGTTAAAACAAAATGTAAAATATCCCTCCAAATTTTTGCTTTTTTCTACATCTATTCCTCTACAATGTAATATAAACACAGTGAAGTGTAACAGTCTCATGTCTACACTGAGCAGAATTAATTCGCTAATACAGCTCCCAGTTTGAATAATTCTGAAGTTTCATAGATTTCTCTAGTATCTTAAATAGGGAAAAAATGCAGAGCTACTTTATTAACACGGACAAATCTCAGTTATCAGATCAATGAAACAAGGAGTTTTTCAAGTTACACAGCAGGTGGAAGTAAAAGTTAGTGCATACCATGACAAGAGAGATCAAAGTTCAAGTGCTGGTGAGTAAAACAAGGAGCTTCCCAAAGGAGACAGCAGGTGGAACCAAACGCCCTCCCTTGCAAGAGCCAGTATGTTTAAACGTCTTAGTATTCAAAGTCCTTGAGTGTATCCCAAAAGTCAAAACTTCATCCATATCTGCAGTGACCCACAGAGTTAAAAATTTTCCTAACACTGAGAATTAGAAAGTAAATGAAATGCACTTCTTTCAGTTTTCTATAACCACTTGTCCCAGTGCTAGGTTCAGTAAAAGCTGCCTGCTTCCCCTGAAGCAGTGATATGAACCATCTGCCAAGCTATAATGCAAGATCAGGTTAACAGTTGGACTCGGTGATCTTAGAGGTCTTTTCCAACCTTAATGATTCTATGATCAAGGCTGGTACACTGCATGTCTTCTCTACGTGTACCTGAGGTACTGACTTGTGTAGAGAGAATGACGATACCCTGGCAGGGCATTAATTTGTGTTCTTTTTGAAGGACACAATTTGCAGAGGCCATTACTCAGACCCAGAACATCACTTCTGCTTTCTCACACTTGATACCAAGGAGCAGATATCACCAGTGGTATTTTACCTGTATTCAGGGCTCCATTTGCTCCACCATCTGAACACCATACCAAATAGATACATCCAGTTAGTACTTCCTTCAGATTAAGTTTTAATTCACCAAAGCCTCCACTGTGAAGAAACATGAATACAGAACATTTTTTTTCATGTTATACTAGTACATTGTGGTTGCAGATTCTGTAGTTTTGTGGGGCCTGGAGGTAATATCTGAATGAGAAAAACACGGAAGTTTGGTAATTTCTTCCCTTTTCTCCTATGTTTAGTTTAACAGTCTTTCTAGAGAATACTGGAAAAAGTCACTGCTTTGCCAAGAAAGCGAAGATGTACACTGGCACAGGTGGAGTGAGTGTAGGGGATCACAGAATGGGTCAGGTTGGAAGGGACCACAGTGGGTCATCTGGTCCAACCTCCCTGCTCCAACAGGATCAGCCCAGAGCTGTTGGCACAGGGTTGCATCCAGACCGTTCTTTAATCTCTCCACGAACTCTCAGAACAATCAGTTCCAGTGTGCAGTCACTGCACAGTAAAAAAGTTCTTCCTCATGTTCAGGTGGAACTTCCTGCGCCAGTTTCTGCCCGTTGCCTCTTTACTGTTGGGCACCACGGAGCTGAGCCTAGCTCCATCCTCCATCCAGCAGGGCCCGGCTTGTTCGCACAGCCCGGCGCGGCAGCTCTCACACGGGTCTAACGCCACCTCGAAGTTATTTTTTCCGGATTTTCTGTGGAACCGTGTGCCACGGAGCCGCCGCAGCGGCCTGGCCTGGCCGGACCTGCGGCCGCCTCGTCGGGAACCAGCGGCCAGGGAACCGATGCCATGACCGGGCCCGCNTCCGCCGCAGCTACGGGCTCAGAGCTCGCCGAGCCGCCGCACAGTCCAGCGTCATGGCCCGCGAGGAGGTGGCGG
>VZTN01000517.1:184403-202518 GCA_013400515.1 Erpornis zantholeuca
CCCCGCTCAACCTGAGCCTGCTGGGCCTCTGCCTCTTCCTGCTCTACCAGATCCTGCGGGGCGAGCGGCCCGCGGCACCTGCGGGCGAGGCGGAGCCGCCGCCGCTGCCCAAGATGAAGCGCCGCGACTTCACGCTGGAGCAGCTGCGGCCCTTCGACGGCGTGAGTGACCCGCGCATCCTCATGGCCGTCAACGGCAAAGTCTTCGATGTGACCCGCGCCAGGAAGTTCTACGGTCCCGGTGAGGGCGGGGGCTGCGAGACGGGCCTGGCTCGGGCACTCGGCGCGTTGTGCCCGGGGCCGGTCGGGGCCGGTGCTGGCCGCGAGTGCCTTCCCTCGGCGGGGATCAGCGCTCCTGCCTGACCCCATCCCGGCCCTGGTCTCGATCCGGAGGTTTGGAAAGGGGTCGGCTTGGTTACAGCCGAGAAGGCTGCGCGCTCCTGCAGCGCTGGGAGAGCTGTGTCCCTATGAGCCGGCGGGCAGGGTGACTGCAGCCGCCTGGGCTCCAGAGTCGGGCCCCGGTGTGGCAGAAACTCCGGCTTTGCCAGCTTACGTTGCTTCATTATTCTCTGTGTTTTTCCATGGCAGGCTACACGTATCATAAGGGGTTAGGCAGCTTTGTCGGCCTCGGGAGCCTCTGCCTGATGGAAGGCAGCAGAACCGAAGTGTTCGCTCAGCGTTGACATTCCATTCCCAGCTTTTAGTGGATATCACTCTATTGCATAGTGTTTATACTAAATACTTGGCAATTTAGATTAAAACAGCTTTCTACCGGGAGCATAGTTAAAACGTGCAAAGATTGACTAACCTATGCTTGTAGAGGAGCCAGTGATGAGGTGGGTGGGAGTGTGTGCACCCAGGTGAAAAAGTTTAATCACCTCCACGAGGGCATGGGGTTTTATTTTTATCAGAGGCTGCCTGTTAAAAGGTGCTCACTGATTGCTTGCTGATTTGTACCAGGATTTGTCTGGCATAACCACTCTTGAGCTGTCCAGACAGCCTGGTAGCTGCAGTAGTGAGCTGCCAGTGCTACTTAGAGACAAGAAGAATAATGCAGGAGACACCATGTTTTTGGAAGCATTATCGGTCACTACTTTTGGGCCAAACATAGGTGAGACTGTCACTGAATGATGCCAGGCTGTAACTTTGCGTTCTGCAGCAGTCAGGATGGTGTGTACAGCTGAGTTAGATGTGCAGTTTTGTATTTGTGCAAACTAAAACCCACTTGGCATAAGGTCCAAGCTTTAGATGCTGCCTTCCTTGATGACAGTATAAGCTGCCCGTTGCATCTGATTTGGTAATGGCTGAATGGTTTGCCATATGGCTAGTTTGATTTTCATTTTAATGGAAAAATAAGATTCTTTCAATTAATTTAGGAAAAAAGCACACTCTGGAAGCTGGCATGTGCTCTACAATAACCAGAGTTCACATCTAACTTCTTTAAACTCCTTTTAGGAGAATTTTGAATGTCTAGTTGAATATGCAGTGTCTCAATTTTTGGCTCGTTATGCAAGCAAGTTAATCATTAATGAAGTTTAGCAAGAGTTTGTCTTGATATCTCTGATCTGCTGTGAGTTGCATGTTTTGATCATTTGAGTTCATCTTGCATTTTGTTTTAATAGATGTTTCCTCCAACTTGATAATTTCTAGTAGCTCCATTATATTTTCTGTCAAGCCATCCTTTCATCTCAAGTCAGGAGTATCTGTTAGAAAACTTTGATTTCACCCCAGATATAGAAATCCTTCCTCTGTTCCTTATTCTAAGGATATGCTTCCCAGTTTGTATGCTTATCCTTACCCTGTTTGTATGTGCCATGCACTGTTGTGTGGTTCATTGTCCTGATGTTTCAGCAAACTCAGTATCTTTCTCCATGGTTTTGTTTCTTGTCCTCCTTCTCTGTTTTCTCTTATTACTAATTAGAATAAAACTTCAAAGCATTTCAGTGAAGCTTGAGGCACCTGACACATGGGTCAGGGTAGAAACTCATCATCTGTTTTAGTTTGGGGACTCTGATCCAGGAAGATCACGTAGCATCCATTACCTCTGCAATAATGCTGCTTATGTTTTTATTTTAAAGAGGGCCCTTATGGGATTTTTGCTGGAAGAGATGCATCCCGAGGTCTTGCCACTTTCTGCCTGGATAAGGAGGCACTAAGGGATAAGTATGATGACCTCTCTGATCTCAACGCTACACAGCAAGAGACCTTGAGGGACTGGGAGTCACAATTCACTTGTAAGCAATTTTAAACCTATTTACAATGACGTAGTTAACTGGTAATACAGGAAGCAATGGTTAAAAGGCTGTAACCAGCTGGAAGCATTTTATATATATATATGATGGAAATTGCATATCCCAATAATTAGTATAGTGGAAATCAAATGTGTTTTTAAATCTAGTGTTGAAAGATTTACTATCACTGCTACAATGAAGTTTTCCTCCACATGATGTCATTAGAAATCTCAGTCCTGACCTGATGTGCCCCTACTATTTTGGCCTTCTTCCTGTTTTAATTAAGACTGTTAATCGTACCACACTGAATGGCTGTTTTATTATGCTAACAAACTTGTTGCAGAAACCGGAACTATGCTACCAAATATCTGACTTGAACTAGTGTTAAAATCTTACCTTTACAAGTGTTGAGCATCAGGACTGACAGTGTAACTCCACTCTTTTTATTCCTGTGCTCCTATTAAATATGGCAGTTCGTTTCTTTAAATTGTTATAACAGCATTGCTAGTCTGAAATACCTGAATCAGGGCCTTCTTTTGCTTTGTTGAAGTTGACAGTTAGGCAACATAGTATAGCTCTCAGTCCTTACATGTATATGAACTTGGCATTTTTACATGCTCAAAAGGAGATATAAAATAAATCAGAGGCTTAATCACCTAATCGGATAACAGATCCATCTTTATCTTTGGGAGAAAGGACAGAAGGGAGATCCTATTGAATATTTTCAGTACACATTACAAAAAATAAAACCCCTTCTAAGTTGCGTGTATGCGTGCACATTTGTATGTGCGTCTTTAATAGAAGATGCAAATAGTCTGACAGTGCCTTTGGTTGAAAAACCAGCTTTGACACTGGCAAGCGAAATAATCTAATCCAGGATTCTGTTTCTTTGGCTACCTGAGTCCCTCAGTTTGTGTTTATTCATTTTTTTGTTTAGGCAATAAAATGAGCGTTACAGTTACATTCACTTCACATGATTCTTGCTACAACAGTATTAATAGTTCAGGTAGTAGTTGATTTTAGCTTCTCACCTTTCCCCCAGTGTTTGGAACAAGTTGCTCAGAGCTGTTTTATTAAAATATAGCCATCCTGTTCATTTAGAAAACAGTCAGAGGAAAAGAGATTTAAAAAGGTGTCTCTTCAGGGCAGAATAATAACTTGGACTTTTTTTTTTCCTCCCAGTTAAGTATCATCATGTTGGTAAGCTGCTGAAGGAGGGGGAGGAACCCACTGTGTACTCTGATGAAGATGAAAAAGATGCCCAGGATGCAAAGAAAGAGTAGATAATGCAGTGAGGAGCAATCTATTTTTGAGTCATAAAGGATCATTTGTAACATTCCACTTCTGTTTCACAAGGTGCAGCAGCAGCAAGGCTTACAAAAGGTCCAGAGTTAGAGTGAATTGTTTCTTTTCAAAGGTTTCCTATTCAAATTCAGTGGGAAATTTCTGAAGGTCTATTATCTGTCTTCCTTTAAACCCACATAATAAGAAGTATGCATGACAAATGTCTGTGCAAAAGTAAACTAGAATTTTGGCAATAAAGGACTACTTTCTGCTATCACCATTTAGTGCAGAGTAGGTCGAAATCAAGTTTTTCATTACCAGCCTAGCACTGTGGACACAAGTGAATACGAATATGAATAACTTCACATATGCAACACAAACACCACTAAATCTTTTGTGTTAGCTTCTTCAGGATCTGGCCCCTGGGTTGTAATTCCTTTAGAAAAGGGACTATATTTTGTTTGTCCACAAAGCATCATACTCATTTGTTGTGCAATCTAATTCGATATTATGTAAGATAATCTGGCTTTCAAGGAGTTGCACTAGGGACTTACAGATAAAACACTAATTGCTTTTTTAAAAGATCAAGAATTTCTGAGAGGTTAAATCACTTTTAAATATTTAATAAAGACTGATGTCTATATGCATTCAACATGCATAATTCTGCATGGACTAATATTCTTTGTTCACTTTTAAAGCACATCTATAGTGTTACAAAAGTTTAGATAATGAGTGGAACTAGACATCCTAAAGGTACACCATGGAGTGTGACTTGACTATTGTTCATTCAATTTTCTTCTTAGTAAAAAACGCTTCTGTGAAAGTTAATGGAATTATATTATACATGGAAGATCAGCTGCTCTTGATTCCTAGGCCTAAAAACCAAGAAGTTGCTGGTATGGCATGATTCACAAGTGCTCTTGTACATCCACCTTTACCTAGCAGAAAAACATTACTGGTCAACGTAACTTACACAAGCTTCCAGTACAAAATAAAACAGCACAAGCTGTTTCTGCATTGAGGCCTTTGTTGGTTTGGAATGTTGCCATTAAAAGAAATGGCACAATCTTGTGTAACCAGCAATGCTATACCTGTGGACCTGACCTTTGAGTTGCTTTTTACTTACTTGCTCTTTTGGCTCACCTCTGCTTAATTACTAGGTTTTTTTCTAAGTGACCTGCCTCCTGCCAGAGAGGGCTGGGTAAATGGATATGACCAAGGAAAAATGTAAATGTTCATCATCCAAAATACTTCTGTAAAACTTTCTTATAAATTCCAAGATAATTAATGATTTGCTGATTGCTTGTGAATTTGTTGTCCAGGTGATTCTGCTAGTGCAGAATATCCAGGGTGCCTGTCTGGTGTAGTTCCCTCTATTTAATTTCTCTGGCTCGGCTGTCTGGTTGTTTCAGTTTGGCAACACAACCAAAATGAGGAACCGACTCCTGAGTGAGAAGGTGTAAACTAGGCAAAAGTGTTCCGAAGTACAGTGTGTTGCACAACAGCAGCTTTCATAAACAAGTTGACACAACATGTTTAAAGTGCCTGAGACCATCTGTGGTGAGAACAACTGACCCTCCCTCAGTCCCAGCACTGTCCTGGCATTTTCTTTTGGTTGCACTGGGCCTTCCAATGAAGAGTGAGATTGTTTGAGCCAGAGAGCTTGTGTAAAGTGGTACTGTATGAACTACCTAATGAAGGTCTAGAGACACATGTAGACCTTGTCATGACCTTTGTGTTGCTATTTTATTTTTAGGGACATTTATATTCTTTGCAAACTATGACTAATGGTTTACCTCTAATTGGAAATGTGCTTTTATTTGTTTAAGGCAGAAAATAAAATACTCTTGCATAATGGTGGTGTTTGTTTTTATTTACTGCAACCAAATGTTATATTTAATACTCCCCTAATGTTTCAAGTTTTATATTGTCTTTCTCCAATGTGTCACATTGTCCAATGCATAGATTGAATAAAATATGTTCTAATGGAATGCTTGTAAATGTAGTTCTCTAGTAAAACTTTAACAGAATATTAAATAGAGAACATGCTCTATGGCAAAAACAGAGTTAAGCAGAAAGAAACCCCAAGTAATTGTTAATACCGAGAAAAAGCTGGAGCTTTGGAAGGTTGTAATCTACCCTTCAGTGGACCCAACCATCTGACTCTTAAGTTACTCCATAATGTCTCCTAAGGAACTGAACACTGTTTTAAGTATTAATCTGAACATTAGAACATTATGCTTCACAAAGAAAAATAGTAACAAAAACAGTGCAGAAAACAGGCAGTAACACAAGACAAAGCTCACTGTTAATACTTTTTGGGGAGGAGGTATGACACTTTGGTAAAACTGTTACTTTTTCAGGGAACACAGAGAATTTCTTGTGAAAGCGGAAGAAGCGAGTCCCAAAAGCTGTTCATGAAGCAGGAAGCACAGATTTTACTTCCTTCGAAAGTGTTGGAGAAAATGGATGGATGTTACCTTCTTTTTTAGTCTGTTCATTACAACTTGAACCCTGCCTTCAGCAGTGGCTGGCAGTGATGACTATGCAAAAAGAACCATGCCAGGCAGCTTATCAGGCTGCACATTAACCAAGTAGGACATGATGACAAATTAAATGCAGAGTGTGTCACCAATCTCCCTCATCTGACATGTCCAACACCTGTCACAAAGATATACTCTAGAACAAATCAAAACAATTGAGTTGTATCTTATTTCCAACCAGGAAAACTCAAACTTTCAATTGCTTTGTAAAATTCGGATATTCTTTTATCTGGACTTCATCTGCCTTTAATCACCTTTATGAGCTCTTACTTCCTGCTGTTTCAGTTAAACAAAAAAAAGTTCAGTAACGAATGCTTCTATTGAAAGTTATGTATGGGGTTTTATGAAAGGTAAAGCATTTCTATGCATTGCTTGGAATCCCTGGATTAAGAAGAAAGGGCTTTATATTATAATTGCTGTATGGTATTTCAAGCAGATGGACTGACTTAATAATGGACCTTCTGTATTTCTGCTTTAAAACCAGCCTGTAGGATTTTGGCTTCAGCATTCAGCACAAGGTACAACCCACAGATCACATATTTTCACTAACAAAACATTGTTCAGGCAACTTCTGTTCCTACCAGCTCTATGAGGAAGCATTTTCACTAGTTCTGTACAAAACATTAGAGCAAGATCTGCAGTCTCAGAGCCCAACTTCATACATGTCAGAGTAAACAGTATTTCCATAAAAAGCACCCAGCCTCTTGAAACAGCAGCTGGGCACAACAGCACGCGTCAGGTTCAAACTAAAACGTGTGAAATTATGCCAGAAATGTTCCACATTTCCATTGCTGAACTACATAAATGCTGGTTTTAATACATCTTTTCATGTAATAAGTGTTCTAATTGCCAAAACATTCTTTAATATTTGGAGTGTGACATTTATAACTACTGAAATCCAATCTACAAGGCTATGCATTTTAAAAGTTTTAAAGCAAACTGTTTGATGTATCTTTAAAGATTAGCCTTCAGGATAATAAGAGTATATTAAGCAGTCCAGTGTATGAAAAGATAGGGCTCATATTAAAAGTGCTGAGAGGAAAAAGAAATTCTTCCCTGTGTGCATGGTGAGGCCCTAGCAGAGGTTGCTAAAAGGAACTGGATGCCTCATTGCTGGCAGTGTTCAAGACCAGGTTGGACATTGCTTGGAGCAGGTGGAAAGCACCCATGCCCTTGGCATGGGGTTGGAACAAGATGGTCTTTAAGGTCCCGATCCAAACCATTCTATGATTTTGTGAAAAGTAAAATTATTATTAAAACACCTGAAATCAGGTTCTAAATAATGTCAGATAGGAAACACACAAATTCTCTTTCAGTGTGAAGATTACAATGATGTCTCACATTTTAAAGTGCATGCGTATTTTATTTACTAATTATGTTTTACATGGAATGAGGACTTGTGAGATGAAGCAAATCCTCTATCAATTTCAGTTAATACAGGTGAATGCATGAAGCAATTACAGAAATGGAGTATTTATTTGTTACTGGTTATTGTGACAGCATGTTGATAAAACACTGGAAATTTACGCCGAAGGAAATCTTTAGTTCCTTCTCCCCCAGATTAACAAAAATAAATACTTCCTCACCTGTCACCTTAAGGTGTGTCTCATGGGAAATAGATACTCATGGACACAGAACTGTCTATAGATTGGCAGAGGGGGAAATTCTGTTATCTTTAATCTGCAAATATTGCATAGAGAAAAAATACCATTGGTATGTCACCCCAGTGCAACTGAAAACATTTTACAAGGTCAACAAATACAGTAGTCCATCTTCATTATAACTGTATAAAATACTAAAAAGGAGACTTAGGAGCATAAATGTTCTCCAAAATAGTCACAAAATATTTCTGCCAGGAAAATAAGATCTTTTTAGACAAAAGTAATAGATTAACAGTACTTTGAGTAGCAACCATTTGTCATTCATGACCCTGAAAAGGCACTCAGTGTCTGAACATATGAACAGAAAGACTGATAAGACCTGGCTTCTGCCTGTAGGAATCACCAGTATTGAAGACCGGGGGAAAACCTGTCTACCACAAACAATTACAATTACTATTTTTTATTACTATTTATTAGAGCAGAAGTTACAAACATGGGTAAGATCTTCTGTAATAAAGGCAACATTTTCACATTAACTTCATCTACTGACATGTAATAAATAAAGCATAATAAAATGAAAGCTGCAATAATCAGTGTATTGAACTTTTAACTGGTCCTCTCTATCTTGCTACAGGACTTTGTCCAAAAGCAATTGTGGCTGTCTTCTAGATATAGCCAGCTGAATAAATGTGGATGTAACTCAAGCTCCTAGACTGCACTTTCACATTTTTATCTGCATGCACCACAACTCTGACAACATTTCACAATTCCTCTGGAAGGCATTTGTAAGCAAACTCATACTAAACAGCTATCTCACTATTTGTGCCTTCGAAATCTTGTGAACTGTCAACCTGCATTTCCATGGGGACTGTCAGCAGGCTGACAAGTACTGCCCTTTCATTATCTAACACTCAGAGCTTTTCGTAGACAACCATTCAGATTCCTGGAAGCACTACATTGAGCATAAGTTCAGTGAAATCCTTCCTCCCAAAGGCCAGCAAGTTTTCAGAAACACCTCTAGAATTGTGAATAGAAGACAAGGATTCTTCTAGTATGGGGTTTACAGAAGACGGGATTTTTTTTCATATTTGGAAATCTATTCTCAAAATTGAGTATAATTGTTCTCCACACCTTCCAGTCCCATTATTATAACCATCTGATTGAGGAGGCACTTCATATGTTTGCTTTAGGATTAAAAACTATGTTTTTTTCCAATGACTCATTATCAGTAGATACTGTCATTTACATGATTCCCTGCATTCAATCAGAGTGTAACACTCCAAGATCTCAATCTGTGTCCTTTCAAGTTCTTAGCCACTAGTCCATGAAAGTTTGTCTGGTTCTGGGGAAAGTTTTGGTCCCGTTATCCAAAAGGCAAACACAGATTCTGCTTTTGTTGCTCACTGCACCACTTAGATATTCTAACCAAAGGGATTACCTAAGCAAAAACACCACAAACCAAAAACCAACCCAGTATTTCATATACCTTTTAATGATCAAAGGGCTTTCTTCTCCCACTTCTGCATAAAAACTTCACAGCTATAATACAGTAGCTGTTCAGCATCCTCTTCTGGGCTCTGCTCCACAGAAAGTATCTGAGCAGGGGTTTGTCTGAATTATCTCAAGAGGAAATAGAGGGCATCCTCTGACATCTGCATCCATCTCTCTTCTCAACATTAATTTCCTCTCATCTCCTGTAGATAAGAAAAATTTTCTTGAAATGAGTTTGTCAGGTGGGCAGGGAGGGAAGGGGAGGTGGCTGTAAGTTATCCACCAAACAACTGGAGGCACAGTAAACGTGAAAAATGTATGAACAGCCAGTAGAATCCTGTATGAACATCAGATGTACTGTAACTATGTAAAAATTCACTCACCTGAGACAGTACTTCGGACACAGCTGTGCCACCCATTAAATTGTCTATCAATGTTTTAGTTGTCTAAAGCATGTTGTTAGCATGCATGTTGTTAGAATAACCACCCATTGCTAATGCCCAGGACAGATATTGTGCTACCCAATTAAGTAGACAAATGTTATTCTTGAGCTGCAGCTGTGTTTCAGAGCTAAACTGAACAAACCCATAATTGCAGAGAAACTGGCTTTTTATGCCATGCTTATACTTTTTAAAACCATTCATCATTCTAAGAACTGTGGCAACCTCACCTGCCACAGACCTGTCAAATTCAGTCCCCTTAGCTGTGGTGTCCCTCTTTCTCACCTCTCCTCTGGAGAGTCTCCTGAAGGGGTGAACCATCATGAGGGGTAACATCTGGTACTGCCATAGAGGTGTGAAGTGTCTTGAATTTAACTTTTTTGTGCAACATTTTCTTACATTTTCTCTGTATCTTTCTGAGCGACTCCAGCTGCATGCAACTGTCCATCTCTGAAAAGCCACATTCATCAGATAAAAGATTAAAAGAAAGCTTTTTTCGTTTTTTCTTCATTTTATGAGCATTTCTCTCCTTTTCATTGGATTGTCTCTCACTTTTCTTTCCTTCATATCTTAATTTACTACTAGACCTCTTGCATGACTTTTTAAGTTTACGTTCACACTGCCTTGCCAAGCCCTCATGGACAGAATTAGAACAGGAGTTACATTGGCCGATTTCCTTCTCTTGACCTTCCAGAGCTACATTTTTATGGTAAACCAGTAATTTTCCTTCCCCAGCTCTTGCAGGCAAGCACCCTTTATTACAACTGCTGTAAATTTCTTCATACCTTCTTTCTGCTCTCTTCACTGAGCCGCCACATGCTTCTCTAAAGTACTCAGAATCACTGATCTCTTCCAATAAATCCTTTAATCTGCAAGCAGATCTACATGTTCCATATGGTACAGAGCCTTCATCTCTACCATCTTCTTGTTTGAATTCCTTATTATAAGTAACTGTAGTGCACTCCAAAGAATGATTCAGTCCAACATGTGGTAAGTTATCAACAGCCAATGAGCCATTCCTCTGCACTTTCAGCTCTTTTGCAAGCTTGCCCCCATGGACCTTGCTTTCTAACACTTTGTCTGTTGACTCAAGTTCCCCAAGAGTGATCACCAGCCTACAATTACTATCACTACTACAATTTCTCTTGTGGAGGTTTTGTACAGGACTCACTTCTCTGAAGTGCTGACCATGTTTGTTATTCAAGCTGATGTCAAACCCATTACCATCATCAGACACCACTCGCTTCCACTGGGACTTGTTCGCAGTGGTTTTTGGCTCTAAGCAAACACGTGCATAGTGTGGTGTCTGATAGTAGTTTAGTAAATAATGGATGAATTCATCAGTCTCATAAACCTTTTGTTTTCTGCAATCATCCTCCTCATACACTGTCTGCATGTGAACTACATCCAGTGCTGGGTGGTGCCTTCCATGGAGAGGTTCGATGACCCTGCCATTCTGGGTAACCGTGATCAGCAAAGGCCCACAGCCTTTGGTGGAGGAGTTGCACACATTTCTGCCAGGCAGTCCATCAGAGCTCGGGGCTGGAGAGAGATCATTTAAAATTGTCCTGACTATGTGACAAGTAGGTGCATGGAAGTTACTTACATCTCCTTCCTCACTACATAAACCGCTACCTTTTTGGGTTAACGGGCACTTAAACTCCTCCTTACATTTCAGTTCTTTGTGCGTATGATAAAGGGAGTTAATCAGCTCCTGCTGTATGTCTTTAAATGCTGTTTCAGAAAATGAATCGTCCTTCTTTACACCCAGTGAAGGATCCACTTTTTGGCTTGCCAACTGCGAAACCAAGAAAATAGAAGTTTATTTAACACATCACCTTCATAATTAAGAAGGCCAATGTCAGATGTAATGGGGCCCTAAAATTCATGCAGAATGGCAAGGGTAGCCACTGACTTTAACTCATAGTAAATTACAGTCCTTTAGAAATTTTTTACTTTAAGGATTGGGGAAAATATACACTTGTTAAAAGCTACAAGCAAATTTTCCTCCACAAATAGTAAAGACAAAGCCATATTAGAAATTAAAACCCCGTTTTCATTTGAAACTATTTTTTTTGCCCAACTCACTAAACTAAACCTACAAACATTAATCTGTGTGCAAAACACTCAAATTCTATCTCTTCTCTGCTGACTTTCTCAAGACATTATCTGAATCAAACTGAAATAAGCCTGGTAATGAGTGCAAGAAAAAAGAAGAGGCTCTTAGAAATGCAACTGGTATAATTTGTTCAATTTAATTCAGTCACTTGTAGACCTGAGACCAAAACAAGCAGAGAGAACTTCACTTACGTCTCCACTCCAAAATTCCTAGTCTGCAATACTGGATCAAGTCTAATAAAGCTAATACAGCCCTTCCAGCCCTATTTTTCACTCAGTAAAGATAAGGTATAGAAAAAGCACCAAAGCAAAGTTTCCGGGTAAAAATGCAATATGTTTGCTCTCAGGGTAAGACTGAGAGCAGATTGTCACAAGACATGCACCTCAGGCCTTCCCAGTGTTCAGTGAGCCCCAAAGCAGTCTTCTGAACAGCATCAAGATATCAAATGTCTAGTGAATTATTCAAGCTCTAATAAATATCCTTAAAAATTTTAAGTACATTTTAAAATAGTCTTACTTTCACACGATTTAACAGCACTGTAAGCAGTCTGACAGACTCCACTCTTCTCTGAGCTAGCAGGGATTTCCTTTCTTCCCATTCAGGCATATTCTCTGGCCACTGCTGTTCTTCAGCTGGTACCTTCTGCTGCTTTGGCCGATGTTCCTCATCTCCATCTATCTGCCTCTCTTCTCTCCTCTTGAGCTTAGCTTTCCTTTTTGTCTCTTGAACTTCTTTTCATCACCACGTCTTTTTCTAGGTAATTATCAATATGGAACAATTTAGATGACACTTGTTTTACATTTTGCATCCTGGGGAATTGGATCTAAGTCTTTGAAGTGCTAATAATAATCAACCAGTTACCAAGAATCACATGTGGCTAACAAGGAATCTTGTTTGCTTAAATAACATGTTTAAAAAAACATGGCACATAAATTACATGCCTAACTGATCCCCACAGTTACAAAGTTCTTTGTCTCTTCAAATGGTTTGTATTCTTAGGTTTTCATTGTAAGCACTGCCAAGACAACAGGATCACATGATTCTTTGTCTCCAAGGACACAGCTAGAGACTAATCATTTGAATCTAATTCTTAAATTAACAAATCTCCCCTACAGATTAGCATGAGGGTCCCATTTAAGAGGTATTACAAGACTCTTGTAATTCAGGGGTTATCACGGAGCAAAGCTTACCCAGAGCCAAGGCCTTTTCTGCTCCTCACCCACCCCAGCTGTGAGGAGGCTGGGGGTGCACAAGGAGCTGGGAGGAGACACAGCCAGGACAGCTGACCCCAACTGACCTGAGGGATATCCCAGGCCACACATGGCCTCATGCTCAGCAATGTATCTGAGGGAGAAGGAGGAGCATTTGGAGTGATAATCTTTGTCTTCCCAAGTCACTGTTATGTGGTATAGACCCCTGCTGTCCTGGGGATGCAGAACACCTGCCTGCCCCGGGGAAGTGGGGGATGAATTCCTTGTTTTGCTTTCCTTGTGCATGTGGCCTTTGCTTTACCTATGAAACTGTCTTGATCTCAATCCTCAAGTTTTCTCACTTTTACCTTTTTGATTCTCCTCCCCATACCACTGGGGAAAAGAGGATGGAGTGAGCAGCTGTTGTAGGACTTAATTACCAGCTGGTGTTAAACCACAACAGGCTATCACCACTTTTTGGAAACTTTGCCCTGTAGGAAGTAGATCTACCAAATAATCAACATGAGACACCACAAAAACCTCCAGAAAACTGAAGGAAATGTGTTCATGCAAATAAGTGTTTAAAAATAGTTTCTTAAGAAGTATTTGAATAAGGAAGAATTAGCAATGGAAGCATAGCAATGCTTTTAGAGATTAAATTCACTAGCTAGTATCAGATTCATTATACTCTGCATTCTAAGTGTCTGGTTTTTTAAGAAGGTGCATAACATGACTGATTACCAGTGACCGTTTAGGATGCCATCCAAACACATTATCTAAAGAATTAAAACTTCAATATACTACTATCACTCATATGCAAATTTAAGAGCACTGCACTAAAGATATCAACAATAAAAAAATAACATACAAAAATGGGTAAAGACAGAAAAGTATTCTTTTCATAGCTTTGGACTTTCCAGTCAACTGGGAGACACTGAGAAATGTACAGCAAAGTAATTTTATTTCACGGCATAAGGACATTGATTTAAGGTGCTGCAGCATAGGTCAACACAAAAAGCCCACATGCCAAACCTTAAGGAATCAATCCTCAGAACAATTTGAGAGCAACAGCTCTCACTGTAGGGCCACTGAATCATAGAATAATCCAATCTGAAAAGGGACCTTGGGATATCTCCAGTCCAACCTTTCTCATAATACAGACCCCTGCATCTGATGCCTTACACGCAGAATTAACACAATGGTTTTCTTCCCAATATATAAATTAAAAACTACATAGTATTGTTTCAATTTCTCCAACTTCCGTTTTCTTAAAGCCTGGATATTTACACAGCCATTCTTCCTGTATTTTACTTGGCATGAGGAAGTGTAACAAATCTCAAGAAAATGGGACATTCTCTAAATACATACTCTCACCTTTCAACCCCTTCTCTTTTTTTCCCCCCTTTTTCAAATGTGCTCCTGTTCTTGCAGCTTTAGTCTTTCCAGGCTTCTCTGTCTTATGCCTCCTCCACTAAAGGAGTTGGTTGTGTCAAAAGCCACCTGTCACAGAAAAAGCAGAATCAGACTTAGCAGCCCAGTTTGCTGTGTATTTATACAAACACAGACAACCTGCTGAGCAAATGAGAGACCCCAGGTGACTACCAAAATACCACTACACTTGTGAGAATGCCTCTCTCTACCCTGACATATCAGAAGTTATGAAGTTCATACTAGGTTGTCAATCAAGCTCAAACATTCCTCTCCCAAATGTCTCCTCCTGCTGTGACATCAGGGGCTCACAATCTGACATCATACCTTTGACTAAACCCATTCCTGGTAGGCTTTTCTGAAGACTCAAAGTTCAGCACGTTTAGCACAGCATTCCTAATTGCAGGAGTTATGCAGTTCTGCCAGCTGCAGAAACTAGAGTTCACTGACTCTTAGAGCAACATCTTTTGGATCAAATGTTAGTTTGCTTGCTTAAAAATTGATGGATTCTGTTGATGAATGCTGCATTTCATCAGCTTCAAATGCCCAGATGGAGCACATTAAAAGAAAACACTCAAGCAAGTTGCATCAAGGTCTATCTACACTAAAAGAAAAAAAGTAATAGGAAGTATTATTTCCAGCATAGAGAAATATTTCAGAGTCACAGTTTAGAAATTGCCAGCTGGGAGAAAAAAGTTAAACAGGATAGCCCCTAATAGGTGCTTATGGAGGTAAACCAAATAGGCTGCTGAAATTAAGCTTACAGGTTGCACATTTTCTTTTATAATGCCAAACTAGGCATAACACTTCGGTAGATTCATCTCTCAACATACTTAAACAAAAAGGTACAGAGAAGAGAATTTTCTATCCAAGAATCACCAGACAGCTGCTACACCTACTTCATATTTAACAATAAGAAACTAAGTATCTTTCAGAGTATCATCAGCTCCTGAGATCATCTCCCGGTTTCAGTGCCAACTACACTGAAAATACTGAAAATCTTTATCTTACCAAGATAAATTTTTCAGGAAATCAAAACATTATAATGCTGGGTTTTGATCAAAGGAGTTAAGTTGAGATACCTGAACTCCATATATCAGTATACCTACATCTAGTACAAACAGAATAATCACACAGGGGTTTTTTGCCCCTCACATGCTTTATTGTCCAAAAAGTTTACAGAGAGGCTTCCACTGGTTATCAAGGACTTTTCAGGCCTAAATTCAAGGAAAAAGAAACAGAAGTTGGCAAACCACCATCTGTGCCAGTTTCTTCCATAAAGTCTCAGCACCCAGTTACAAGCAAAGCTTAGTGTATTTTAATACTGTCCATATGCTACATTTTTATTTTATAGACACTATTTTAACATAAATACAGACTATATCATATGGAGAAAAAAAAAGATACATACACAAAGAGAACTGCAAGAGTGCTGCATAAAAGCTTCCGCTGAAGAAACATGAAAAAATAGTTTGTAAGGTGGTTTTCATAGGTTATAAACTATACTGCTATTACTTGAAAAATACCTGTTTGGTTTCAGTATGGGAATGTACAAGGGAAGACAAGCAGAGAAACTGTTTGGTAAAAGAGAGTGACTATACTTTATTGAGAATGACGAAGAAAAAAACCCACATATGTACTGGAGGAAAACCTAGTGCAATTAACATTAACAAAATAACGAGGAATCTCTGGAAGCAGCAACTACAGCACATACTGCAGCACCGAATTGCTCCTCTTAGGGAACTGCTGCCAAATGCACTCAGAATTAACAGTAATTTTGTCTCATATAAGCAAAGCAGATACACAAAGTACTTTCTACAAAACTGAAGGAGTGAGTAATCTCTAGAGTCCTTTCTGCCCACTGTGCATTAAGAGCTTCCTAAAGCTTTCCACCAAGTTAGTGCCAACTACGCTTCTGCCACCCCACTAAGATTTGTGGTGCAGAAGGTTAAAACATCCAGGACACTGTTGTTGCAACCTGTAGAGATATGAAAATCAAGCCTGCAGACCACCTGGTTTACAAAAAAATCTTGTTCTCTTTTGCAAGTACATCTTCTATTAAACCAACTGATATATTATCCTGCCCTTGTAAATCTTCTTTCTCTTACATCCTTATACCATCATGGCTGCAACCATGTTCCTACCACTGCAATAAATCACCTAAAAGCCCTATACTCTCTTCATAGATCTGAGTAAGCTATGGTGGTTTGATAGTGCGCACCATCGCCCTTGCTCTTTCCCACTTGTATTTATAGCCAGGAGATCTTCAAGCATCAGAAATTTATTTCTCACTATGTAACTGTGTACAAAGCACAGAATTATTTACTGGCTGATCCACTGAATTGCTGCTCAGCAGCATGGCCTTTTGGAATCAACCCTGACATATCAATAAGCCACTACCTTAAGTTTTAACTGTTGCAACTAACAAATCACAAGGAATTTGACCTTCAACCCCTTTACCAAATTATTATTTCCTTTTGGCCACTCTGCCATGGTAAGGACATTCGGAACACATCTGCCCTTGCACTAGGGTTTACTACAGTAACTGCAGGCTGAACTGTCCTTATCTTACAACACACCAAATTGTGTCACCTAAGTTAATGCTTTAAAACAAACTTACACTTCAGGGAAAAGTTAATAAGCTGGCAATATCTAACCTGAAACACTCACATAGTCTGTATGAGGAACATGTAAGTAGTAGGAATAACTGTTCCAAAGGTGCCCCTCACATTTGCTCACTGTGATGTGACAGCTGATGGTAACAGCTCTTACCATCCCCAGTTTCCCAGCTGGTCACTCATGCCAGGCTCTGGGCCATCACAACAGTTTCAGAGACCATACCATCAACCACATCAGGAAAGAGGGCTATCTTGAAAAGGGGAAAAAAAACAGATTTTGCCTGGTTACTTTTCAGACATTTGGTTTCCCTGATCTCATGGACAGTGTGGCCCCTGAGAAGTCCCACTAGCAGAGCTGAAGATAAGTTCAAGGCAGAGGAAATATTTTAATTCTGCACAGGTGGCTATGGAGAAGCACTACAAGTGAAGGCAATGTGGCATGTATGCATTGATCCACAGCAGCACAGAGTTTATCATGCAGAGAAAAAAAGCTGGGGTTGCTCAGCCTGGAAAGAAGGAAGTTCAGGGAAGACCTTATGGCTCTCTACAATCACCTGAAAGGAGGCTGGATTCAGGTGGGGGTCAGTCAATTCTCTCAAGTACCGTTAGAGGAAATGGCCTCAAATTACATCAGAGGAAGCTTAGATTGGATGTTAGGAAAAACTTCTCCACTGAAATGATGATCAGGCATTGGAAGAGGCTGGAAACCTTCAAATAGTTTGTAGATGTGGCACTTGGTGACATCGTTTAGCGGTAAACACAGTAAACCTTACTGGACTCAGAGGTCTTTTCCAACCCTAGTGATTCTATGACAAGCATTTACCAAAAAGTCAACTGGAGAAGTTTAAAGAAGAGCTTTAAATTGATTTTTAACATATGAAATGAGTTTATCCAGTTTATCCAATAGTTTTGCTCTATGCAAAATTAACTGAAAAGGAGCGATGATAAGACATGCCACTACTCTCACGAATATTGCAATAAAAAAGGGGCGTTTTGAAGCGAGCTCTCCCAGCAGGGCTGTGCTGCACGCTGTCTGAGGTGAGGATATAACAAACAGCCAGCCGCAGCCCAACGGATGGAACCACTGAAGGCCGCGGTCCCCCGAGCTCGGGCAGCACCAGCCGAGGGCAGCCCGGCCGGCAGGGCCCAGCCCTCGGCGGCTTCAGCGGGA
>VZTN01000517.1:206067-236204 GCA_013400515.1 Erpornis zantholeuca
TTAATTACAGGAAAGAGAACATCCTCTTTTGGAGGAAATCTCTGCTACTACCTTCTTACTGGCTGTTATCTCCTCACTCCACAGATTCTGGTCTCTACTTGTATCTCCTTTCCACTTTCGTCTCTCCCCTCCCTCTGCCTTTTTTCCTTTTTCTCTGGCAGCACGTCAACAAAACCTAAGCTAATTGCTCCCGTAATCTTCTTAATGATGTTCACTCAGTTCCTCAGATCTAGCATCAACACAGGTGCTTGAGAAGCAGAACGCGTTGCTTTTGTGTAGTCGTGCCGTTGCTGCATTCGCTCCCTGTGGAAATACGTTAAATTGTAAAGAGAAAGGGGTGTGTCCTGAGTGCAGCTGGGTCACTGTTGCGAGGGCCCTTTTTTCCGGCAACATAAATGGAAATAATGTAATAATCCATGAATTCAGATGCAAACAGGGGCAGAGGCACAGTCCGGACTCCCTGCGGGCAGGGCCGCTCCGTTCCGTGCTTCCGCTCCGGGTTTTCCTTCCGCCTCCACAGCGCACGGCCGGGACGCACGAAGCCCCGCGCCACAGCGCCCCCCGGCGGTCGAGGGGGGCGGCACCGCCCCTGCTCTGGCCGCTCCCCANNNGGGGCTGCGCGACGCCGGGCGCAGCCTGTGCCGCACCGAGGGCGTCCGGGCCTTCTGGAAGGGGAACCTCACGGCCTGCCTGCGTCTCTGCCCCTACAGCGCCCTGCAGCTCGCCGCCTCCCGCCGGTAAGCGACCGGCACGCGCGGGGGCTCCGAGGACCTGCGCTCCCGCGCCGGCCTTGGTAACAGGGGAGAGGAGCGGATGGAATGTGCCGAGTTTAGTCCAATGTCTCTGTCTCTGCCGGGTAGTCAGCTGGGTGTGCTCCCCTTCTCCCCAAAGATACCTTGGGGTATCTACCTCCCCCAAAGGACCCTTGCTTATAATTTTATTTGTTAATTTATTCAGCAAGTAGTGATTGTTAGGGCCTGGCGATATGCCAGCAATTGCTTGTAAAATCATAGGTATTCTTCAGATAATGAAGGGTCTATCGTCTGTTAAAATTCTTTTGCTGGGTTCCTTTAGAAATGAAGTTATAGTGCAACCTGCAGGTGTGGCTGTCACATCTGTTCTTTGCAACGATTTTGTTTAATTAATTTATATGCTCTCAAGTATTTGTGTTGTCTGTATCAAAGAAAATAACAAAATCACAAGTTAAATATTTTACCCTATCATGCAGGAGGTGTTAAGCAAATTTGATCGGTTTTGACTTTGATATATGACAATATTTGTTTTAAGATCTTGTTTGTGATAATACACAGTTACTAAACTAAGGTAAGTACTGGGAGGACTGCAGCAGGATGAACATGGAGCAGTGCTGATGGAGGTCTGCCAACCGTGCTGTTTCCTAGGATTCCCTTCTGCTGCCAGTATCTCTTGGCCTTTGCAGGGAGTGCCTGACTGTTTGCACACACCAGCATGTTTTGCCACTCTGGGACTGGGCTTCATTCTTCTTTTTTTTTTTTTTTTTTTTTAATTGCAGTCAGCTGTTCATGGTAGCACATGACATTTCCACCCAGCTGGGTGATGGGTTGTTCTGTTTTGGGCAGCAGTACAGCCTCACAAGCACTTCCAGCCTGCTGGGTTCCAGCACTCATCTGCCTCAGCAAGTCACCTGTTCATCACTGCCTGCGCCCTTCAAGAGACCAAAAATGAAGTGATTCTAAAACTGGGCAGCTTTGTTGTGCCATAACAGACACAGTGGTCAAACAAAGACTGAGATAATGTGAGTGGGAAGGCACCAACAGTAATTTAAATGTAATTTAATGTTCACAGAAAAGGCAGTGTGTTGCACCAACATAAACTGGTTGATTTTGAGCAAAATAATTTCTTTGTTTGCTCAGCTTGAAACAGTGTATTCCATTTGCAAGGCTAAAGTTTGTGTCTAGTTTGGACAGGGTGTTCTGAATTACAGGTGGAATATCAGGAAATTAAAAACAAGGTGCCTATGCTTAATCCTTGATACGCTATTTGGGGATTTTTTTGAAGTCTTTTCTACTGGGAGAATGATGTAAAGACAAGAAACACAAAAAGAAAAATGTTGTAGGGCAGCTTAAGTAAATAAGTCACAGGAGGAGCAGGACTGAGCACAGTCAGTACCCCAGGGATGGTGACTCCAGGCTCCCTCAGCAGTTACTCTGTACGGACTCTTGTCTTTCTGTGATAGCTTTAAGTGTTATCAAGTATTGCCTAGAGACACCCCACCACTTTTCCCATGCATTTATGCACACACAGGAAAATTAGGCTGTGTGGGTTTAGGGACTGTATAAGACACAGGAAAAAAGATTTATGCCCTTTTGCTTCTGCTTGGCTGGGCTTTCTGCCCTGTGCCCTCCCAGGGCTTGAGACAAGTAGATGCAAGGGTTTGTCATGCAGTAGAAAATGTACATTCATGTGAAAAAACATCAACTCAGTGATTATGTGATCAGTGAGCAGTGACTTGTAAATATTTGCAAATTATTTTGTTCTGCACATGGTTACACCATGTGGGTTAAATGTAGATGTGCTGTTTAGATGTTTTAGTTAATGCTTCAAAAATAGAATAATACATTTCTTTACCTCCAGCTAAAACTCTCAAGTGTTTTTACTTGCTTCTTGCTGCCTCCAGGACATTTCTTCCTGATATAGGAGTTTCCCGTTATAGAAAACTCCTTCAGTGCACCACATATGCATGATTTATGTGCAGCTTTTGAAACTGTGCTTCAATTTCAAGTTTTCAAATTGAGACTTGAACTCCTGATCATAATAGTGCCTGGACATAAGTCTACTCTAGAGGCATGTCCCTGTGGATTTTCCTGTCCAACATAAGTAACAGAAAAAGGTTCAATTGTTCTCAGAAGGCCTGTGATGGCATTATCTACATATTTCCTCTTATGTGATAACCTTAACTGGCAGGTTGAACCAATGTCTTGAACTGATGATCACATAATTTCTTGCAGATGTGTTTTAAGTCATGGTAGTTTTCATCCTGTAGATGGAAATATAAAAGAAAGATTTTCATCCTGCAGATGGCTGCTTGTGTGGTGTTATGTATAATAAGATCCTGGATGGATCACATGTTAAAGTTTTAATTCCCGCTGCTGAAGGGGCTTGTGGACAGAAGAACATTTGCGTCAAGAATCATCTGTGTTAATTTTTCATGTGTTTTGTTCATACTGTCATTAATAGTACTTCTTTTATGTGTTTGCTTTAGACTTGTTACCCTTTTCATGGATGAGCTAGGCCATATCTCCCACTGGAGAGCCATCATGGCAGGAAGCCTGGCTGGCATGGTTGCCACCATCGTGACGTACCCCACTGACGTGATTAAAACACGGCTCATTGTGCAGAACCGGCTGGAACCATCTTACGAAGGAATTCTTCACGCTTTTTACAAGATTTATCATCAAGAAGGACTCTGTGCACTCTACCGTGGTGTTTCACCAGCAATATTAGGTAAAACAATAGTGGGGTGAAGTCACCTCACTGCCTGGTTTTTGTTGCAGCTGTGTAGCGTGTTCTCTTGCTCACTTGATCTCAAAAGCAAATAGGAATGTTTTCTTGTAGAAGATGTGGAGATTTGCAAGGCACTGCAATACTGATAACCTTGGCTGCAGCTTTATTATTTCAAATTAGGACCAAGTGTGTAGCATTTTATATATGGTTAAGTGTTCAGCAAAATACTCTTTTCCTTCTTTTATAGATGATCTAGCTGTGCTTGGATGCATAATTTTCACCATTAAACTGTCAAAAAGCATTTATATACACACACACAGAGTGTTTGTAATTCCTATCGAGGTGTGTCTCCTGAGCTATTCAGTGAAACCAGTGTGAACTGTAGTGTATAGTAGATATGAAAAATAAAGATTAATTATATTCTCTCTTTACTTGAAATTACTTTTTAATTATTTATTTACTCTCCATAGCCTTTAAAAATGCCATTTAACTGATTCCACTTTTTCACAATATGACATTATATAAAATGCGTAATGACAACAATAGTAATAAATGTATAATCCCACTATAAAACTGTTAAGAGTATGAAACAAGCAAAACAGGCCAGAAGTATCCCTCATCAGCCTGACTGAAGACATAGCTCTGTGCAGGTGCTAGGGTTGGGTTGGACTTGTAAAGAGCTTGTCACAAGAAAGAACCTGGAGAAACACTTGACCTGTCATGAGGCTATAGCAGTTAATAATTCTGACAACATGCACATTTTTATATGTAAATGTATGCTCCTATCAGCACATCTAGATGCTACAATATGGGTATTTGGTGGTAAACCAGAGACTAAAGTTCTTCAAAATCAGGATTGGGTTTGTGGAATGTGAGGTGTAAATTAGCAGTGGCTCCTCCTATCTTTCTAGTTATGTGATGAGCAGCTCTCTTCTCTTAGTATGTGGTGTGTTGATATAATCTTGTCTGGTTTGCTTTCTAGGTGCTGTCCCATTTTCTGCAGGCTCATTCTTTGTTTACATCAGTCTGGACAAAATCTGGCAAGAACCCATAGTTCATTTCACTCCTCTTCAGAACTTCATGAATGGCTGTGTAGCAGGTGCTGTGGCACAGACACTTTCTTTCCCCTTTGAGACTGTCAAGAGGAAGATGCAGGTACAGAATATTAATGTTACCAGTACTTTGTCATAGGTGCTTGGTGCAAGAGCTTGGGACAAGACTAGCCAGGTGATTACAGGTGCCACTTTATTTCTCTTACCAGTAAACTACAGAGACTTTGGTTTTGGTTTTGTTGGTTTGTTTTGTTTTATCTTTGAAGTCTGGAAATTATTGCTACAAGTGGGTTGTTGTTATACCTTTTATGTGAGTTCAAGTACTATAATGGGATATGTGTATGCTCTCAGACTCCATCTCTGTGCATTATTTCTTTTCTTTCTCATAGCATTTTCATCAAATTCTCAAAATTCAGAATTGGCAAGCCTTCAGTGAAATACAGGCTGAAAGTTTGCCAGATGAAGAAATTCAGTCCCCTTGGTGATAGGCATGATGAATGAGATCCGTGTCATTTTCAGAGCCTGTGTACCTGCCATTTATGCCTCTCCACAAAACAAACTTCCTCAGTATTAAGTCTGAAGAATCGTAACTGTCCTTGATCTTATTTCTGACTCCTCTGGTTAACAAGTGACTTACCAGCTGTGGATGCTGCTGTTTTCCTCGAGCAACAGCAACACGAGAATTACTATATCTTCCTGATCCTTTCTCCCAGAAGTTTAGCAATAATGACCTAAAAAATACTCAAACCACACAAAACAACCACTATCCCACAGCTTCCATTTCACTGACATAATTCACTTGCTGATGTTGGCTTTTCAATAAGAACTTCATCAGTAGAGAGACAGTGACTAGCTTTCATCATATGGTCATTCCTTGGCAGGGGCATATGAGTTTGGGTTTTCAGCCTAGTTCATGGAAATGCAGATTTATGGAAAGCTTTTGTGATCTTATTTTTTGAGTCATTTTTTGTGGCAGCCTTACATAGGTCCTTGCCCCCTTCATCAAGTGGTAGCCTGGTTGGCAAGTCACAAGGTAGAAAAAGGTCAGTGAACTGTGAATTTCCCTCTCCTCCTCCCAGAATTCCCATTTTCAGGGCTCAGATGCCATGTCACAGAAACCTTCACTGCCCTCTCTCCATCTCATAGTAGAGAACCTCAGCAGGAGTAGTAAGGGCTTTTATCAGACCAGCTCATATAGCCGATATGTCCAGAAGTCAAGGTTTAAACTGAGCCGTTTCACCAGGTATTTTATAAAATATTTTAGACAAGAAAGAGATTCTAATCACGAAAACATGATCATTTTATCCAGTTGTACCAATGGGTCTAAGAAGAGCAAATACTCCTTACAAGCCTTCTTTTACTTTATATCATTAGGCTCACATCAACTCTGTTGCCCTGAAGAATAAAAGAAAGTAAAGGCATTTACTGTGCTGTTTCCCTTTTAATATTTTCTGTCGATGCAACAGTTGGTTGAACATTCAGCTTTTGTAATCAGTTCAAAAGTAGGTTTTGGCTCTAAGTGGTGCAGTGTTTTGTGTCAGGCTGTGTCGTGACAGGCATGTGAAGAAGTGGGACAGGCCTGTGTTTCATTTTCCTGCCACTAGGCCGTGCTCTTCTGCCGAAGGGACGCTTAAGTCATCTCATCGGCACTTCAGCAATAAGGGAACTGGATTTATTGCCTAAATGTGTAGGAAGTGGAGAGGCTAAAAATACTTTGCATGAAAACAATAGGCTCATCAACAAAAGAGGGTTTCTTCCTCATAAGTGCATTGCAACACTGAATAGTGATTTTCTGAGCTTAGAGAAACACCTCCTTTTCAGTGATTTATTCTGAAGGCATGGGAGAAGGCAAAGGTATTTAAAAAGAGCAAGCTGCCTAGGTGCAAAATCCTGTAATTTGTTGGGTACTGGAAATTACTTAATTCATGGAGAGTTGTCCAGAAAAGAGACCTGTTGAAAATCACAACCCACGTTGATACCAAGAGCTCACTGGAACTCCTGCAAGGTTATCCAAGAAGTTTGGGTTTTTCACTTAGTGCCAGGGTGTGGCCTAGCTTTGCAGGGATCAGCTCTGCTTTGTGCTTTCTGGTCTGTGCAGTTTTTAGAGTGCTGGTCAGAAGAGAAAAATGCCTAGTAAAACACCAATAATAGTATCATGCAAAGGGATGGACCTAGAAAGCGGGAGAATAAAGAAGGAGGAAAAGAACTTCAAGACATTTCAGAGTTCTGTAGAAAATGGGGGAGCAGATACTTCTGATCACAGTTTTTCTCAAACTTACTCTGAGCAGCCTCTATTCAGTGATTCAGCTTTCTGGCTGATAGAAAGAGGGCAGAACCAAAACCTTCAGCTACCCCTGGGCCTGGTGTGTGCTCTGCAGTGCACACAGAAAAGTGCATGTAGAGAAGTGCTAGCCTTTTTTGAAGCAGTGAATGCTGGGTTTGTTTATGAAGAGGAACTCAGCACACTGTGGAACTCAGATTCCTTTTCCGTGCCTTTTTGTCCCACCAGTCTGACAGGTGGAGGGAGTATGTTGCTAAAGAAGACTTTTCCAGTGAAGCTGCTGGTGATGGGGAGCCAGGGTAAGATGTCTTGTAAGATGGTCTCAGGAGCTTCAAAAACTCAGAAATTAGGACACAAGGCTGTCTCCATTGATTCTGGGGTGGAGTACAAGCAGGAGACCAGGACAGCCAGTACCTGATATGCTCGGCAGTCTTAGAAGAGTTAGATCCATTCATCTCCTCGTCTGGACAATGCTTGAATAGTTTGCATAGACTAGGAAGCTAATTCTGCTATGGGAGGAAGGATAAAGTGCTATTTTTGATCTCCATTGTAATAATCTTACTTCATCCTTTATAACTTTACATATCTGAATCCTACACTTCTGATGTTGGCTGCTTCTGTCACTGACAGCTGTGGGAGTAGGAGCTGACTGTCAGCAAACAATTCGTGAGCAAGAATTGTGTTTTGGTGATGCTTTTTGAAGTCAGATTTGCTCTGTAACCATGGCTTCTTCAACCTTTGCCGTTAGAATTAGCTTTATTTGGTTTATGGGGCTTTTTTTTAAAAAGATGCTGTATTTGCTATATATACCTGAATGTTTTTCTTAAAAGAAATGTTAATTAATATGAGTGAGTCTTACTGAATATTTGAGTCCTCTATATTGCACTTATCCTAATTTTATTCCTTTGTCTTCCTTTTTTCACTTTGCTCCTGATTGGCATGTTAGAGAATTCAGAGGTACTGTATGCATGTTTCAGCATGGAAATATGGCTTTTGTTGTGCATCTGTAGAAGGGGATTCATGAAGGAGAGGGTTATTCAAAGGCATGTTCTATATTAAGTGTTTTCCTGATTTACTTTTATGATGTATCAGTTTCTTAACAAAAACTTATTGATCTTTATATCCTTCTGTTATTCTTGGCTTTCCTTCCTTGCTTCACAATACAGTGTTCTTTGTTAAATCCAGATTCTAAGCCATATTAAAGTACTGCCCTTTTTGCCTTGCAGACTTGCATACAAGAACGGGGGTTTTTTTCTTTTGTTTTTTTCTTTTTTTTTTACCTTTAGCAGGGAAATTTTCCTCTGAATGGGTTTGGGTATAAGGAAGCACTAGTAATGTTTCTACTTTCCCACATCATCTTTTGCCTATGATAACCTTTATAAGTGCCTATCAGACTGAGCTGTGGCAATTCAATAAAGAAAGATTAATTTAAAGCTGTTACAGGCCGTACAGAAGATTATTATTAGAATGGCATCCCTTCCAGCCTATGTATAGAACTGAAAACCTACAAACATGCAAATGGTCAATGCAAACCCAATAGCCAAGTCTGGCACTTCCCTCTGTGCTCATGATGTGCAGAGGTGGGCTCAGACACCTCTGAGTGGCACTCCTCACCTGCTTACATGAACAAACTTTGCATGGTTTTCAGAAGCTCAGCCCTGTCTTTATTTTCTCACAGATATATTAACATCTGTGAGTAAAACCTATCTTAAACTCTCCTTAACCAGTAAGTGCTACTCAGGTATAGCTTTGCCATCAAACCCTTGAAATATAGAATAAATCATCCTGTTAGTAAAGTGCAGGATTCAGCACATTTTGGTGTCAACTGCACTGCATCCTCAAGCTGTGGGAAGGTCTGTGGGGAAAGCATCATTCGGTTCTGATCTTTCTGTTTCAAAATGTAGGCTTTGACTTCACTCCTGCAAACAAACAGGGTTACTGGTTTTGGGTAGTGTAGATTGTTGCCATGCATCACTCAAGAAGTGGCCTCTTTTCAGTGGTGAAATTGAATCAGTTTGGCCTCAGCTGCTTATAAATCTGCAATGTGTTTTGGATTTTTTGTTGGATTTTTTTTGTTCTTTGGAACACAAAATGATCTGCAAATGTGAAATATGTTGTAAGTTATGTAAATGCTATGAGTTAGTAACCTGAAGAAAACTAAGAAGTCATTTCCTTTTTGAGGTACCCTGTTTCAAGTAAAAGCCTCTCTTTTAAAAGGAATACTGTTATTTAAGTATTTATTTAAAAATAATCCTCTTGCATGGTAAAAGTCAGTCTAGCAAGAACCCAGTGGCTGGGTTATGAAGAGTTTTGAAAAAGAGAATTATAAATGTTCATTTTCTCTGCTGAGATGAGGATCAGTGCTCCTGCTTTGCTTAAGCATGAGTGACTTGCAAAGAGTTCTCTGTCATTTGGCTCAGGCACTGGGCTGGTGTGCAGCCTCTGGAAGCTCACAAGCTATAGCATCACTGCTGGTGGTGAGCTGTATGCTCTTGTCAGCTGGGAATATGAAAATTATTGGAGTCATGACCTGGTTTAAAACTAAGAAATCCTTTTTGGGTCATGTGGTTCACACGATGCCTGCAAAGCATATGTGCTCTGAGACTTTGTGCAGAGAGACCCTTTAATAGTGAACAGCATGGGAGCCTTTAAAGTTTCAGAATTTGAGCCATTTGACCACACAAATTCCATGGTGTGGAAGTAAATAAGGAGCTATATTACTACTTCTAATATGATTTCCTAAGTAAGGCTTATATGGTTGCTAGCTGTCTGTCCTTGTCCTTGCCCCCAATAACTTTTTATTCTGCTGTCCAATTTCGAGTTAACTTGGCAAAAGAATGGAGATTTCAGAGATATTATCTTCCATCAAGTGTTGTGAAAACAAGTGCACAGATAGGTGAAATATTTTAGAGTCTCATCTCTAAGGTGGAGGCTGCAGTGTGAGTTCATACTTTTCTTGCTTCTCTCTATGATCTCATGCTCCTCTTCTTCTTGCTGCTGGGATTCAGGCATCAGCCAGGTTCCCAGGCCCTGGGTGGTACTCGAATTTGGACCAGCCTGGCTCCTCTGATTATCAGCAAATAGGTAATAGATGTCAGATTCTGGTTGTGGTAAAATCCCTTCCTTCCTTCCATTTTTTACTATATCCATAGTAAAATATATCCAAAATACTTTGAGCTACCTATGATTTTTATTGTTTCATTGATGTTGTTATAAAGATATTTTATACCACCTTCTGAAGCTGTTGCAGAATACTGCTCTGCTGCTTAGGGAACTGTTTGGTCCAGTAAATGGTTGAGACAATGCCTGAAAAAAAGCTATGGAGCATAACATAGGCTTTGCCTTCTCTAACAGTTTAGATCAGCTTTTATGAATCTGAACAAATGTCTGAAGAATTTCTCTTAGATCTCCAGACGTCCATGGGAGAAAAGCATGAAGACTGACTGTCTGTCAAGTTGAAACACTGAACAGTGTTAGTAGGAAATCTGGATAAGAGGAAGAAATTGTAGATCAATAATTGGAAGCAGGACTGGGCTGCTTTAACAATGAGGTCTGCCTTGTCTCTAAACCTGTTCATCCAAGAAGCTGTAGTGTGATAATTATGTAATACTCACTGTGAGGTAGGTTAGCTTAGCACTGCAACACAGTGGCCTGCTGAAGAAAAGCAGGAAAACACATTGCACCCGTTGGAAATGCAGGAAGTCTGAGGGATGGCAGAATGCAATTCTCTCCAAGTGATCTTCCCAGACACTAAATTGGCCACCACGCTCCCAATCTGAGATTTGGTAGTGCCAGCTGATCATGTCTGCCAGCCTCTTAGAGCTGCCTCAGCTCTGTGATCAGTATGGTGTGAGTGAGAGCTCTTTAATCTGCTTTGTGACAGATCAGATGGGTTAACTCAGCCCACCTTTTTAAACTCCATAAGCTCACCCAGCAGACAGAACCTGTCACAGGCTGGGTTTGCTGCTGTTCACACACAGTTATTACAATTTGTCTGTGCTTAAGAGTGATGTGCCTATGACATGTGAGGTGACTAATTATTGAAAATACTCCATAAACAGGAGCTAAAACTTGATTTTATAGGTGATTTATTTTGATTTGGTGTAAATCCTTAACTCATCCACATCAGGCAAGTGAAAGTATGATCTTTGAAAAGCCCCAATGCTGTAAAAAATTAGTTTTCTCCTCAGTTCCTAGATAGGCAGCAAGAGATGCAGGAACTAGCATTGCCATCCACTATGTGAAGTGTGGGACCAAGCCAGTCTGCCTAAGGCTTTTCACCATTAAACAAATTAGTGCTAATGTGCATGAAAATGGTATACCCATTTGTAGGGCTTGAGCTGAACCATCATGAGGCATTTGGAAGCCACCCAGAGCTACCCATGCAAGGGGTTTGCACTGCCTCGAGGAAAAAGATTTCTATATTCTGTATTAAAGACTTCTTCACACCACACGTGTTAAAGCAGAGGAAGCTTAGGCTCAGCAGCAAAGGAGGGATTCTGCAACCAGCTGTGAAGTCTCAGGGTACAACACGCCTGGTGATATGTATTTAAAGCAAAGAGTCAAGTTTTTGACCAAGCATGAAGCTGTTTTGCTCACTCAGTGCCATTCTTCCCAGAGAGGCATGATTTGGTCCCAGTTCAGGTTACAGAGGAAGGGACAAGGTGTTCCTGGAGCGCAGGACGCTGGAGGTCAGCTGTGCTGTGCTGCTCTGAACCGACTGTATCCTGATAGCTTGCCATGGTTTACCTTCCTGTGTGCCTGAATACCTTTGGGTGAACTTTAATCAGGGGTAAGTCAGCATTACCAAACCACTGATAGGGAATGACTGCCGAGTAAGGCTGACCTCGAGGATGAAATATTGATTAAGCCAAAGAGAATGTTTTTTTCCCCAAAAATATTAATATGTATTTACATTTAAATTCTTTTTCATTGCAATGGAATGAAACATTCTTTCAAGCATCCAGTCTTCACTTGAGTGAAGTTTCTGTTGATGGAGTGCTGTTAACTTGAATGAAAACTGCAATCCTTATCCTTCAGTTTCTTTTGAACTACAGCTGCACTTGTCTCTTGCATGTGCCCTTATTAACCCAGACTGCAAAGATTTCTTTTTTTAGCTTCCAGATTAAGAGTGTGAACTCTTGAGCTGTCTGTAAATTGTCTTCCTGTACTTTTTTTTTAAGTGGTCAGAAGTGTAGGACACCTGAATCTGTTGCAAATATGTAAATAACAAGCAGTTTTACTCTACCCACCATCAGGGTAGTATACCACTGATGACAGCTATTCACTGTTAGTTATCTTCTATACTCTGTGCTAAGAGTACTATGTACTCAAAAAATAAATAGTAAATATTTGTACCAGCAAACTTTATGAACAGGGGAGAGGGGGGAAGTACGTGAATTAAATTTGTGGATTCATAGTCTCTGATACATGTGAATACAAATAATTGCAAACCAAAATGTCCCAAAAAGCAAGTGAAAAATTTTTATCTGTACAGAAGAGGGGCTAGGGGAGGTTATTAAAGAGGTCCATGAGATCAGTTCCCAAAATGGGATTAAATTGTTCTGGCAGTCACCTCGTAATGCAGACAATGGGAGAGACGGTGTCTGAAGAGTCTTCAGGTAACAATTAACTATAACAATTAACCCGAGTTTGTCATGACACTGCACCCTCATTTGAATATTTTGTTTATTTTAAAAAAGTATGAGTGCAGGTAGCTGGGCATTCTTTTGTACATGTCTCTCTAGGGTTTAGAGTGTTGCAGTAGAACAGTGCTACCTCTGTGGATATGTTGCAGTGACATAGACTTGGTGGTCTCTGAATATAAAAATACCGTGTTTGTGAGAGAGCAGATGGAGACAGTTCTGCATTTGATGTGCTTTAATCATTTAGAGAACCCCTTGTCCATCAGAGGTAAAAAGATAAGCAACCTAGCTCTGCTACTACTATGAGTAACCCCTTGCCTCTCTGTTACCAGCACAGGAAGCTGTATCCCCAGCCTCCTGCAGTTGGAGACAGCTGTAGCTGGGGGGAAGGAATTCTTTGAGAGAGTTCCTAACAAACAGGCTTCCATACAACAACCCATAGTGTCAAGGGGTCTCAAAAGCAAGGAATTCCAGCTGCTTTGAGGTGTATGAAATTCTCTGTCATAAACCTGACCTTTTTGGAATGAGATTAGCTGTTGATTTGTATGTCATTCCTGCAAAAGAGGTTGAGAAACCAGTTTGATCTGTTTCATTGCTTCCATTTTCTGGCTCTGGTGCCATAGGGTGGTTGTGAGGTTTGCAGTGTGGTGGACACGCTTAGATGAAGAACCACCAAAACCCACAGCTACTGTTTTTCATGAACAACAGTGCCAAACGAAATGCATTTGCAATATTTTTCTTTTATTGATACATTTTAACTTAATTTAGCTGTGTTCCGAAATACTGAAGTTTTAACTACACACTGATACAGTTTTTAGTTTTCCTGTTGCAGTAGGTGATTCTGAGATTCTGTGGACAATTGTAATTTAAATACTGTGTGTAGGGCCCTAGAAACATACAGCTCCTGTAAAGCAGGAAGGCTGGCAACACATACTTCACAGACTGAAATCTTAGAAACAGCTCTATCTTTGGGGAATGATACTATAAATAACTTCAGTAAATCTCTTAAGAGGTCAGTATCCATGGGCAGATCGGAAATCATGGGGTTTGACTTACCTGCTCCTTTTTAACTGCCTTCTGGAGGTGTTTACTGTGTTACTGAAACCTTCACCTTGCTTGTCACTTCTTTTGGTGTTGCAGGCAAGAGTACTGTAATCAAAACCTTTGATCTGTGCCTTTGCAGTGGATACAGTAGTGAAAGGGATTAAGTCAAACTCACGCAGCTAAATTCTGGCAGGCCATGCCCTGCCCACCACAAAGGGACTGAAAAATGAAGGAATGTAAATAGCATTCTTGTGTTCCTGAAACATTTCAGAAACCTGTCTTTCTTTACTGCTTGACTGCTTATAGCTTTATTTCTAAAAAAAAAACAAACTCGTGGAACCTGACTGACAGTCCAGAAAGCAGAACAGTGTTTTGAATCCAGTTCTCTTATGACTGCTGTTGCATTTTTAGGGATACTTTCATCATTTTAGTTTTCTTCTAAGCATTGCTGGTGATAATATCACCATTCTTACAGAACTGGTTTCTGAAGTCTCAGTTGGAGCGCTCAGCATCTTCTGCAGTACATGCAAGTCTTTGTGCAGAAGGTTTTTACCTATTAACTGCCTTAAGAGGTATTTCACATGCATTTCAATCAGGCAGAAAAAAAAGTTAGAAAAAAATAATGATCTGTGATTTTTTACAGACAAAGAAGACTATGCCCCTAGTGTGGTGGGTAATTAGGGGAGTTTTGTCAGCCTTTAAATTTTAACAGCAGACTTGGCAGTAATGCAAGGAAATGCAACAACATTTAACCTATTTGATTAGCAAATTCTCTTGTATACCTAGAGTATGAGTTTTGATCTCTTTGCATTTCCAGCATCTCAGTTGCCAAGTACTTTAAATGCAATAGCTGAAGCATCTAGAAAATGTCATCACCACTTGTCAATTTATGAGAGGCTTGTCATAGGCTTAGCAGCTCCGAGAAGCTACAGGTTAGTCTGGACAAGGAATGAAAAATCACTACACTATATGGTGTTTCAGATCAATGTGGGGATCATGATACCCATATTCATCAATCAATTAACTGTACAAGCCCCATTTTTATCAAACTTCTACCTTAAGATGATCAGTTTGCAAGTCATCAACCTGTGTCCTGGGATCCTCTGACACTGCAGTGTCACTTGCCATGTGTTTGAGTGAAACTGTGATTTGTTGATGCAAAAAAAATCCATGGCTAAATGTGCACAGATGGATGAGGATGGGATTATTCAAGGTCAGGTTATCCTATCTGTGCTAACGCTGTAGGAGATTAATGAAGAAAGGATTTAGCTGTTAAAAATGACCAACTACACTTCTTCCATGTGAACAGACACTGTACTGCAGTTAGAAGTTCAGCTGCAGAATCCAACAGGATTCTCCCCAGCTAACTTTAACTAGCCCTTATCAACTGCTCACACTGATATGGGAGCATGGGCACTAACTGCTCACCTGCAGCCCTTGGTGGGCCTGAACAGCCCATCTTCCATCCTTCCATTTCTGCTGTGCTGCTGCTCCTCAGCCTGTAGTACGGTTCATGCTTCTTGCGGCAGTGCAGACACAGCCTCAGCAGCCAGAGACAAGTCAGCTCGTTCGACCAGAGTTACCGGAGGGCAGTGTGACTTTGGGGACCAGTTCCAATGTTCCCTCTCGTAGTGTTCCACTGCCAGGGATGTGAAATATCTCTACCTGGACCTGAGCAGCTGGCATGGGGCTGATGGGATATGTGGCTCTGGTTAAGCAGTTTGTCCTCACAAGGGTGGGATTTATTTCTAGTAGTGACATGTCACAAAAGGAAGTGCTGTGTGAAATTACTGTTTGCTTTCATACCTATCAAAGACTGAGTTCTTTCACTTTTTAATTTGTATTTTAATGCAAATTAGCTGATACTCTTGGGAAGAATCCAGATCAGTCTGTTGAAACCTGGTGTTGACTGTTCCATATATACTAGAATGGAGAAAATAATTAATTTACTTTGGTTTTCTCTGCTTGTTCTAAATCTCCCTGGGTGTCTCTTGACAGGCCCAAAGTCCTTGGCTTCCCCACTATGGAGGAGTTGATGTCCATTTCACTGGCATGGCTGACTGCTTCCGGCAAACTGTGAAGAACAAAGGTGTGCTTGGACTTTGGAGTGGACTCACACCTAGTCTGCTCAAGGTGAGGTTTTGCTTTTATCTCAGTCAAATACTATCCTGAAGGAGTCAAGACAGTTTTGGACAGTTGGGGATAGAAAGCTCATGACATGCCTTCGTACTCAGTAGCTTATAGATGACAGAATCAGTGACAAAACAGGTTATAAAACAGCCTTGGAACTTGTGGTTTTATTTCCCCAAATGCAAGCTTGGCTTCTAAATGTCACCACTTGAAAGTTCATTTCAACATCTTTAAAGAAGGAAGTGCTCCTAACACACAAGGTGTGGAATGGATGGGGTATTGCAAGCAATCCACTTAGGACAGCTAAACAAGTTCTTCTGATCTGAGCTTCAGTAATTCAACATGTTGCATTGAGCTATATAGAAAAGTGTGCTTGTATAAGCCACTTGCCCAGAAGTCCAAAGCACTGCTTTCAACCAGCTATTTAATGCATCAGTATCAGTTACTGCAGCTCTTGCTGAGTTGAAAGCATGAAATAAAGCATAGTAGCTTAAACAAAAGGTAATTTAATTTACATAAATACATTTTAGAGTGCTGTGATGAGGATTACCTGCATAGAGTACTACAGGTCAGCTAATGAGTGCTAATTGAGCGACAGTGGGATTGACTGTGATAGCCTGCCTGTGACTGCCTTACCTTGGCTGATACAAAGCCAATGGCCCTGGAGCTGCTGGTTCTGGATGGGACAAAAGAAGAAAATTGTGTAGTCCCTCCAGTGTATTTAGAATAATTTCCACATTTCCTACTGGGATTTGCTGAGATTGCTTAGGATGTGCTTGGGTGTTTGATGAATTCTGGTAATCTATAGGCTGGTATAGACCTTCTTTCTCATAATATTGTTATAATTAGTTACGTAACAACAATAAACTCCTACTTATAGCATGCTGAAGCTGCCAGCCTAGTTCGAGGTGAAACTCTGATTTTATATAAATGAGGACAGGTCTATTAGCAGATCAGATCTGAAGTCCTGGAAGTTCCCTTTTTTTTAGACATCTAAGGTATGGGTGCTACTAGTGAGTCTAATTTTTTTTTCTTATGTTGCTTTTTTATCAGATTGTGCCATACTTTGGTGTTATGTTTAGCACCTTTGAATTCTGCAAGCGGGTTTGTCTCTACAGAAATGGTTATATTGAATCTCCTTTAAATTACAAGCTAACACCTGGCGTTGACCAGAGCTTACACCCACAAGAACTGAGAGAATTAAAGCTCCTCCGAAGGGAAAATTTTGAGCCAAGGAAATCACTTGAAAACTGACATCAGAGTGTCCACTGCAGATATAGAAATACCTTCCTTAAGGAACTTTGCAAGAAAGACATGCTGAGCTACGGGTACTGACATTTCAGTGGATTATATGGTTCTTGTAGTGAGACACCTGTGACAGGAAAGAATAAATCTGTATTGCATTTGCTGAATGGACTTGCAAGCACATAATGAAGAGAAAAGATGCAAATCGTTTGAAAACTCTATACTACTGGAACTTGAAATGACAATATTTTAGGTGCTTTTTAATACTGAATAACCATTTGAGATTAAACCAAGTGCAGCAAGTCAAGAGAATGGAGATGAGAGTATAAATTGTCTTTGAAGACATTAAGAAAATGGATTTTTTTAAAGCAAACTGAGATACCAAGTCAGCCAAAAATAATAAAACAGAATAAAATATGCAACATGAAAGAATTTCTACTGAAATCTCCAGGTTTTTAGTGATACATGGCATTCTACAGAGTCAGAATTTCAGTCACACTCCCAAATCCACTCCTCAGTTTTTGAGACATACTTGAGAATAATAATTTTGTCTGAATCTCCAGCATAAAGATGAAAGTATGCTGCTGCAACTGTGCTTTTGCTAAGACAGAACTGTAATGTGCAAAATGGGTTGTAATTTTGCACATTTGTAAACTGGAATGAGAATCTTGAAAACTTAAGTGCATACTCAGAAATATTCCTCCCTTTCTCATGCATTGTTACTGCATGTATGTGAATTACTTCACACTTTGAAAAATAATTTTCCTGAAGTTCTCTATCTGAAATATTTCCTGGAAAATGCAGTTCTTAAATGCCTTAGATATTTGAGAGCCACAAAATTTGTCAGGATGTTTAGGTACTTTTAAAGCTCTATTTTTTTATTATATCACTATTATAGCACTAGTTCCAGTGCACAGACCTAAATGTGCCTACTAAGTATGCCTACACTACCTACTATGCTTCTCTGAGCTTGCCAACAGAATAGCACCATGCACACCACCTGTGATTGATCCACTTGAACTGCTGTGCTCCAGGGGCTGCAGACAGGTCATGTAGGTAGGAACCTATGGGCCTCTTGGGAGCTTTTGGACAACAGAAGATCATCTCGTGTTATACCTGAGGAACCATGGTGTTGCTCCAGTTCCTTTGTAGAAGTTCAGCTATGAAACAGCCCCATCCCAGTGCCTTCTGATAGAAAACCCAAACCCCATGTCCATGGGGGAATGTGGCTGTGCCCCTGGAAGCATGGGAATCCCAGCAGCTCAGGAAGGTGTATGCACACTGGCTCCAGCCCAAGCTGTAGCAGCCTGGGCTCAGCACAGCATTTGCTGCTTTACACAGCTCCTTGTCTGTGTTTTTGCACTGTTTATAGCCCCTGATGGGTGAAAATAAGTAAATCTCAGAAACTGCTTAGTTAGTACATGTCACAGCAGGATGAGGCATTGCCAAATCCATGCAGGAGCACTCTCTAACTGTGGAAAGAAACTTGCAGAAAGTGTTGGGATAACTGTAAGGCCTGCCTTGCACCTAGAACTCATTGTTGATGTATCTTACAGCTGAAGTCCTGCAGTATCTCTCTTAATGGACTCACTCTGTTCTGCTGCAGTGGTGCTTCACACTGATTTTTTTCTGAGAGAAGAAATGGAAGCATTGATAGCAAAAAATTAAGATGGTAGAGAGCAGATCTGGTGGCTCATGCATCACACTGGGGCTGTAAGTGCATTTGGTTCTAATCAACCTGCCTAGTGACCATGTGTCTCTCTGCCTCAGTTTTCCCATTAGCACCGTGCAGGTAATAATACTGAGACTTACTGGACATGTATGGATACGGAGATATGAATTGTAAGCATGCTGGGGAGCAATGGATTTCTTGCCTCGTCCAAGCATACCTGTATGTTCTTTACTAACACTGTATTTCTAAATAGATTTTAAAGATTGAATGGGTGCATATGAATGTCTGATCAGCTCTTCAAACCTCCCAAGAGTCAAGTGAGTCAAAAAGTTACCTCTAACTTGTTTCTGATGTGCTACTACCACCTTTGTATCATAGTGCACTCCTACGACCTGTCAAGCACTAACTCTTTTATCAACCAAGCCTGTCCTTTGTAATGACAAATACGCATGATAAATGCCCCCAAAGGCAGCACTAAAATATTTAAGATGTCACTGAAAGAAAGCACTTCATCAGTGGATCACTGTCATGTGAAATGGTATATGACCATGAAGAACCAGTCAATAGCATGGATAGGTGATGTTCTACTCAAGTGACATTTGGATGCAGCTGTGTGATGGGGGGGCAGGTGGTACCTGGTGGAGTGTGTCCCTGTCTGAGCATCTCAGCTGAGCTCAGCGCTGTAACTGCAGAAGGAGTCCATACACGAGCTGGAGCGCTGTGTGTACAGGGTGACAGTATCCTGAGAGGCTTCTGAGCGAGGGTCTCGGCTACGGGTGAGAGAGATGGGAGCCTGTATGTGTCCGTAGATGAGGCAGCCTCAGAGCCCGCCCCGTTCCAGCCTGCGCCGCGGCTGTGCTTTGCCCGGCTGCTTTGGCGCAGAGGGGCCGGAGGGTCGTGGTCACGGATGGCCCCGTCAGCGCCATGTGGTGTGCCCGGGGTAGCGATAGGCGGTGTCACCGGGCCGGGGCCACATATATATATAAGATTGTCTCGCCCGCGGTGCTGGTGTTATCCTTCATGCCGGGATGCCCCGTCCCAGTGTGCTCCATCCCGGGATGTCCTGCCCCGGGGTGCTCCATCCCGGGCTCCCCCGTGCCGCGCTACCCCATCCCGTCACCGCGGCCATGTGCCCCCCACCGGTTCCAACGGCGGCCCCGTCCCCCTGCGGCGGCCACGCCCCCTGCCGCAGCCAATCGGCGAGCGGGGAGCGTGCCCCGCCCACGCTCGCGCCCCAGCCCCTATATTAACGGCCATTGCGGCGCCCCCCTCAGCTCCGCCTCCCGCCTCCTCCGCCCGGCATCGTCTCCCGCTCGCGCCGCTCCCGCCATGACCGATGCGGCCGTATCCTTCGCCAAGGATTTCCTTGCCGGCGGGGTGGCGGCCGCCATCTCCAAAACCGCCGTCGCCCCCATCGAGAGGGTCAAGCTGCTGCTGCAGGTGAGCGCCGGGGGCCGAGGCCGTCCCAAGGTTGCCGCAAGGAGAGGGGGGGCGGCGGCGGTGGGCTAGGGGCGCGCGGGGGAGCGGCGCTGACGGCAGCATCTCGGCCCCTGCAGGTGCAGCACGCCAGCAAGCAGATCTCCGCCGAGAAGCAATACAAGGGCATCATCGACTGCGTGGTGCGCATCCCGCGGGAGCAGGGCATCCTCTCCTTCTGGCGCGGCAACCTGGCCAATGTGATCCGGTACTTCCCCACCCAGGCCCTCAACTTCGCCTTCAAGGATAAGTACAAGGAGATCTTCCTGGGCGGCGTGGACAAGCGAACGCAGTTCTGGCGGTACTTCGCCGGTAACCTGGCATCCGGGGGTGCCGCCGGCGCGACCTCCCTCTGCTTCGTCTACCCCCTTGACTTTGCCCGAACCCGCCTGGCAGCGGATGTGGGTAAAGCCGGGGCCGACCGGGAGTTCAGTGGGCTCGGTGACTGCCTGATCAAAATCTTCCGCTCAGATGGCCTTAGGGGCCTGTACCAGGGCTTCAGTGTCTCTGTCCAGGGCATCATCATCTACAGAGCTGCCTACTTTGGCATCTACGACACCGCGAAGGGTAGGTTGAGCAAAACGGCACTAGAAGGGATATGCTGGGCTGCAGCAGGCCTGTAGTGCATTTCTATAGTGCTGGTGGCTCACCTGCCGTTCTCATCAAAGCCTCTCTCCTGCAGGCATGCTTCCAGACCCAAAGAACACTCACATTGTTGTCAGCTGGATGATTGCTCAGAGCGTCACTGCTGTTGCTGGTTTGGTCTCCTACCCTTTTGATACGGTTCGTCGTCGCATGATGATGCAGTCTGGCCGTAAAGGAGGTAAGTTTCTACCTCACTGTATAAGAGTTATTGGGCATCCCTGAATCAACAGCTGGTGGTGGAGCTGAAGTGAAGGCAGAGTGGCTTGGCTTTCATCAGCCTCTGTAGATATCCTCATCTCTTGTAAGCACGGGTGTAGGAGAGGCTGCAGAACACGAATGGGTTGGCCTGTGCAGCACTCCTGTAAGGTGGCATGCACAAGTCAGGTATATGTCAGTAGGTAGGAATAGCAGAACTTGCCCAAGAATGTTGCAAGCCAGTGTCTCTGCGACAAGAAAAGACAGCCTCCTTAGCAGGCACAGCCCGGCCAACCGTGCAATAGCTATTGGGTTTGGAAATGTTGGTGTCAAAGCAAGGAGTTGCTGCCTTCTGCTTGAACTGGTCCTTCCAGTGTTCCCCCAGGGACAGTGCAGCAGCAATGTCTCTCCTGGGCAGTCTTGTCCTCTGATGTGCTAGTATTGGAGAAAGCCAAGGAATGGGATGCACTTAAGGTTATAAAGCTAGCAGATACATGAGGCTGTTTCTGACCTGGATGTTGGGGGTCATGGGCATCCAGATCCTAAAGCTGTCTGTCTCCTGCAGCTGACATAATGTACTCCGGCACTCTTGACTGCTGGCGGAAGATTGCCCGGGATGAGGGCTCCAAGGCCTTTTTCAAAGGTGCATGGTCGAATGTACTCCGAGGAATGGGTGGTGCTTTTGTCTTAGTCTTGTATGATGAAATCAAGAAGTATACATAAGTTGTTTCCTGTTGTGAACTGGCATGTTGTTCTATGTAGTCTATGGCCGTTCATGGACTTGTTTGAAAACCATCTAGTTACTAAACAGTGGTGGCTGATGTTTATACAGGTTGGCATGGGGCAGGGATGACTGCCTGCCCTGTCTTTCTCAAATTATTCCCCCTGATGGGACTCATAATGGTTTCTATTTCAGTCACTCCTGCTTAAAGACTACAGAGAAATAAAAATCCAAAACAAATTTTCTTCATCTCATGTTTGTTTTTACAGCAGTTGAAGTATGAGGGGGTTGAGGGTCTTAGCAGTTGTAGAGAAGGAGGAAGATGAACCATCTCCATCCTGCAAGCCTCACTACCTGCTAAGTACTGGCAGGTAAACACAGTGCAGGCTGCCAAGGAAGCTAGGTAGTGTTTCTTCCCCAGGGGAGGCCAGTGGTGTAGGCTGGAATGGGGACTGGCAGCTCTGAAGGGGTCACCCAGTGGACCTCCCTGAGACTCCACTAACAAGAGATAATGGGACTGAGTGTGTCCCACAGTCCTGTCTCTAGCCTGTCTGCTCCCTGGAGCTCGTGAAACCTGATTTTGACAGTGCCAAGCACCTAAACTGTCTGTAAAGCACAGCACTCCCCATGAATGCCTGGGAGGCTGGAGGAATGTCTAAGAGAGTGTTTGCTGTTGTCTGGAGGAGCAGAGCTTGTCATGATGTTCTCTGCCTTAGAAACTGAGCTACCTACTTGGGCATGTTAAAACCCAGCCAGAGGACACAAGTGCACTTAATTGCTGCTGTTCTGTAGCTTTCCTGTCTGGCCTTGCCCTCACAGAGGGTGCTGTGCTGTGGAGATGCAGCAGCTGAGCATAGACAGCTTCTGCACCAGCTGTGCTTGCGAGGCAGGAAGCTGCATTCCCAGGCTCATTCTTTACCCCTGGAACTTAAGGTTCAAAATTCCAGGGGTTGGAGAAAATTCCTTCATGCTGCTGGGACAATTTTGGGAAAACTGCAAGACTGAGCAATGTGTGTGGTACGCCTTTACCCAGATATCTCTGTAGGTCTTTGAGTCACCCCAGTGAAACTGCCTGGTTTCTGTCTGGGGATCTGGAGTGGTGAGTGGTTACTGTCCTGGTCTTCTGTCCTTCAGATCAGCGAGTCTCCTCACTTCTCCCATGCCTTTGGTCCTTTCTGGCTGCTCTCCTGGTCTTCTGCCCTTCAGATCAGCAAGTCTCCTGGCTTCCCCCATGCCTTTTGTCCCTTCTGGCTGCCCAGGACTGCTCAAAGCAGTTGATTTCGATCACTGAAACCAACCTCAACCACTGCCCAAGGCGATTAAACAAGACCTTTTGTTGCAAAGGGTGAGAGTTGTTTTTATTGCTGGAATCTAAGCAGGGCACCCAGGCATGAGAGCGCAGCACTTTCCTGCTGCAGGTGGTGTTGGCTTGCCAGGGTCCCCTGTGAGTGGGCACGTGCATTCCTGATGGGAGACAGTGTTCTGCCTCGCAGTGAGCCAACTGTCCTTGCTGATGCTTTTCAGCTGCCCCTGGGCTGCTGCAGTGTGAGGTCCCCCACAACGGAAATGAAATGGGCTGTAAAAAGGTGAGATGTGAAGCAATGCCACAAGCAGTGGGCAGTGCTGGGGGCACAGGCAGCAGCCTGGCAGGGGACTGTGCCTTGGGCAGCTTTACCAAGGAGCCCTTTCCTGTTGTACAAGTGCAAGCTTATTAATTAAGGGCTCTCAGCCTCCTGCTGCTAAGCTCACTGGATTTCAAGGGCTGTTCTGAAATGCTGCTGGTTGCTGAGCATGGGGCATCCCTTTCCTGACCTTTCCTCCACAGGGAAATGGCCAGGCCATTGTCACAAAGAAGGTAAGTGCATCATTTCTTCTTGCACACAGTGGTGGGTGACTGAGGCACTGACCTGGGCTGTTGTGCCAGGCTGCAAAGGAGATGAGCTGGGGGATCCCAAAGTCCTTAGACCTACAGATTGTGCACTGGACTTGGGGTGCTGGGCTGGCAGTGAGTGAAATGGGTTTTAGCTACCTGCCCTGTTGATTGCCTTGGGGATTCAGGAAACAAGAATGTGTTTCATGGGGGTTTTTCACTCTGGCAGGTGGGAGATGCAGGGCAGAGTCCACAAGGGTTTTTCCTTGCACTCCACTCTTGAGTAGCACAGGTTGGTAGGCCTTCTATAGTTTTAATCTCCCCCTCCTGGCAGCTCTGTGGGAGCAGCTTTATCTGGGGACCAGGCTGGGGGTTTAGCTCTTGCTGTTGCCTGCCACAGGAGCATACTGCACAGGGATTAAGGGCTTTGTTCTTGTGGAGAAACTGAGGCATGGGAAAGGGACTGGTGCCAGCCAGCGGCAAGGCAGCAAGCTGAGTGCAGTCCCTCCAACCCAGCATTGGGCTGTGCTGCCCCAAGGATGGCATGGATGGGGGTGGATTTTCCTTTTAAGCATGATTCTCCTGTGGGAAGGGCTGAACATCACACACATCATGATTTCCTCCACAGGAGCTGTGTCCAGCCTGGTGTATCATCTCCTTTGCTGGTGGGAAGGGATGGGTGAATGCCTGTAGTGCTGCTTTTGCCTCAGCCCCTTGGTCAGCAGCCATAAATCTCGGGCTTAGGAGGTGTTGACACAGCACAACTGTGCAGGGGATCGTGTGACACACTTGTCAGTGGCTGGGGCAGGTGGTGAGTGGTGCAGGATGGTTGGAATAGCTCTGCACCAGCCTACCTCAGCTGGGCTGTGCCTGGCTGTATGCTGAGTCTTGCAGTGGAGAGCATCCCACCCCAAGGACTTAACTTGTGAAAGACTAGCACAGTGCCAGCTCATCCACTCTTCTGTCCCCTTCAGCAATCATTGTGTCACTCCAGGCTGTGTCTCTGGGCTTTGGATGGAGCCAGGAGTGCCCCTGCTTCTTATGTCCTTGTCACCCTTGGCAGGCATTGCCCCAACATCTTTCATGTGCTGCCTGCATGACTGGCAGCATCTGGTGCAGAGGGGCAGGGGAAGAGGGCAATGCTTTGGGTCATGCAGGGTAAAATCACTTGTTCTGAGTGGGGATTGATCCTGCCACTGCCCAGCCAGGCAAGGTGGCCCCATCAGCTGCCCAAAGCACAAGGATGGTGGGTTGGGCTGCAGGGATGGAGCTAAGCTCACATGCCTGCAGGAACACAGCTCCAGTGCTGCGCACCCTAGAGCCATACTGAGCTGCTGGGGGGTAGTGGTTTTGGGAACAACGAGCCCTCAGGACCTGCCAAGACCCCACATCAAGACTGGCAGCATCAGGAAGGTTTTGGGAGGTGTCATCCCACCAGTGGTCTGCTGGTTGTCACTTTCTGATCCTGCTGGGATTGATAGGAGTTCCAGCCCTGGCTGCAAGCCTGGGATGTAGTTTTTCTGGCTGACAACAAGAGATTGGCCACTTGTGCCTTGAAATCTACCCAAAACCGCCAGTATGCTGCAGCCAGCTCGGTTCTTAAGGATTCCTCAGCAGAGAGTCACAAGGCTTCCATTCCATCCTTGGACCCCAGCCCTGCAACCTTTTAAACAAGCCCATCATGTTATACTTTTAAAATGCCTCGATGTGGCAAAGCCCCATGGGCTCTTTAGGATAGCACCAGCAAAATCTGAGATTAGTTTGATTCAGGCTGATAAGTTAGTGCTGCTCCCAAGCTGATCACTTTGTCATACACACTGTTAGTGTGCATTTATCAATGCAGCAGTCTAGGGAGTCAGAGTGGGCCATCTGCACATCAGTCAGTAAGTAAAATAGCACAAACATGGAGCATGAGAGCTGTAAGGGTTGACCAGAAATGTCCCCTCAGGGGGCAGACAAGGAGGACTCCATGCTGCTCCCCAGGCACAGCTGTGATTAACACAGAGGAGGTTGGATTTACTCTTACACTTCCCTTCAGTGTTTACAAATTATGTGGAGGTTTTGTACAGGTTACGGGGACCCAGGCAGCATTGTTACATCCAGAGCTGTTTCAACATGGTAAATCACACTAGGGTCTTGTGGAGGTGCCTGGAAACTCGTTTGGACTAAGTCATGAAACACAGTGAGGTAAGTGTGGCCATGCGTGCCATTACTTTTGGAACAGATCCCCTCGTTCACTTTTATTTCACATTTTGTGATACCTCTGCATCTGGACAAGTTCTTACATACAATATGGTATTCTATGTTAAACAGTTACACAAATCTATCACTTACCTGTATCTACAGATTTATAAAAACAAATGTTGACTTTTACAGAAACATGAAATCTGACTTTTCTTTGGTCTGAGCTCTGCTGCAGATTGCCCATTTGCTATCAGGGTATGGGAAAAGCCTGCAGGACGGTGGTTTTATCTATTTTAACAGGACATTTCATCAATTGTTTGAACTAGGTGACCCTGCTTCCTGTTGCTACAGTCAGCTAATGTATTTTAATTCATTTAGATCTAGAAATGAAAAACCCAATTTGATTTACACTAGCTCCAGTTGAACTAAGAAATACATAATCATGTATTGGATCAGATTCTCTGTGTTGCAGTTGTTTCAGCCATGGACTGCATAACTAGAGTGTATCAAAAGCACCTCAGAAGAAAAGAAGTACTCCCCTTTTGACTGGGTCCATGCACACATCCTGAGCCAAACCAGGCAGATTTCCAATGACAAGAATGACAAACTGACTAAACACGGACTGGCCTTCCAGAAGCCTGTGCTGTGCTCTCTCAAGGCTCCACGGGGCAGCTGAGGAAATTGGTAGTTGGTAACACCTACTTTGGACAACTTGTGCTGAGCTGGGGCACTCACCAGCTTTTCTTTAAGCTCATCAAACTGCAAAGATGGTCCTATCCCCATCTGGCAGCCCCTTCACAGCCCGTCCTCAGCTGAAGCCTTTCATCACTCCCAGCCTTAACCCTGACAATGAATCACACCATCCCCAAGTTAGCTTGCTGTTCTGGTGTCACTTGAAGCAAGACCACACTTCATCCTTGGACAACTGGAGACTCAGTGTCTGCATCCCAGAACCTCTCACATGGTTCAAAACCTATTTTCAGATGTCAAAGTCTCTTACACTTGCTTGGGAAAAAAATCTTCTGAATTTTTATAGAGAGCAACCTGCAGTTACCCCAGGCTTGAATCACTCCCAGAAGAACCCTGAGGCCCTCGCCTGGCTGGACTGTGCTACCACACTGGGAAAGGGGTTTGTGTACCCATGCACGCCTCCTGTCCTTCCCAAGTATCGCACACCACCAAGGGCCTCTGACCACAGGCTTCTGGAAATAGGCTTCAGATTAGCAGGTGATCAGCAGGGACCAAGATCAGCACTGTGTGAGTTAACCTGAACACCTGCTTACCAGCCTGGCATTAAACTGTCACAGGATCTACAGACCCATCTCTGCTAGCTCTGGGCCGAGTGCACTCCCTCTTTTACACCTTGTTTTCCCGAGAAAGGATAGATCCTTAAGTAAGCACATCTGAGTTTTCCCAGCCAGGATTATAAATCCAGATGGAAAATCTTTTTTTGATTATAGGAAGCTTTCCATAATAATTGTGGGAGATGGAAGCATCTTGTTTGTTGCTTGGATTTTATGATACTTGGTAGAGTAAGAACATCCCAGGAAAGGTAATTTAGTTCAGGTCTGTAACACAGTATTTAATCCCAAGTAGAGCAACAAAGATATGGGCTAGAGAGCACTGTTATTACCTCACACAAGAGGCATAAAGTACTGTTACCCAAACAAGGTACTTTAAAAACTGGTGTGTAATGTTGTCTACCCAAGTCTTTAGTAGTTAGTACATTCAAAACAATTTCTCCTTCACATTTTACAACTCCAAATATTGATATGGTTTTTCCCCATGGGCTAGTTCAGATGTGCAGTTGTATTCTTTAATGATCACTGGCTGTATCACTAACTTTCAACCACGTATTTGAATTCATTAGTAGCAGTTTTTATTTACAGTAGTTTAAAACAGGGTTGGATTTTATATTCTTGCATGTGTCTGTTGTGACAGTGTAATTCTGTACAACTGCAGCCTTGTGATGTTCAGCAAGAGCTGAGACTGCAGTGCTGCTGCCCAGTCCGTGCGGGCTGCCTCTGGCAGGTGAGGGTGAGCAGCAGCACCATGTCCAAGCCTTGCACCCCAGTCGTTCCAGACTGTTGGAATGGCATGGCTCAGGCTGCTGCACCTTTTGGACACATTTCAAGTAACAAAATGAGCAGGCATAGAGCTTACTTTTATAAGGATTTCTTTGTTGTGTAGTTACCCAGCGTTCTAATATATTCAGGGGAACACATTTGAAAACTACAAAATAAAAAGACAGGTATCTAAAGCTGAACTTGGGAAGGCACCCAGCAAAGATTTCCTTGAAAGTAAGTATTCTACCTGGAACAGCCTGCTCATAACACTGGGTCTGAAGAGAACTGCAGTTCAAGCAAAGTCTCCAGTGCCACTGAAGTTAAGACTGGTACCCAGAGTATCCCTTATACAGAGGGATACAGAGAGGTTCTCATCCTCCAAGCTGGCTGCAGCACAGTGCAACTCTTGAATTATTGTCTGTTACTTCTGCTTTGTTGACAGAACTGTAATAGCTCTTGGTAGCTTTCTCCTGTCTCTGAATATCCAGCAGATAACACAGGATTTCACTTGAATTGGTTATCAATCAGGGTTCCCTTCATCTTGGCCTTCTTGGCTTCCAACTCAGCCTGAACAGGAAAAGTAAGGCAGAATTAAATAATGTCTGGATACTTCTCCCTTCAGTGCTCCAGTGAGGTTTGCTCTTGTTTGACCAATGCAAACTTTTCAGTTCCAAAATCAGGAGCAAGAATAGCTCAAGTGCTTTGCTGACCTCCTCTTCCAATGACGTACAAAACGAGAACCATCTTTAAAAAACTTGTAAAGGAAATTTCATCCTCACAAAGGATGGAAGTTGCCTGTGACTGTACCAGGACCTCTCTATAGTTGCAGCCTGATCTGCTTTGTGTACAAAGCCAACACATCTCAGAGCTTTGTGTTCAACACCAAAGAAAACACTCACCAACTCTTGTAGCCTTTTCTTGCTCATGCCTTTGCGTTCCAGCTGTTTCTCAATCACTTTTGCATTCTGTGCATATGAGTCTGCAATCTCCCTCTGAAACACACACATGTCACTTTGCAACAGCAAACCCCAGAGTAACAACATCTCATCCAAACAGTGAGACCATCGCTGGCTTTGCCCAGCTGAGATGTGGCTTGCCACTAAGGGCATCCAAAACTCACCGCTTCAATCTCTTCCTCCTCTTCATCAATTGTGGAGACTGTGACAGAACTGAACTTGCCCATGTCTTTGGTCCTTTTGGTCATCATCACCTGAGTGAAACCAAGAATATTTTGTTAAACCTTGGCAGTTGTGCCAGTAGGGATTGCTTCCTCCTTCCAAAGCTTTTAAGGCTTCTTATACAAGTCATCAAGATTACCTGAACTCTGTAGGTGGCAAAAGGGAATTATGCTCAGTGATTTCTGGGTTTAGAGGTGTCGTTACCAGAAGCAAGCTCACTGATATACAGTAAATAAGCCAGACTTCAAGAATCACTGTGCAGACTACCAACCTGACCTACTTACAATTGGAAACTTTCTGTTAACTGAGCCTAAACATTAGGCATAGTCTAGACTTCCAAGTTTACTTTGCTCTCCTTTAATGCTAGGACTCCAAGCTGCAGTGACCTCTGTTAAGAAAACTTAAGGGAGATATGGAAAAGACACCAAATTGAGTTATTGTTCAGAGGTCCTTTTTTTTCTCTCTCCTCTACCCTTACCACTAAGTTATTTTATATACACCACCTTTAGAAAAGCAAAGATATTCTTCTTCTCTAAAGCCAATTACCTTTTTGGGGGGTTCTTGCTTCTGAGTATATATGTTTGTTTTCCCAAAACCCTGTCCGAATTTGACCACAGCACCATCAACAATGAATGTCACAGGAGCATTTTTCTGTTGGTGTTGATAAAAGAGCAGCAGTCCACACCTGGAAACAGAAATATGCATAGCTGAGAGGAAACCCAGATGCTGGATTTCTATGGTTTCCTTATAAAAAGATTGTAAAAGTCGCTCAAAAGACTGAAAAACGTCTCTTACTTGCCACACTTCTTCCTGAACTGCCGCTCTATGCCTTCGGGTCTGGGGGAGAGAGGCAGCACTTGAACAGAGCACACGGACACAGCGTCTCCGTGCCTGGCAGCTCCTGGGGGGGGCAGGGGGGAGGGCAGCCCCTTCCCTGGGCCTGGGGCTCAGAGGGACGGGGGTGCAGAGCCGGGCCCACCTGCGCAGGAAGACGCTCTCCTCGTCCTCGGCGTTACAGAACTTGTGGGCGTGCTTGGCCGCGTCCATCACGCGGGCGCGGTCCCGCGGCCGCATCGGCAGCTTCTCCAGCTGGCAATCTGCGGGGAGCGGCGGGGCCGAGCTGGCGGTGGGGCCGGGCGGGCACCAGCGCAGGGAACCCGGAATCCGCACCCTCATTCCGCACCCCATATGCCGAACCCGCACCCACACCCCGCCGCCGCCGGCTTCCCGGGCCCTCTGCGCCGCCGGGC
>VZTN01000517.1:236219-257883 GCA_013400515.1 Erpornis zantholeuca
CGAGCCCGACCCCGCCCTCCGGGGCGGCTCCGCGAGGCTGCGGGGAAACACACAGAGCCAGGCGGCTGCCGACAGCTCCCGTGCCTCTAAAGGCCGGACACTGGACAAGGCTCTTCCTGACAATCACCCAGAGCTCACACGGTTCTTATTATGCGGGCTGGTACAGCGGGAAAGATCCGGAACAGCAGGTTTGCAGTGCGACCGTGAAAACAATGCTTCTATTACTTTCTGTGGGTCTTCTCCCGTGTCTCTTTCTGAAGCCGCCTCCCCACACAGCTGGATTATATGAAATTACAAGTGAGGATAAACTCGAAAAGCAGAGCCTAGCTAGCCTGCTTTACACAACAGCAGAGAGAATCTTATTTCCAAAAGCTTTTAAAGAAACGTAGAAAATAGCTTGTTTTCCCATGGAAAACACTCTCCGAGGAAGCAGAAAATGCAGTGTAGCAGGTTGTGCTGATTTTGGCAACGATGGAGTTAATTTTCTTCACAGTAGTTGTTTTGGGCCCATGGTTTGGATTTGTGCTGGAAGCAGTGCTAACTCAGAGACGTTTTTGTTACAGCTGAGCAGGATTTACCCAGAGCCAAGGCCTTTTCTGCTCCTCACCCACCCCAGCTGTGAGGAGGCTGGGGGTGCACAAGGAGCTGAGAGGAGACACAGCCAGGACAGCTGACCCCAACTGACCTGAGGGATATCCCAGGCCACACATGGCCTCATGCTCAGCAATGTATCTGGGGGAGATGGAGGAAGGGGGGACATTTGGAGTGATGGTGTTTGTCTTCCCAAGACACCGTTACGTGTGATGAAGCCCTGCCTGCCCTGGGGAAGTGGGGAATGAACTCCTTGTTTTGATTCGCTTGTACACCTGACCTTCGCCTTCCCTATGTGAACTGTTTTGATCCCAACCCGCAGCGCCGCTGCCGTGCCGCCCTCTCCGTGACGTCGCAGATCACGTTACACCCCCGCCCTCCGCCGCCGTTGGTACCGCCCCTCAGGCACCGCCCCCTGCCGCGGTGGTAGAGGCTGGGCCGGGGGCTCAGCCACATCCGGCTCCGCCCTCCTCTCCCCGCGCCGTTGGTACATCCCGGGACCGTCCGGCTGCCAGCGCAGGAGTCGGTGCAGCATAGGCTCCCCCCCCCCCCCCCCCGGCCCCGNNNNGGCGGCACGGCCCCCCCCCCCCCGCTCCCGGCCTAGTGGTAGAGGCCGCGATCGCTCCTGTCCGTCAGCGCTGCCGCCGCCTCAGTCGGAGCTCGAACCTCAGCCGCGCCCGGCGCTCCCTCCGGCAGTGTATGCCTGAGCTATAACCCTCAGCCCGCCATGTCCACTCCGGCCNGGACTTCAAGAGGTACCGAGGCCACGGGTCGAGGGCAAACGGGCGGGCGGACGGGAGGAGGGCGAAGGGCCGAGCGCTACCGGGGGAGGAGGGGACAGCACAACATGGCGGCGGGGCAAGGCGCGCTCCGCTGATTGCGTAGCGCGGGCGGCGCTGCCTGGCGCGGGTTNGCCGCTGCCGGGCTGGGTTACGCCTTTTGCGCAGAGCGGGGGGCGCGGGCCGCGCTCACCGTCCCTGTGCCCCGCAGGCTGCAGGAGGATCCCCCGGCCGGGGTGAGCGGGGCCCCCTCCGAGAACAACATCATGGTGTGGAACGCCGTCATCTTCGGGTGAGTCGGCAGGGAAGGGGGCGGCGGGCCGCGGGGGCCGCTCAGCCGCCGGGGAGTTGGAGCTGGGCTGCCAGCGGGGTAACGCTGTGCTTTGCTTTCCCTCCTCCAGGCCCGAGGGGACCCCTTTCGAAGACGGTAAGTGCGGCGTGCGGGGCTGGTGTTTGGCTTTCTCGGGGTAAACTGCTGCGGTTTGATACGGCCTTGGTGTCACTACTGTGGATTCTGCAACAGGTGTGGGCCAGGGGATGGCGGGGGGGCATGGGTGCATGTTCTCCTGACCAAACACCTGTGTGCCTGATTTATGTAAATATTATTTTTCTAATCTTACTCTCAGAAAGTGTTATAGATTTAGATTGCTGTGTTGACTTATAGAAACATACAAATTAGCTTGTACAGTCTTGCTTGTAATCGCTGTCGATTATAAGTAATTTTAAGGATCTTTGCAAACTTTTCTGTTGAACTCTGGATCATGTTTTACGGGACACTCATGTTTGGGTTAGCATCAAAAACTTGTTATAGAACTGTTGTCTTTTGTTTGAGTTCTGTTTTTTTCTGATACTGGAAGTGTTTTGTGAGCAAGTTCCAGTGTGAGTCAGCTGAAGTATGCAATGGGCTGAATATCTGAGGAAGTTCAGAACAATGGGTTTTTCTTGTCATTTATTTTGCTCTGCTACAATTGGTGTCATTCAGGGCTTAAGATTTAAAGGACTTTTTAAGTTTAAAAGCTGACTTAATAGGTCATGGTAACACACCTGTAGTTTCCATCTGGTCTTACTGACTTTGATGCTGTATGAGTATTTAAGCATCTTGTGAAAACCTGTTAGACATGAAATACTGTCTAACTGAAATCAGTGATGCATTTTTTTTAAGATATTTTCAGTGTAGGTTATAATTAATCTTAGATCTCCATGACTCATGACAAAAGCATAGGAAAAATTTCTTAACTCTTCTGTTGTTCTTGGCTAACTCCCTTGTCTTTGTTTGTCCTTGGAGGTAGCACCTGTGGACGTGCCTCTAAATTGCAGATTGTATTTCTCTGTGAAGATTTTTAATATTTTAAATACTTCAAGCCTAAGAAAACTCAGAAGAATCACTTTTTAATGTATTTGATTAGTTAAGAAGCTTGCTGGAGTAGCTGCTCCAGAAGTCTAATGTTTAGAACTTGGACTTAAAACATTGCATAATAGAACAGATAGACAAAATGTATTTTGCTGTCTCATCTTGTAACCCTTAAAGAAGGGCTTTTTTAAACTTCCGTGGGGGTTGCTAGAGCTGCTTAGGCTCTTGGAGCACTGCTGCTAATAGAGTGATTCACTGTTTGGAGCAGAAAGCTGTCTCCTTGCAGTGTGCTAAAATGCAGGTTGTTGCCATGCTCAGGCTCTTCCAGCTCAGCATGTGGTTAACAGATGCTATAAGGGCTTTTTTCCATATATTTCCATTTAGTTGCAGAAGGTTGAAGGCTGCTTTTGAGAGCCTCGACATATTGATTTCCTCTGTGCTTTCTGAAGCAGTATTATGTCTTTCTCTGGACACTGAGGATGTGTTACAGTCAGCAGTTTGAGGTTCAGACAGATGCTTGAGGCTGCTGCTTCTGTCCTACTGCTTTGGTTGATGTCATAATGTAATCTCAGGGTGTGATGGATTGCTCTTTTCTTAGCAAAGTGTGTGTTTTCACACTGTGTGCTCAGGAAAACAGCTGTGTCTTGTGTTGCAGGATATCTGCTTATCTCTTCTCCTCTGGATGTATCTTACCTTGCTAGATAACAAAGCATTAAGTGGTGCCTGGAGATAGGGCTTGTTGGTACCTCAGCTGTGCTTTTCCATTCAGTGAGTGGGGTAGCCCAGTTCAGATAATGGTAGTGCAGTTCAGATGCAGTTCAGCTCCATGTAGGTAAGAGTAAGAGAATTTTATTTTAACAGTGTGTTAGTTTTGGCTTGCTTTGCAACTGCACAAGCCCTTGTGACTCAAAGGTACACTGAAACTCTATAATCTTTCTCACGAAACCTTTGCAGGTTAGTGTTCCTTTTCATTTTTAGGCTCTTTCACTCTGTGGTGATACTGCAAAATTTTAGATAGCTTAGATCTTGTGAAAGTAGCCTGTGAAATCTGGGAGGTTTTGTTGTTCTAGAGGTATAATAATTCCAACATCGTGAGAGTCACTGTTCTTTATCCTCATTCTGGTGAGGCCCTTCTCCACTTGCAGCTTCTAAAGTGTCGTAGTTTGTCTGGGCTGCAAACCTGAAGTTGAAACACATTTGTTTACTTGCTGTGCAGCATTCTGCAGCTGACATCCCTCCTTCTCCACCCCCAGACTTTGGAGGGTGTTTTCACAACTCAGTGCGCAGGCTGGCTCAGCTTAGGAGCAACCACTAATTTAGATCAGCAGCATAACTTCCATCTTCTGGTTTAAGAGGATTCGATTGCAGGTGTCTGCAGTAGCACCCTGGGGATATTTATCCTGCCCTTCACCATATTTTTAAGAATCTTTATGTGTGTGACATCTGAAATGGTAATGCTGGTACAACCATGCTGTAAATCCATGCTGTCCCAGTCCTTTAGACCTGTTTCTCTGAAACTGGATGATGATACTGTGGTTAATGTAGGATTCCTGGCTTGGAGAGATTTAAGTAGTTCAGCTATTGTAATGTCCTGCCTTGCTGTGATTGTGCAGGAGGCTTGAACAGAGAACATGAGGCATTTGTCTTCTGTGTGGTTTGTGCCTTGCTTATGGAATATGGATCCTGTATCCTTGTGCAGGAGCGAAAGAGCTCATCCTTGCTTTTTGGGCAGTGAATGGAGGGGTTGCTCTCGGGCTGCAGTAAGTGGGCCCTGCAGGGACACGGGCTCTGCTCTCTGGGGTTGCTGGGGCTGGTGGACAGGTCATGCAGAAGCCCCTCTTGATGTGTCAGAGTCTCAAATCCTGAGGTAGAAGTGATCAACAAGGTAAGTACAGGGCAGAAAAGAGAATATTCTCCTAAGATTAGTGGTGATCCCATTATCAATAATGACAAGGAATATGTTTTAAAAATGGCTGTCTAGGGTAAGTAATTTGTGGGACTGGACACTGAAGGCCTCATCCCCAGCAGTGTGTTGTGATACCTGTTTGTCTTTTGTGGGCTTTCAATGTGAGTGACCCTTGGACTTTGGTGCATCAAATCTCTGGATTTGCCCTTTAATAAAGCTCAATAGTGAGGATTTGCATACTGTGGAGCATTTCAAAGAGCCATTGCCACTCTGGGCCCTGACTTGAAAATCTGAGTAGGTAGATACTCCAGCTGGATATTGCTCCAGATGAGCCACTTGCTCAGATTTGTGTTAAAAGTAGCACTGTCATGTCTCTGGTGGGACAATAGTTTCCCTTTCTTTCAGTAGTTTTAAATGGATTCTAAGACCAAACTGCTCCTGTTACTGTCAAACCTATGTGATGGTTTGTGCTCGGTTTTCATCCTACTGCTCGCTTAGTCACTCCTTCCTCAGGAGGAAGCTACTGAGAACCAGAACTAGGGCAGGGAGAGCTGAGAATATCTAGAGTCAAATCTGTAAGCATTTTGTTCTATGGGGCTGGTGTTTGCAGCTGGTAGACATTGTTACTGACTTCCCAGTCCTGGCTTTCAAGCTGATCTCACACCTGGCTCTGTGCCTCTGGACTAAACTGGAGTAAACTTGAAAACCCCACTGCAGACTTCCACTAATTTGAGCAATCCTAACTCTACTGTTCTGGCTCATTTGTTTCACAGTAAGATAGCATAGTGTTGGCTCTCTGCTGTTACATTGTTAGGCCGCTAATAAAAAAACCAAATATGCATAAACTTATTTTTAGGGTGTTGAGATTTCCCACTGCTGTAGGGAAAGTGCTAAAGCATCTGTGCTGTGTCTTCATTTGCAAACTGAAACGTCAAAGCAACGACCTTCATTTCTTGCAACTCAGTGTTACAGTTTATCTCCTTATAAAGGAAGGAGTCCCTGGGAAATCATGCAGGTCCTTGCTGCTCTGGGAAAAAAAAAAAAAAAAGGAAACCCAAAAATTTGTTCCTCTGGCTTACCGGTTGTTGGCACACGTTTGCCAGCCAAACAAAGGAATAACTTCATTATATTGGTGCTGAAAAACTCCCTCACAGTAGGAAGCAAGGACACTGAGCATGGGGGGGGGGGGGGGGGGGGNAACCTGATTCGTCACTGATATATAAGGATGCCCTTTCAAGAAAGGTAACATGCCCCACCAGGAGCTTGCTCCAGCTGTTACTGTCAGATGCAGTTCTTCTACAGGAGAGCTGTATATTTATATGAAGGTACTTCAGATATTTCTCTGTGGGCATACCAAGGAACATCCTAAGCTGCCTCAGGCTGGTTGTTCTTGGTGGTAGCATGGTTGGGAGGAGCTCGCATGGTCTGCAGTGGAGTAGGTAGAGTTTCTTAGTTACCGAGCTGAATCAGGAGCAGTCCTTAATCCCCTAAACCCATGTGTGCAGCTTAGTTGACAGACTTCTTATTCTCAGATTGTCATAGCCTGAGGAGAAGGGCTAAAATAACTTATGTTGGTGCAGGCTGTTAAAATGATTGGATTGAGACTCAAATACAGTTTTCTGTTTCTGTTTAATCAGTCTTTCTCTAACGAAGACCAGTTAGTGTGAAGTAAATGGTCAGATTTATATTTTAAAGTGTCAGATTTGGATGCTGCATTCAGTACTATTCTGCAAGACCTGATTACTTTACAGTTGTTGAGAAACTGTAAGAATTTTTTTTTTTATTTAGAGGAAATAAATTACAAGTTCCTTGCCATGGCAGCATATTCCATAGATAGGATTCACTGAATGATGTTGTATTACACAGATGGTTCTACACCCACTGCTGTTGTTTGTACAGTGTATTAGGATTAGGCTCTCTGGAAGAAAACCCCAAGGGCAGATTTATTTCCTTACATAAGCCTTTTGACTGGTTTTGGCAATAAAAGTAAGTCACAGGAAATACTCTTGTACCAGTACTGTCTGGGACTTCAGCATTAATGATTAACTTCATGAGAGTAAAGGAATAGCTGTGGGATTGCACAATGTGTGTTCCATATCCAACATGCCTGTGTGAGCACAATAGTGTCAGTGTGTATTGTGGGGGGATGCTACTTACTCATCCCTGGTGTAAATTCATGCCGAGTAAAGGTTGCTTATCTCTCTTTCAACTCCAGGAACTTTCAAACTTACAATAGAGTTCACAGAAGAATACCCGAATAAGCCACCTACTGTTAGATTTGTCTCTAAAATGTTTCATCCAAATGGTAAGTACTTACACAATGCCTGCATTTACTTTTGCTGTTTTGTTGGAGGTTTGATGGGGGTAAGAGAGGGCTGGGGTGTTTTTTATTATAGCTTTCTGTGTAAAAAGTCTACTTATTATAAAAGTTTCCACTATCTAATAAGGCAGCAAAATTCCAGTGTGGTTGTGTAATTTTGGTGAGGATGGATATGTGAGCAGTGCTCAGGCTTGAAAAGAAAGGGGCAATAAAAGGAGCCTCTTACCTTTCAGGTGTTACAGCACAGTACTGATGAGACACTCAACTGCCTGTTAAGCCTTACAGAAGAATGTTTTGTACTTAAATAGCAGTGCTTTGGACTTCTGTCTGTATGTATTGTAGACACAGCATAGTGACACTGGTGAATGCAGCTGTCTTCTATCACTTTTCTTCCCCAAAATGCCTGTAAGAATGATATACCATGAAATGTAGTGTTAGGGTCCAGCTATAGCCAGTGACAGTAAGAGTGTTTAGTGTAATCCCCTTCCTTGGTAACTAAAGGCTGGAGAGGTATTCCATGCCTCCAAACAAATACTAGCTTTGTGCAGAAATACCAGAAACCTTCCAGCATGGCAAGTGTGGGTACAGTGCAGGGAGAGAAGGTTCTCCTTTAGCTGCTGTGAGGAAGGTGACTGGACTCTGTTGTAGAGACTTCATGGGAAAACCTTGATTGTGAACAACTGTTTGTGGGTGTTCTTTGTTTGGTTCACTTCTGGGTAGCTAATTTTTTTTTTTGCCTTAAGATCTGTTCATAGTTTTCCATAGTGGTAGTTGCAATGACACAGAGAAGTTTATGAGAGAATAACCAGGGGTTGAGTTTAAATACTTCAGGCTTCAGTTGGTGAGGAGCTTCACTGCCTCCTACCTACAGGCTGGTTTGCAGGATTTCACCCTGTCAAATACTATGGACTGTTGTAGTGTGTGTCTGTACCTTGGTTTTTGGGATTGGGCAATACTAGGGAGAAAAGCCAGTAGCTTTTAAAACAAGTTGTGTTTTAAGCTGGTTTTTTTGACCTTTTCCAGTATATGCAGATGGTAGTATATGTCTGGATATCCTTCAGAATCGCTGGAGCCCCACTTACGATGTCTCCTCCATCCTAACATCCATACAGGTAAAAGAACTCTGCATGAAGAGACAGAATGACATTAGGATGCTTTGACAAAAACAGCTCAGGGAACTTTCTCCCCTCTCCTAAGAGCCAGTATAGCAGCTATACTTTGATATCAGCAAAATGTGAATCCTTCCCAGGTGTAAACTGGCCAGGGTCCCACTGGCAATGCATTACTTGGCTGTCCCAGAAAGTCACCTGGAGGTCACTGTGCAGGGGTGGCAGTGGTGGCTAAAGCCTCTAAAGCCTTCCAGCTGCAGGAATGCAGTGTGCTGCACCTGGACTAACATCTCTGCTCTGACTAGTAGGGATAGTTTACAGGATGTGTTGGAAAACTGTACTTTGCAGTGCCTAAGGATCTTTTTCTCTTTGCACAGTCCCTATTGGATGAGCCAAATCCGAACAGTCCAGCAAACAGCCAGGCAGCTCAGCTATACCAAGAGAATAAGCGGGAATATGAAAAACGGGTTTCTGCAATAGTAGAACAGAGCTGGCGTGACTGTTGACCCAGGATGATGCAAATGAACACTCTGTTGATGAGGAAAATAAACAAAGTGTCCGAGTCATCTTTTTCCTCCTAGCATTTACTTTGCAAGCAAAATAGCTGTTGTGCTGTTGCCACCCTCCCTTGCTGAAGCTTCTTCTCCTTGGACATCAGAACGCACCCACTTTGAAGTCAAACATTCTGTACTTGGGTTACTTGCAAAAGAGTTACTGATGCTGAGTTCATTTTCTGTGGTCCCTCTCCAGTCTTAGGGCAGTATTGTGCATTTCCGTAGTGTACACTAAGCTTTTAATTGTAATTGTGTTATACACAGTGATGCTTATGTGTAGCTTGATTAAAGGGATGTTTATATACATACACATTTTTTAACTGATATTAACTAAAGTGCTGATGTGTCCAGGCTGGTCACTTACCCCTACTATTGGTTTAGACCCCACTGCATTTGTAAGTACTGGGTGAAAAAAATCACCTTTTGTTTCCCTTTTGTATTGGTTTATCAACTCCTTCACTCATGTTAAAAAAATCAACTCTTCAATTGATTCCAGTTCAAAGATTTAGTAAGACCCTGGAATGCTTGTTACTTCTGCACTTCACATGCAAGATTTATGTACAGATCTACATAAATCACTGCAGCTGTGGTACTTGGATCTTTGCTGAGGGTGAGAAACAAGCCCTTTTATTTTTTTTAATTACTATTTTAAAGGACATGCCTACAGAAACTCAGTAGGTTTCTACAGTCCTGTCACCGAGGTATTACTGGACAAAACCAGGTAGAGCTGTGGTACTTAGTGAAAGGCCTTCCACATTAAGGAAGAGGTGTGAAACCTGACATATTCCAGCAATGGAATTACTCTCCTTTGGTGTCTTTTCTACTGCCTCTTATCTTTAGCTGAGAAAGATAAGTTGTTTGGGATTTAACTTTGTCTTGTGGAAAGTTTGAATTAAGTCCAGGGTAGGCACTCGAGTCTCCGCAGTTTCTGCTCTTCGTAGATGACCGCGTGGTTTGTGTAAGCTACTGCTGCATGCTTGAGTTTGTTCCCTTCAGTTTTATGAAAGTATTTTTTCAATTCTGAAAAAAACATTTTTAAGTCCAGTCACTTTTTTTGTAAGGCAAGTTTGTACCTTTGGATACAGAACCTTAAGCAGCAGTGTGGGATGGAACCTGCAATTGTGTTGTCCACTGTTCCAGTGTCTTTTGTGTGCACATTGGTCTGTTAGTTGAAAAGTATAACTTTGCACAAGTAACCCATGTAAGAAACTGTACATTTTTCAAAAGTTGTAAATAAAGTGTAACCTTAGTGCTTATTGTATAAATAGGCAAGAAGTGTATAACTGTGCTTATTTAATTGGGCTACCAGGAGTTGGATGTGGGGTCAAGCTCCAGCACTGTGCACTACTTCCTGCTGGGGGCAGCGCTCGGAGGAGAGGTATGCTGGGGGTAGTGCAGGCTGGTAAACTCGACTCTAGAGCCAGGAGGGGCAGTGGAAGAGAGACAGGGCTGGCTGCACCTGCAGGAAGATCAGGGTCTGGACTGGGCTGTGGACAAAAAGGAGCCTGTGATCCTGAGTTAACTACAGCAGCCTTGTGAGCTCAGTTGATACAGGAATCACACTTATTTTCCTCCTGTCTTAGCAAGTGGAAAACAGGAGTGGCAGATAGCAAAAGCTGGTTCTGCTGCTGAGCTCCACAATTACAAGTGCCTGGGCTCCTTCAAAAAATTTAATGCAGGTTTGTACCTGCAGTGACAACAGCTTGTACCTGTGAACAGCCTTCTGCCTTACATGGAAGTGCTGTAATGCCTGAGGCAAGCACAATCCTTTCTGAAGGGGCCAAGTCCCTCTAAGGCCACAGAGACCCTTGTAGCAGTTCCCCATTCTTGTGTTTGTTTCATTAGTTAAAAAAAACCCCAAAACAATGGCATAGACTCTTAAGACAGCCAGAAATGAACAGCACTGAGGTGCAAAAGAAAATCAATCCCCCCTTCACGCCTGGTTCAGGCAAGGCCTTTATCCACTGACTCCATCAGAGCCCCCATGGTGCCTCTTCTGAAGGCTGAGCCTCTGCAGCCTCCCTGGGGACAGCAGCACTGCCTTTCTCCACTCCTGTGTAAGGTCCCGACAACCAAACCCAGAGCCCCGCACCAGGTCCTGCAGGGGCACTGTGCATGGCAGAGGGGTCACAGCCCTGACCCAGGACAGGAAAGAACATCCTGCAGAGACTGCCTGGGCCACCTGCCCCTGCTGAGGTACAGGGACTTACAGCTAGGCCTCATGTCTCCCAGAAGAGCTATTTTTAATCTTGAATACCAGTGGTGTTCTTACTGCTTTCTTTGGCACCACCAAGCTCTAACAACCTGCTGAATACCCAAGTTAGGGAGGAGGAGCTTCACTTCTTTGCCTACAAAGTACCAGGCTTCTTCCACTCCTACAGCACCATCTGCTAGAGCCCAGTATTCTTGAGAGCAGAACTCAGATGTAGAGAGAAGAAATAATGCACAAAAAACAACCCCAAACAAAACAGAAAAAACCCTACTTTCGGAATTAACTGCCACATTATTTTTTCATAGCAACAGCAAGTTGTTATTCAGCCTTCCAAGCAGGCAGAAGATGTGCTGCAGCCAGGCAGAGAGGAGAGCATGCTTGCTCTCTGCTTCCTGAGTCTCAACATGCCAGGGCACTCTCATCTTCCTCATCACCCTGCAGGGATGAAAATCCCTCTAACTGCTCATCACCAGGACATTCTGAGGTTAGGCATCCTTACCTCAGCTCTGAGAGCATTTAAAATCAAAACAGAACAAGATGTGGGAAAAAAAGATACAGGAGGATGTAAAGAGAGAGGCAAATATAAGAGGCAGAAAACTGAAGGTGATAGCTGAGAAATGGCAACAGGAGACCAGACAAAAACACTGCATTAACAAAGCATCTGCAGACCCCACTGCTAACAGAACAACCACCATCACTAAATATGCCTCACTCCTAGCTCTTCCAAGGTCAATTCCTATGCTTTAAGCTTCCCAAGCATGAAGTGAGTGTTCTCCAAGGCTCACAGAGCACTCTATCCTGTAATCCTGCCAGTGGAGCAGCGCAGATGGATGTCAGAGGCTGCTTCCCTGTAAAGGAGGGGAGCACTCTGGCCTCCCAGTGGCATAAGCCGGTCCCGGAGAGCTTCCACACTCACACGTGGTCAGAGCAAGGCCAGGAGTTTCCTGGGAATCACATCAGACACAAGCACCGGTACAGGGATGGAGCAGAGAAATAACCAGGCAGATTCGGTTTTGTTCAGGATTAAAGAGCTGATATTCCAAGTAAAAAAATAAGTTATATAACAGTCCCCACAAGCTACATGAGCATCTTTGAGCGTGGGCTCTGCATTTACCTCCAGTTTTTATATTTCACACTTCACCATGGTATTTGCACACATCAACCGTTCTCCAAGGTAGAAACACGCTGGAATTCTCTGAGTCCCATTTGCTGGCGATGAAGTTGCCTTCAGTGATTCTCAGAATGGGAGACTCAAGGTAGAAATCTATGAATAAAACTACCACTAAATTGGTTAAGGTTTACATAATGTACATACACACACAGCAGAGACAAGACCTCAATATATGTATTTCTCAAGAATAATCAAGTTTTCACACTTTTTTTTTTATACAAAGTGTGACAAAACCTTTTTTTTCCAGAAATAAAACTTTATTTTTGTTGTCATTAATACCAATTTTACATACAGGTTTTATGCCCCCACACTGCATTTTCTTTGCTTTTTATTTTTTTTTTTTTTAAAAAGGGTTTTTTTTCCTTCTTTGCTCAAGAATATGGGACCTATAATTTTAAATGATGGCAAATTCCTTCTTCATTGGACATATGTTTGCTTTTACAAAACTATTAAAATGTGAAGGAACAATTAATATCAAAGACACATACAGTAACAGCACTACTGCTTTTGGGTTGTGCTAATGCTCTTGAACAGAACTCAGTCGGTCCTAAACACCTAACAACATTTTAGAAATTATATTGCCAAAGTAAAAGACTTTAATGTCATTATTACCCACAAGAAAAATGCAGCATCTCTTTCTTTAGTCGAGTGCCCAGGAAACTCAGTCTCTGGTCAAAGGGGACACCTCACCTCAGTTTGCTTGGGGCATGATAAGCTCGTAATGCCCAACCTGGCCTTCCTGCTTCAGCTGGTCTAACAGATCTTCCTTGCGCCGTTTCCTGCTCACCACCAAGTATCTGTTGTGTCCCTGCCCATGGGATTTACTCTTAAGACCATATTTTTGAGCAATTTGATGTATCTGCTTCCGCTCATCCATGGTCAGTTCTCTAGAGAAAGTCAAGTCAATGTGACTGTCTGAACGTGCATAGTTTCGAATGATCTCTTCAATATCTCTCTTAGCGATTCTGTTCACCCTTTCTACATCAAGCCCAAGTCCTTCCCTTTTGAACTGCTCCTTTACTGAAATAGGCTCCCTAATTCCTTCACCATCTTTCCCTAGGCCACCGCCTGTCCAGCCCATCTTTCTTAAAATTTGGTTCCCAATGTTGTCTTCTTTGATCTTCTGTTTGAAAGCCTCTTCTGCTGATCGACCCCGAATCTCATTTCTGGAGATGACGTCTTCGACAGTGCCTTTCTTCAGGTTATTAACTACAGTTGGCTGAGTCTTTTTGAGGATTTTCACAGCTTCCTCTGCTGCCTCATGCTTGACAGATTTCTTCACTCCAACTGCTTCTGCGATGAATTCATCTTCAAGCATCACCTTGCATTTCCATCGCATGCCTGTCATCCTCTCAAAGACATACTCCACCGTCATCTTGTTGAACTGGGCAGTGTCGTTCAGTGTACATACCGGGTTACTGGAGTTCTCATAGATCACCAGATCCTTCAGGTCCTTCTTCCTCCCAGAGCCCCGTGATGAGCAGCCCACTTTCTGCACCTGGGTCACTTTGAGGGATGCTATATTTGACTGCATCTTCTGCAGGATTTTCAGTGCCTCCTCAGCTGCTGCATGCTTGCTGGTCTTTTTTGTGCCAAATCCCTCAGCCAGGCAGTGATCTTGGAGATACACCTGACAACGCCATGAGCGGTTGGGCATTAATTCATACTTATATTCAACAGACATTTTGTTATATGAGGCAGAATTGTTAAGTATTCCTATTGCATCGCTGGCATTCTCTGTGAGGACAAAACTAGTCCAGTGTTTGTTGGTATTCGTGGAACCTTTCATGGATTCAGTACCAGGCTGCATTGGGACACAGTCCCTGTTGGCAACTACGAACTCCTCATGAGGTTTGAGAGCAGGAGGAAAATCTGGGCGACACACACCTGCCTCACACACCACCAGGTCCTCGTGGTAGGTGTGCTTGAACTTCCGCTGAACAACTCGAACTTCCACGGATTTCTTCAGCAGCTTCACTGCCTGCTCCGCGGCTCGATCCCGGGATCCGTTTTTGCTGCCAGCGTAGCCGGTGGCCAGGTAGACGTTCTGACATCGCACTTCACAAGCAAAGCCATCTGTCAGGAGCTTCTTGCTCTTGGGGAGGTCAGCAGGGGCGATCTCTTTCAGAGGAACATAAATATATTCAGGGTTTGTCTTGCATGCCTGAATTGAACGTGTCAAAAGATACGTGAAGTTAATTTTATCTGTCCCAGTGTTTGCATCTGGATTAGTTAGATTTTTCCAGACAGCTGCTGACAGTTTCTCCATAAAGCTCTGCTTCAGCATTATTGCTGACGGAGGGAAAGTCTCTGATGCAGACGGGGCAGTTGAAGGGGAAACAGAAACCTGCAAGGCGCTGCTTGTGGCAGAGTCCACACTATTCACAGCCTTCTTGACTGCGGCTGCTGGGCCTGCAAAGCCAAGCCCAGCTGTGCTGGAGAGCTGGGGATCCACCTCTCGTGCATTCACAAAAGAATTTGTACAGTTTTCAGCTGGCTGTGCCATGCTGTTTGTATTTGCCTCCTGGTTCACCTCCTGCATTTGGTTATCCAGAGAATTTTCCTTCTTGCCATCCTTCTCAGCGCTGGTGACAAAGTGTATGGGCTCAAAGCGTGGTCGCACTCGGAACCTGGGGACTACCTTTTTGGGTGGCTCAGGAATCTCTTCTGGCTCTGGACCTATGAGATGGAAGAAAATTACACAATTACCAATATGTGCTATGACACGGAGACTGTGTTTTCAGAAAGTGATCTTCAAGAGGAGTCTGCAGGCTCTGAACACAAGATTTGCACTCCTTAGCCAAAACCCAAAAGTTTTCCTTCCAAAAGACATTCACAATTCATCAAAGAAAACCAGTCATTCTCGTGCAGGTCACTACAGTGGTATTTTCACCTTCACAACTACCACACAAAAATCTCTACATATTTAGTTACATGATGCTGCCTTCTAGCATTGCCCACTGACCCATCTGGTCATTTCTGAAGTTAATCCCTTCAAATCTACTAAAATAAGTAAAACTATGGCCAACAAGACAGAACGCCAGAGCACGACTAGAGTCCCAGCTCTAGTCTGCTGCAGGGTTGCAGGATGATGTCAGATAAACTACTTTATCTTCAGGTCTTCTCATCTGAGGTGGAACACAGTGATACCGAACCCTCCTTTCCAAAACACATAGGGTTGTTACTGACTTAACAGAAGCACATCTTCTCTCAGTGTAATTGCTTTGGGCTAAAGGGCAGCAAACATGAAGAAATCTGCCTGAGCCTCAAGGGACAGCGGCAGTGACTGGGGGCCCCATTACTGACAGACCTCTTGTTTCTTCACCAGAAGAAATGCAAATAAGACAGACTATCCTTGAGGTGCACAGCTACTGCAGAAAGGGTGAATCAAACAGCTGACAAGTAATATGTTCCATCTAAGAGATGGTTACACAAGACTTCTCCTGTAAATTCAGCACCCACATGCTGCAGTGGTACATGTGTGTAATTTCGTCAGAGGAGCGGAAGGCCAGCTCAGTGCCGGGAAATGCTGCCTAATCCAGTGCCAACGTATGCGGCCCTGCTGTAGGTCAGGCAGTACAACTGTCTAGACATCAACCACCACAGCAGAGGTATCACCACTCAGCTCACTGCAGGTGAAAACAACACCTGCACACAGCATAAACAGCCCTTCCTTCGTACTGAAATCAGATGACAAAGCTCTTATGCATTAAATGCTTTGCCCATGAGTTTTGATGAATTATGGCAAGGTTTGCATTTCTTCCTCGGTTTGTATTTTGATGGTTGCACTGCAGCAGCACCTAAAGGCTCTTGCCAGCAGAACAGCTCATTATGCTGCCTGTGCAACAAGCCCTGGAGAACCCTCAGGGCTGCTGCCTGTGACAGACAAAACATGGGAGGAGAGCAGTATCTCCTCAGTTTTGCAGCTGGCCCACGGAAGCACAGAAAGATTGCTGGCTGTCAAAGTAAGGGAAGCAACTTTGACAGAGCTAGAGCTATCCAAGCCCAGAGGAGTCCTGTGGTGTCTGACCATTTGTGCCTCACACTGCTGACTGACACAGGGGCCTCCCCACACCTGGGCACAATTCCCACCCCTCTCCAGAGGGAGGGCAGGCAGCTCTGAAGGTGCCACGGAGAAGCCAGCAGATGGAGACATCAAACTGCCAGCCCTCTCTGCCTGCTGCATTTCCTCTACTGGAAAAGCTACAGCTGGAACACCAATCCCTGAGACCACAGGACAGGGCTGACATATACATGACTCTTCCAGGCCCAGCAGGGAGGAAAAAAACCCCAAAACAACACATCATGTCTGCTCCTCATCCCCTCAAAGCTCCAAGCAGGTTGTAACTGAAAGTCAATGACCTGAACTCCCCATCTCTATGCACAAGTACAATCCTTCTTTGGGTCAGAACATCACCCCTCACCACAGCGGACAAAGCCAGACAGGTATTCAGTTCCAGAGAATATCCCTAGGGGAAACCAATTACCTGATAATTGAAATGAAAAATGGTATTTTCTTAAGCAAAGATAGAACTCTGTGTGAATCACATACACGGCAGAGGAGGGGGAACTGCTCTGCAGTACAGAGCACACCACAGGCACTTCTCCCCAGTCTGCTGTGCCAGCTGTCCCAGAGGCAGCCCCGTGGCACACTGGTGTCTCCATTCCCAGTGATGCCCACTGGACAGCGAAGGGGTCATTATCTCTAACACAGGCAGATGTACTCACTGTCCGATGGAGAGCGGTATCTCTTTAGCTTCCTGTTGGGGACCAACTCGTATGACCTCGTTTCCCCAGTGTCGATGCCTTCAGCCATCTTGAGAACCTTCTCCATGACCTGCACGCCGTATCTGTGTGGGTTCAACAGCAAAACACCTCAGAGCTGGCCCCACGGGACAGCACACATGCACACACAAGCTTTTATTATGAAAAACAAGAACTAAAGCTGCCTGAGATACAGCAGCAGGTACAAGAGAGATGCTCCTCAGATTATGCTAGAGCAAAGCACAGCACTGACCCCCCACCACAGCTGGTTTGGCATAAGCACACAGCCACACAGCATGGCTCTGCGTGAACCCACTTGTGAATAAACCATGCAGCCATCACACCGACAGTGTTCTAAACTGAAATTTAAACATCTGACAAAATACAGTATCTGGCAGAGCTTCCAGGAGCACTAATGAATGCTGGGGTGTGAAGGAGGAGCAGCAGCTTCAGTGAACCAAACACGGGAGCTCAGACTGGCACTGGAGTGCTGTGTGGGGCAGCAGCCAGAGCCTGCACAGCACCAACACCTCAACTGCCATGTCAGGTGACAAAAGCACTACTCAGCCTTCATTGACCACTCTTTAAAAAGCCAAACTGAATTCTAGCTGGGTGCTGTAACTGAAATGTTTTGGGTTCCTGAACCACAGCAGAGGTGAGGTGGCTGTGAAAAGCTGTGAGCAAACCCTCACCCTGCTGCAGCACCCACAGTTCCACACAGGAAGGACATGCACAGCACAGCACTGTGCCATCCCTCTCAGCCTTACATCCCCCACCAGCTGTTTTTCATTGCTCTGGGGATCTGTCACATGATTTTGAGCTATTTGCATGCTGAAGCTGAACAGGAAAACAACCTAAACCCTTCTATCCCAAGGAGAGCCTACAAACACAGCCTGACACCAGCTTCGGACAGTTTCATACCACGGTTCAGAAAGGAGGAAGAGCAATGCTGCACCTGTTCCATGCTCACCTTTCAGAGTCAGAAACCATCAGGGCACTGCCCACAGACAGGAGCCCACAACTGTCCCAACAGCCAGGGCTGCAGTAATTTGCATCAGCTTCTAAATACTGCTGTTCCAAGGGCTCTGAAAATCTATTTAACCTCAACTCAAGATAGGCTCTTCCTGCTCCTGATTTAGAGGACCAGGCAGAAATTAGATCCATATAAATTCCTGGGGGAGAACTCTGAGCACAGACTACTGCAATGCCTGCTTCACCAGCACAGCTCAGCCCTCAGCAGAGGAAGAGGCAGTAAAATCGGGAATGGGAAGAAAATGCAGGAGGGATCAAAAGGAGGTTCGACAGTGGTGATACCGTGTTGGGGGTTAGGATTTTTCCTTTTGTTTCTTTTGCTCATGGAATTTTGTCCCATCTGTTGCCAAGAGAGAATAACGACCTGTGTACTTATGAGAGACAAAAGAAATTACCAAAGTGGGAGAACTGTGCTGCTGGCTACTCTCGTACCTGGGGGGTTTTCTCTTGGCAAGGGGAAAGATACCGCGAGATTTTGGCCAGGCAGTGAGGGGTTGGGCTCAGCTCCTCTCGCTCTCGCCATCGGAGGAGGACGGTACAGCTGCTGCTTACTGCGGGAAGAATTCACTGCCACTGCCGGAGCCCAGCCCTGTACTTATTCTCCTGCTGTAGGTGGACCTTTGCTCGTAAGAGCAGCCATTGAACTGGGACCTTATTAGCACTCTACCTAACTGGAAAGGACCCTCACCATCTGTACGGGTGCCTCAGGGGAAAAGAACCGGGACTCCGACCGCCTCCCCCTTCCCTTAGGGCACGTTTCCCACGCTACGGAGAAGCCCGGCTGCCGCTGCCCGGGCCCGCTGCTTTCTGCCTCTGCCTCTGGCTTTTTCGCTACACTCTAACTCAGCACTCCGCGTCCACCCAAGCCCCGCGGCTCCTGCTAAGGCTGCGAGGTTTCCTGTTACATTTTGTTTGCCACGCCGAGGGGAGGGTGCCCGCCTCTGCCATCCCAGCCGCCGCTCCAGGTTCCTGCCGCAGCCCGCTCCGCCATGCAGCCCGCCCGCCATCGCCCCCTGAGGTGAGCGGCCACAGCGCCCCCTGCAGGCGCGGGAACCATGGCACCCGCCCTGCTCACCGGGAGCCGCCAGCGCCCCTGCCGGCCGTGAGCGGCACTGCACCTACGGGAAAGTGCCTGACAGCCGAGAGCGGCTGGCACTGGGCTCTGCTCTGTTCGCTGGTGCTGCCGCTCGTGGGGTTTGTTTGCCTCGTTATACATACTAGTAAAGAACTGCTATTCCTTTTCCCATATCTTCGCCTGAAAGCCTCTTTTTTTAAAAAATTATAACAATTTGGAGGGGAGGGGGTCGTATTTTCCATTCCAAGGGCAGTTCCCGCCTTCCTTGGCAGACACCTGTCCTTCAAACCAAGACATACCCCTCATTCTCTCGCAAAGGGGAGAGGAGTGGCAATCTGTTCCACTCTTGGCTTACAGGGAACAAGATGACATTACCTGTGATGGACTATGTCAGTTTCCAGCAGGGTGCAAGAACAGTGTCAGATTTGACACTTGTCATTCTCCACAAAGGATGGAGACCTTTGGGGCTCATATTTCTGCTAGGGGTGGGGAGGAGATCAACCAGTCCCAACTGGTGTGTTTGTCTAATCTGGCCAGAGGAACCCAGTGCCTCCAGTACCTAACTGAAGTCTCCCTGTTGTGACTTTAACAGGTTATCCCTTACCCTGATCCCTGTAGCTCTGGACTATAATGCTTTCCTGCACCACTGCCCCCATTCTCAGCCACCTTTAACATATCTGGGCATAAAAGCACCTTCTTTCATTCACACCTAAACTAAATGAAGCCTTTTACTTAACCCCTTCCTCACAGACCACGTTGCCTAAGCCTTCTGGATACTCTCCACATCATCTCCCAGCAGAACACTCATTTCATAGCAAAGACTCTTATCTGTTCTTCATAGAACTACAGAATAGTCTGAGTTGGAAGTGACCCACAAGGATCATTGAGTCCAAGTCTTGAGTGAACGGCCCATACAGGGATTGAACCCACAACATTGTCATTATCAGCACCCTGCTCTAACCAGCTGAGCTACTCTGACAAACAGACTGCCTTCACCTGGCAAGAAATGACCATTAGGAAACAAAACCCCAAATCGAACCCAAACCAAGAACCAACCAACAAACTTAGGAGAAAACAACAAAAATCCCTCAAACTTTGAAGCTGTTCACTTGATAAATCAACAAGAGCTCTTCCCAAACAGCAAAAGGCAGTTCCAGGGAACACTGCAGGTCCCTTTCTTCCCTAGGAAACTGTAAGTAAAGCTGGAATTGTTTTAACAGCACCGTGTGTTTCCATGCAGTGCTTCCAGCCAGGCACACCAGCTCTGGGGACACATCCTCACTATTAATGGTTCCAGACTGCATCCTGCCCAAATCTCATCTCTCCTGAGAGCTGCAGGTGAAGGAGTCCACCACAGAAAGTATGTGCACTGACAGGTTTAAACTGCATCACTTTTGGGGATTTGGAACCTTCCCACACAGTTGTTCACGTCTATTACCAGCACCCTCTAACTGCTTATTGCACCATTCCCAAAACCCCTGGCACAAAGAAGGTCCCCCATTAAGACAGCATACAAACACATTAAGATGGACCACACAGACTGTTTATGAAGAAGACATTCTCAATTTTAACATATTGCTCAAGCTTTGGAATTTGAAACTATTTTAAATCTATGTCAAATTTTGGTGCTTGCAGAACAGAACAGTTTAGTACTTGGCCCAGAAAAAAAAGAAAACAGGCAGATCTGTATTTAAAGGTATTGATTTTGCTCTGTAGAGATGACACAAAGTATTTCCCCCTCAAGGCTCCAGGATGGAACATTAATAAAAGTCCATCTGTGTATCATCAATGCTCACAAGTTCCTCTGTCACTGCACAGTTTGCGGAATTTGGGCATTAAGCAACTGCTTTCATCCTTCCGTCCAGTTAAAAACAATCACAGCATTAAAAGTCAGTGGAACGTGGGTGACGTTTCTACAGATCTCCACAACCTGGCTATGGACAACAGGGCCGGATAAAATGAAACCCCTTCCATTCTCCACGTCTATTTCTCCCAGAAAAGCGGAGCGTTCAGGGGATTGTACGGGTTGCTTTGTGCTTAGGTAAACTCTCTCCTCACTTAAATGACAGCACAGCACCACAAGCTTAACGAGTGCTGGGGGCGGGACATCAAGAACTACTTTCCAAACAAACATAAACTTTTCCAGTGGCTTGCTCCCCCTCCACATGCAAACACCGGCATATTCGAGCAAACAAAACTGGCCAGGGACAAAAGTTCTCTTGCACCAGCCCCTTTCATCCCAGCTCTTCTGCGGGTACTTTCTAAAACGCATCTGGGGCCGAGATTTGACCACGACGGGAGCCTGCGCCCCTTCTCCCCACGGGGGCTTCCGTCCCGGCTTCAGACTTCCACCCTGACTCCTGCCGGCAGCACAGGTCGTCTCATAGAGGCCCCCCCCCCCCCCCCCCCNCCCCCCCCCCCCCGCCCCTCGCCGTCCTGCGGGGTACCCCCGGCTGATAGCGAGCACCGGGCCCGGTGAGAGACCGCCCGCTGCCCCGTGTGTCCCCCGGGGCTCACCTGCAGCCCATGAAGACGTGGTTGGTCCAGAGGACGGAGAGCGCTAGCAGCTGGTCGATGGCGGCGCCAGGGTACGCGGGGAGGTGGCGGAGGATGAAGCGGCGGCGCAGCGCCCATTGCCGGTCGGTCTCGTTGTACTGCCGCCACTGCTCCAGCACCGTCTCGGGCACCGCCTCCGGCTCCGGCTCTGCCGGCGGCGGCATGGTGGGCAAAAGCCGCAGGGCCGAACCTCGCCGGGGGCGCGGACCCACCGGGCGCGTACGGCGGGATTAGGCCCCACGTG
>VZTN01000517.1:258083-284852 GCA_013400515.1 Erpornis zantholeuca
TTCCCGAACGGCCGCGGCTGCCGCAAGGGCGGCCCTGCCCGCGGCGATGCGCTGCCCGGGGCCGGGAATAGCCATCCTCGCTTCGGCTTCCCCGTGACCGTCGGGAGCTGTCCGGACCCCCGGGCCCAGCGCCGCCGGCCCCGCGAGCAGCACACACACACTCCACAGCAGCCGCGCTGGCTTTCGTATTTTTTATTTAAAATTTACATGAAAGTTAGAAAGGTAACAGGCGTAACAGTGCTGGTTCCTCCATGTCTGCCGTGTAAATACAGAACGCGGTGTCGTTTTCACGCACTTCCATTTGTAAAAAGGAAACGAGACCTTAACGGGACGGTGGTGCGGGGAGCATGCGGGGCGCGGGCAGGGCAGCACGGAGGGGCGAGCAGTGCCCGGGCGGCTCCAGCACCGCCAAGACACTGTACCCCGCTCACAGCGGGCATGGAATTTATCCTTACACCAGCCCGGCATCGCCTCTCCCCGGCACTGCCAACTTCTCCTAGCTTTAAAGAACAAGAGGAGGTGGAGTTAGGAAAAAGAAAGTACCACTTGACTCACGTCCACCAGCCAATGGAGCTCTTTTAACAGGGTGGTGAGACACAGGAGGACACCAGTGAGAACACACAGTTCTTACTTCATTTCTTTGATAAAATTAAATATTTCGTGGCTGCCAACAGAGCAAGTTGCACCATGTTTGTATTTCCTTTGACTCTGAATACACGGTTTCCAAAATCAAACAACAGCATATTGAAAATATTCCTTAGGCTTCACACCTCAGGGAAGCCTATGACATTTACATTATTAAAGACAACATTAGAAAAAACATATGCCCATAACAACATTTGAAAATGTATTCGCTACATCATTAGTCCCAACATCACACTTCTGTTGCTCTTCAAAATTCCAGGTAATCAGTTCCCCCCGCATCACCCCTGTCTTGTCACACAAATTACAAGACACTTCAATTTTAGGTATCATGCAAGTCAGTAAAAGAGCTTCTTTCCAAGACACTAACACTGAAGATTTGTTCCCCCCTCCCCAGACATAAGACCCTTAAACTCTTCTAGAAGTGGCAGTCTTCTCCCTCAGACACAGTGCAGCTGGCGAAGACAGATTAAAAAAAGCTACAGAGAGAGAAAAGGGGAAAAAAGAGAAAAACCAGAAGATTAGCAAAAAAGAGAAAGACATTCAAAAAGCAAGAAAAAGAGATACAACACGGAAACAGCTGACAGAGGAGAGACGGAACCTCCTTGTGGTACCTCAAGTACTTCAGGTAAATCGCACAAGTAAAAACCTTTTTTCTTTAAAGTCTTTAAAAAGATTTCACATAATTTTAAATAACATTCTAGTAAGGCAAATGGTCAGGAAGAACAGACAGTGACCTGCAGTACGGTAAAAAAAAACCACATTCAATTGTCCTTTTAGCAGATCATCTAGAAATCATTGACAGATTAATATTGACTGGTTTTGGGAGCAGGGTAACATTCAAAAGTAGAGGAAGAAAATAGTAAAATTATTTCAACTTGCTAAAAAAATACAAAACAAGCCACAAGGCAATCAAAGAGTTCTATGGGAAATGAAATTGTATTTATGCTGAAACAGAATACCTGAGAAAATGCATTGCAATCAAGAGTTTGAACTGCCCTGACTGCTCGGAACAGAGCCCAGGCCATAGTTTGATCTGGGGCTGCTGCTATGAGCAGGAGCCAGGCTGACCCTGTGCTGAAACTGCTCCTGAGCCTGTGGCATCACCCAGAGCACAGCTTAGGTAAAACTCCACCAAAAACTGCACTAAACAGCATCACCTAGCAGAGCTAGCCCTGAGGCGTGCTTATGTTCCAAACCCCAGGATTTGGAGGGGCTTTGTGGAGGCTGGCTAGCAGCATGCATCTGATCTTTCAGCAGGGGCAGGACGTGTGGATTCACCACATACAGAGCACTGAGCCCGCCCACAGCAAAACTGAAGGATCAGGGCCACAACTGGCAAGTCTGAAATCGAAACAAGGATTTATACACTAGTCTTCAGATAGCATGAATTAGCAGAAGAAAAAAATAAAAGCAAATGAAAAAAGACAGATGATGTAATGATAATGACACCAAATATAATGACACCAAATATAATGAGAGAAAAGAATGTTTTATCTCTAAACTATGTGCTAATTAAACTAAGATGGTGTTGTCATTTTAATGTCATCAATAAATATATTTAAACTGCATTGTTATTTTGCCAGCAAAAATAACTCCCAGAACTTATTTCCATATCTCTTATTTAGCTGGGTGGAATGAGACCAGGAAAAAATGGAATCCATTAATTGTAGGGGAAAAGAAATATGGCAGGATTTAAAGTTGTAGCATCCATAACCTTGTAATGACTAATTTTACATTGTTTAATAAAAGCAAAAACACCAGTACATAGTAAAAACAGAATCACAACGAGGACATAGGAGAGAGTAAGGGTAACACCCTGGAAAGGTCACAGCTGAAATGCTGTCATGCTTTATTAGACCCTCCGATTTAACAAGTAAATGAAGGTCCATTCCAGGCCATTGTATTCAGGGGTAATTACTCAGTACAGAGCCATGGATTACTGTAAAAGAAGGGCAAAGAAAACAAAAAACAAAAGAAGTAAATGTTAACCAGAATTCACTGTCTGTTGAACTCTTTATTTAAAAACAAAACTCAGCCGAAAATACACAGAGAAGACACTTGCAGGCAAACCACAGTTGCACTTGGCCAGAGTGAACTCCTGGCCCAGTGAGCAAAACACCCTCCTTTTCAGTGTAAATCTTGCAAAAACAAGGCTTTTGCTGAATAGAAAATATCAGAAGAAACCTGTCAACATCTGTACAGTTCTTAAGAGATACCAGATTAAAAAAAAATGAAGGTAGTATTTTTTTGCATTAAAACCAGAAACTGTTGGAATCGCTGAGAAGAAAGTCAAAGAAACAGCATCGTCTTTCTTCAGAAACACTGATATGTACAGCAAGGTGACCAGTTTTCCCTGAGATTGGATCCAGGATGTGCATCCAGGCCAGCACACTGAGAGGGAAACAAGGTAAGAGATCCTTCATGACCCCTGCAGCATTCAGAGAACACTTAGTTGCAAACCATGGATCCAAATCTGAGATTTCCTCAAGCCTGGGAACTAGAGGTTTGGATTCAGCCTAAGCCTGTGAGGATGTCAAGTTTTGAAAAAAGTCCTTGAAAGTTTTTTGAGTCACACATGGCATCACAGGGGATAAAGATGGCTTAGGAACAGCAAATTAATATGAGGAGAGGGCAGCCAGTCTCTTGGAGACAGTACATCCCACCCCATGGCAGCACCAGGCTGCACTCACAACAGGAGCTAAATGCACCCCCTAAGCAGCTCTCACACAGCACAGAATGGGGGGAAAGCTGAGCAATGAGAGAGGGGACTCTTGCCCAGGAGCACTGGGCATCCTGCTGCTGCCCAAGGGGCAGGAGGAACCTGGCACGAGCCCCTCTGGCCAGCAGAGTCCCTCACAAGAACAATCCAGCAGCCAAGAGCTCTGGTTTAACCCCGAGTGGTGAGCGTGGGACGGCAGCAATGGGAAAGGTGAGCAAACAGGCACAATGGCACAGCCAAGGGTGGGGCATTCGCCTCTGGTGCCAAGGGAAAGGTTCTACAGGAAACCCGAACTGAAAACGAAAGAAAAAGGCAGGTTAATGGTTGTATGGATTAATGACAAAAAATGAAATAAAAATACAAGTGTTTCCTAATGCGCACACACACGCACACAAAAGAAAATGTTGCTAAGTGTTAATAAGGTTTAATCTGACTACAAAACATGCTTTATGCAGACACACACACACACACTCTCAGCAGTGGGATGAACCAAATTTATTTCCTAAAACAATCCTTTCACAGTTTTGCAAACTACAGCACTCATCAACTGTGACTTGTTTGTATCCTTGCAAAACAGTGAAGCCCTGCAACAACTTATGGATCAATATGGAGAGTGTTTTTCTAAATCCTGGAAAAGTACTGCATATACATATTTAATTTAGAAATGACAAATGCCCATTGAAAAAGGCACTGTCTGCATTTGTATAGTGGGAACAAAGAACTTCATTTGATTCAAAGCCCAGCACACAACAGTGTACAGTTATGAGGACTGCCAAAAGCAATCCAAAACCAACAAAAATCAGTAATGTTCACTTTAACTGCACTTCAGCCATGCCTTTGTACTCAGCACCAGAATGAACGCTGTTATTCTTTGAGCTTATTTTTCCACATTCAGAGCCTGATAAGCACAGAATTGTTCTTTTCATTGTTCTACAGTGACTGTTAGCAGCAGAGACATTCATTCAACTGGACAGCTCAAGATGACTGCAAGTGCCAGTTCGAGTCAGTGCAAGACCCTTCTGAAGCTCTTCTGTTAAGTGGAAGGTCCCATTTAAATTAGATTCAAATGCCTCTCACTGACAGCATAATATTTAGTTGCTTTTCCATTTCCCTTGTGGAGCTAAGAGAGAATCAGCTTCTACCAATTTAAGGGCAGACCATAATTTAGTTTGGACTGTCCGGGAGAGAATGTAAGTCTTAGCTTTGTCTGCAGGGAAGGGTGGACTCAAGGATGAGTTTTTAGGGTGTTTTATAGTTTAGTTCCAATAGGTCCCTTCTCTGAGAGGTCTGTGCACCTCAGCCTGGGGCACTGTCATGCTTGCCTTAGATAATGAGTATTGCTGTTCTGTCAAGAAGCAAGACATTCCTGTGGGAGCTTTCTTCTTCCTCTCACCAGAGAATGACCAGCAAATTAAAAACGCTCAATTAAACCCATTCAACCTAGCTGTAAGTAGACCACTGTGATTAGCGGTTTAACTAATAACCCTAATGAGGATGATAGAAACTAGTCTTGCATCTACCTTCACTTTCACTGTAACCACAAGTTAACATTACAACTTAGGGGAGTGGGAGGGAATGAGGAGAAAGGAGAGATATTTTCATGGATAACTGGGCTCTATCATCAGCACCACATCTCCGTAACAATTGTTGCCATAAGTATCAACGTGGCCTGTATGATTAAAGAATATAATTAATTTCTAAGAGAGATGGAATAAGGAGACCAGAGCCAACAAGGTGCTGAGAAGATTTAAAAGGAAGAGGACATAATCCTCATTTTTCTATGTTCCATATCCCAAGTCTCTGAACTTAACTTTGCGGAATCTTTAAAGACAATTATATCCTTTTTCTACAACTGCACGTGTAGAAAGAGACAGACAGAGCACACATAGTGGGGGTGAAAGGAGAGGAAGACAGAGATAATACTTATAGCTTCAGGACTTGCACATGGTCTGCTTTTTTAGGAAAGGTAACTGATCCCACTGTGAGGCTCTATTAGTTAATGACGCTTACCAGGACAATGTGCCTCATGCACCATGCAGCCAAACAGCAGCTAACTGTAAAACAGCACACATGTAAGAGCTAATAATGATGATAATGATGTAAAAACAACAACAACAAAAAAATCAACTGAGTCATGATTAGTGCATATTACGGAGCTTGGGTTTAAACAAGTCACCTGTGAAAGAAAAAGGCTATTATACTGCCAGCCAGTAGTAAACAAGCTACAATTAAGTTCCAGCTTGCAAAATTCATGGATTGTTAAGAAAAAATTATGATCTAAATACTGAAATTCATTATTAAGGGCAACCAGAGAAGTTACAGAGCAAAGAAGGCAGCACAATTTCTAGCACAGCAATTTTTTTGGAGGCAAGAGAGCCTTCCTGTTATTTTCCCAAGCCTTACTGAAGCACTGACTTATCTCTGTCATGGAGTTTTCTGTGCCCTTAACTGACAAGGACAGTACCAAAGCTTTTCCATATCAACATACTTGGTGTCAAGGAGATGTTCTGAGATAAGAACCACTTCAAGGACCAAGACTGTGACTTGGGCCACAGCAACTAATTGCTGATACTATAGGGCTGTTGCTTCCCTTTTCTGCATTCATGACCCCGACTGATCTCAAGGCTGAAGTCTGCAGTCCTGAGTGAACGGGTATCTAAGGGCTCTAAGCATTAAAGAACTCAACTGGGTATTCCACACACAGTCCAGGCTGGGGAGAGAAGTCTGTCCCAGTCAGTCTTAGACTCCTCAGTATGAAAAGGTATTAAAACCCCTTGAAGGTAATTCAAATGAACAAAGCAAAACAGGCAGTGGAAAAAGTAATGGGCGAGTGAGGAAAGGGCAGCACTAATTGCTCAGCAGCTTCAGCTCTAAACTGAAAGACTAAACCAGGATCTCATTCTTGTAAATGGGTCTTTCCTCCTGTCTCTTTTGATCCCAAGCTTTAATGTCACAGGCTTTTTCCCCAACAAACAGTGCTGTCAGCACTTTGGACATGCCCCATATCGTCCAGTTTCACAGTACTTCTTCATGTACTTAAGACTGCATAGTGCAGGCAAGGATTGCCCCGGGGCCACGCAGAGGGGGATTACAGCAGTGATACAAAACCAGACCTCTGTTTGCCCGCACACCACTCTCTGCACACAGGCACAGGCGGCACAGCACTCCATTTGGGAAATATACTATAGTGAGAAGGAAGGGAACTGAGCAGTGCTGGGAGAACTGGGAGATCTGTTTCACTGTACAACTACATAGCTTCAGAAGCCTGGCACAGGTACTGCAGACACATCCCAGACTCTGAGGAGGGGCTGGATCCTGTCACACCAGTCCCTGGCATGGGGAACCCCTGCTACAGCCATGTGGTATCTTCCCACTGTTTCTGTGAAGGGCAAAAAGCTGATTTACGATGGGAGAAGAGTACCTAGTGCTAACAAGGTGCTATGACCTGTTCCCTCATCTTGCAGTCTTATGTTCTGCAGATTCCGGAACTCAAGACTGTTAGTCTCCCTGAATGATTTCCACAATCTTCTCAACCTAAACAAATAAGAACCTGAGCAAGAACATGTTCCTCTCTGAGGGTAATCCCTGCTACCCACACCCTATCCTTGGCAGCTAGTATGGTTCCACTTCTTTACAAGCACTGAGAGACCAAGGGAGGAGCAGGGAATCTTGGGCAATAAAAACAAGTTCATCCTCTCCCATGCTGTCAGAAGGCAAAGAGGGAGGATAGTGCTTCTCCCTGATCTTCATGATGACAGCAAATGTTAAATGCTTCCAGTTACTGCTCAGCTTTAGTAGGGATTAAATCTGGCTGAAACCTTCCCCAGTAAGGACTGGCTATGTTGGGAGGGAGATATGAACACCCAGAAAAATAGTAAAGGACAACCATTACCAAAAAGCAAATACCTATGAGTTAGCAACTTACTTTTTCCTTTCCTTATCCCTTTTAAGAGTTTGCGATCCTCCAGCCTGCTGAGCCTGTGACTGAAGCAATTCAGCTGCTGTCTTCCTTTGTTTAAATGCATTTACTTCATCATCCAGAGACTTCTTCTTATCCTCTAGCTTCTTCTTTTCATCCTGATGCAATTTCTTCAGGCGATCAAACTTTTCATGCAGCTAAAAGGGAAAGGAAAGAGGTGAGCAGGATGTGGCACTACCAGATATTCTGTTCACAGGAAAAGAGGAAAATGGAAGGATCCCTTGAGATCTGAGCCTGTGAGTCTCCATTGGTCTCCGCATCATTTCTAGCTCCTGAGCTGCCAGTGCCCAGACAAAGGGCAGGGAACAGCCTCCTTCCACAACAACTTACAGGCAGGCAGTGTTCTAATAATGCATCATTGTGCAGACTAAGAATAGAGGATTGGGACTGCATAAGGGTAAAAAAAACCCCTAATCCATTTCCAGGGGTCTCTACCTTATTCCTCTTTAAAGGCCAGTAAATTAATGGATTTTTCACAATGCTAAGGATGTTGTATGGGTGTATTTTTTGTAAAACAAATTCATCTCAAGGGCTGATTCTCTCCTTTTACCACACTGCACCTCTCCATCAGAATCAAGACTTTGGCCCTTTCCCGGTGTAGTAAGTTGTACACAACAAGCACTGTGATTCACTTTTGTCCTACAGACTGAACACCTTAACATCCCCCTCCAAGCTGAACCTCAGACTTCTTGGTAAGAAAGTCTTAAACCACAGTCTGCAGAAAGTGCTTTGGCAGCAAATACCTGCTTGGGAGTGAATCTATCACTCGCAACCATGAAGACACAAGAACTGCAGTCTTTACCTCTTTTTCGGCCTCCTTCAGCTCTGCTTCTTTTTCCTTGACCCTCTGGACAAACATCTGCCTCATTGCCTCTTCCTTTTTCTGCAGTTCTCCCAGAAACTCATTTCTTTTGGCTTCGTAAGTTTCTTGTAAGCTAAAAGGAAAGAAAGTCCAGTGATAAGACTTGGGACAAACTGCTTTCTCTGACCCTCTGAAATCAGGCCCCTCACCATGACTATTGCTTTGCACACCACACAATTGCTACTCACCCACGTGTGCCCAAGATCTTCTTTGTACAGTGACTTTTGGCACTTTTCTGTACGTTGAATGTTGGGCAATTCAAAGAGACCAGCTGGCAACAAACACTAGTTCAGAGGAACACTATTGTCTCTCTGCAGCGCAGACATTTCTACTCCTGTACTTGCAGATTCACAGTCAGTACTGCACACCCTCCCCTGTATTTTCACCTTTTCTCCGTCAGACATTTGCTGAAGTCTGAATTTATCTGACCTGGCAGTTTTTCTTGCTGCATCGGTTCTCTCCATGCTCCCCCGAGGACACACATACACACACACACAAGCACATAGTGCATCCAAAAATGCCTCTCTCAAGCTCTCCTGTATCCTCCAGGGATCTCACCTGAAGGGTTTGCTGTCTGGATCAGTGTCCTTGAAACCCATCTCTTCCAGTTTACATCGCCTGTAGAGCTCATAATGGCGTGTGTGGGTCTGCTCACGAAGGTCTTCCATGTTCACACGGATCAGCATCTCCCGCAGCTTCACGAAGTCACAGTGAGCTTCATTCTCCACTGTAAGAAGACATGGTAAGGAAGAAAATGGGGACAGAAACTAGGATCTCTTCCCACATTCCCCACTTGTCTACTCCTCCAACAGGTTTAACAGCCCTTACAAGCAGAGAAAACTGGCACTATAGGCCTGACACAAGGATTTAACAAAGAATAATTCCCCACAGACAATCAAGTCCAGCAGGTCCTTGCTCCATTTATGAAAGCCCACTGCCTCCTTGCACAAGTGTCACCATTCATTCCATGAACATCCCAGGGCTCAACTCACCCTGCACTGTGCCCCAAGGGTACTGACGAGCTTTCATCATTTTGTTTCCTATTTTCAGCTCCTCCGTACTCCCGATCACTGCAAATGGCAAGTGGGCCTGGAACACATTTAATGGTATCCACATTAGTCCCTCTCAGACCTGGCTAACCCACCAGCACACAGAGATTAGCACAGCCACTGAGCAAGACAGTCATTATGCACATGCTAATCTCAGGGAGTCTAGTCACTGGCCACTAGCCCAAGACAAGAGGTAGCAGGGTGGGTCCTTTTTTGGAAACCTTGTTAGTGCTACCACTCTATATCCTCTACCTGGCTGATCCTCCCAGCCACAGAGTCTCAGGTGAGATGAGCCAGTGCAAGACTGGCATAAGAGTGACAGCTGGAACAGCATGCTGCGGCTCCGACTGTGGTGCTGTCCCAGGGCTTGCCATGCCTGAGGAGAACATCTGCACAAGCAGAGAAGCAATATGAGGTCTTGGAGACTTCTTGATTTCATCCCCCCACCACTCCTTTAGCTCATGCTGGAGCACAAGACACCTTGCTCCATCAGATCATGAGATGGAAGTCCTTCCTCCCTGCTTGCTTCTGCCCTCATGAGGAAGGACTGAACATGTCCCCGGCCACTGTGTCTGGTGTGACACAAGGTCACACTCTTCAAGCTGAGATATGCACTCCACATTACATGAAGGCTGACTAAGAACAAGATAGATTTGCTTTTCAGAAATTCAGAAATCAGAAACTGTCACTTCTTAGTTAAGAAGATGGTCTTTCTGCAGAAGGCAAAGAGACTTGCCCAGTGCAAGCTCAGAAAAATTGGAACCAAAACCCTCCCAACACCTATCTAAGACTCTGAAGATCTTACCTTATAGCCCTCTCATTTCCAAAACTCAGGTAGCCAAGCAATACCCCCAGACACTGACATTGTACTTTGCTGTATTTGTCTGTAAGAGAGATTTCTCCCCACCTCCACTCGCTCTATTCTGCCAAGCTGCAAGGAGGTCAAGCGCAAAGTTTCAGCACTTTGAGTTCCCAGCTCCTTGCACCAATCCCTTCTGCTGAGTTTTGTAAAGTGACATTTGTCAGGCAAAGCTCTTAAAGTGCACCAAATTCTGGGCAATTGAAAGTGTAGCAGAATATCTTAGAGAACTTGGACATGATTGTGTAATAGAATGAGTTTTGAGCTATCCAGGTAGGCCTCAGATTTTAGGCCTGTGTTGAAGTTATAAAGCCTGTTGCGCAGCAAGAAATTCTAATTAAGATGTGTTTAGATTTTAGATAGAATAGTTCTGTTGTAATCATGGTAGCTGCCTTAAAACTGAAAATGTTTGCATTCTTTCTCACACTGTATACCAATTAGAAAGCACCTGTAACTGTAAACTATCTGAACTCTATATAACCAGCCATTTCGAGATAATAAAGGGAGAACGTATGACTAACCATATTGGTTGTATCATTCGTCGCTCTGTTCCAGCTCCCATTATTAGAGGACCCTGGTTATATGAAAGGGCCTCAGGAAGCCAATTACATGGAAGATCAGTGACCCTGGACTGATCTCAAGAGCAGGTAGTGAATTCCACAGGTTATTTAAAAACTTGGAGAAGTTCACAATAGCTGGTACAAGCAAAAGATTTCAGAGATGATGTTCTTGTTTCTGAGTGTGGCTCATTTCTTTGTTTGCTCAAACTGCAAACAAAGAAAAACTGCCCTGTATTGCTCGGTCCCCAGCTCTCACACGGGACACACACAGACTAAGAGTAGTATCTGTCTTATGTTTTGAATAAAATCAGTATTTGGATACAAGTTTTCCAGATTTGCAAAACTGCCTTGGTCAAGTTCTGGCCTGCTTAGTCCCCATAAACCTGGTAATTCTGCCTGTAGCAGAGGATTAAAGAGTTGATTTGTCTGTGCAGCAACTAACACAACCCAGAACATCTGCAATTCCCTCCCAGGAGACAAGTAAATGGCCGAAAGGAAAGACAGCAGAGGTTCACTTCCACCCTCAGAAGGGCTAGCACAGAACTGCTCTGACCAGGAAATCATCACTGACAGCTCTTACGTTAGTACAACTTCATGTTTCTTTCAGGCCTCTCCAGAACACTGTACAACTATTACTAGATCAAGAGGTGGCACAAGCACACATCAGCCAGACCTCTACTACATCCACAGGAGTGAGGCAAGCAACTTCCCCTACTTGATTTCCTGTGAAAAGCCTTATGGAAAATAGGACCATGGTCAGGATGTGACCAGAAGGGCCAGAAGGGCCAAGGGACAGCTTGTTTTATCCTCAAGAAGCAACAGACAGGCGCCCATGATGCTGTGAAGGCCAGACGCAAAATGGGCACCTGCAGGCACCTCGAGGCATGTCTGGCCCAAGTTGTGCACTGTATTTCACATGTTGCTGGTTAAGCTGTGTAATTCCTTGACACATGATCCTGGAAGTTTACTGGTGGGAGGCCATCAGGTGACACACAGGACAGAAATAATGACAAACCTCTGAGCTGAAAAGGGCTAAACACTGATTTCCCTCAAGATATGCAAAAGGACAAGGAGGGTATTAAAAGTCTGTTTTCTGACTAGAAAAGCCCACCAGAGAGGTAGTAGCCTACCACAAAGCTCTCCTAGCCTAGGATGACACTACAAGGATGAGATTCTTGCAAAATCCTCTGTTCTAAGACACAAAATAAAAGAGAAAGTACATTTAAGAAACATCCCAATTTGGGCCACCAACCTCTACACTGACAGTGCTGTTCTGGGAGAGAAGGAAGAACCAAGTCACTTACATTCATTGTCCCATTTATCTCTGCCACTGATTCATCATCTGTTGGGAATTGGTAGATCTGCACCCCATTACTGACCAGTTCACTTGTGATTTTAATTTTAAACTTGGTCAGCTCACTCTTGGAAATGGCATCAGATTTGGCAATGATGGGAATGATGTTCACCTAGAAAAAAACAGAGGTATGAAGTAATCAACTTTGCTCCTGGGAGTTTCTCCAAGTTTGCAATATGATCTTCAAAAACTTGTAAGTGCTCAATAAATCTACAGAATTATCTGCCAACTCAGTCTTTTCCACCAGAAGGGCTATTCAGGGTGGGGAGATCCTCTGGAAAAGCAGCAGCCTTTCCACTATGCAAACAGGAACTCTGCCCAGTAAGAATTAAACATGCCAACCTTGCTATCAAGCTTCTTCATTGTTACCAAGTCCAAGGATTTCAGGGAATGGCCTGTTGGAGCAATGAAGTACAAGCAAGCGTGGATCCGGGTATCATGGTAGTTGTGCAAGACTCTTTTTATCTTCAGTTCTTCTTGCAAGTAGGCTTCAAACTGAGCGTCAATGAACTCAACGATGGGCTTATAGCTTTGGAGAAAGGGAAAAAAAAAGCTATACATCTAACAGTCAGAAAGCTAAATAGAAAGGATGATGCTCCTTTGCTTGCTTTTAAGAAACAAGCTGTTGCTAGATTTAACTTTCTGAGACCAATTCTTTCCACCTCCCTTGCTCCTCACTTCTAAGAAATTTTAAAGTTGCACTGCTGACAAGGAGACACGGTCCTACATCAGACTTTAACAGCCTGTTTGTCAAAACACAGTACTGACATTCAGCAGAGGAGAGCAGATACACCTTCCTCTACAGGGAAAGCAGACTCTCATATTTTGAAATGTGAGGGCGAGAGACTTCCTAAAGCAAGGCTAATGTAGACTCACTTGCAGCAGTGCGTAACCCTTGCTTGCACTGAGGGAGTGAATGGCTTGCTGCTCTCACAGCCCCAAGTGCTGCTGGTGGAAGACACAGCTTCATTCAGTACCTTTGCCCAGTGCTCTGGGGCAAGAAATACCTGCAACTCCCTTGCAAGGCCTTCTGAAATACAGAGCCTGACAGACTCATAATGTAAAGGACATCACTGCATTTTAAACAAACTTTAAAAAATATCTAACAGACCCACAAAATAGCAAATCCCATCGGCAATGTCTCTGCAGAGAAGCACCTTGGGGATTGTCTGGTGTAATCGTACATCCCTTAACCCAGTCACTCCAGCCACTCTGGGATGTGAGCTGCCAGAGACACTTCCCCAGGGTATCTCACTGCACATTTATCGTGCTTCCTTTGCCTCTTCCCATGGAAGAGCCCTGCCAGAAGTGGATATTAAGCCAAGCAGACACTACACCACAATAGTGGTTTGGTCTGCAGCCTGAGGTCAACACAAACCAAAACAAGCCCAGATGCCCTGGAGCATTTCAGTCTGCCCACCAGATGAATTTGGGCAGAAGGTTGCCAGCAGGGCAGATATTGCTCTGACAGCATAAGAAAAGCTGCTTTATAGCTGAAGCAATGCTGACACTCCAGAGCCTCTGTCCTCTCCTCTACCTGTCCCATCCCAAAGAGGTGACAAGGACAACTCCTAAGAAGCAAGCAGGAAGACTCTGCAGTGCAGCCAGGCCCAGCTAGGGAGAATGAAAAGCCAGGTCATGATATAGCCTCTCTCCCCCACACTCACCTGTCCTCTTTGTTGATCTGATCCCCAAAGCCCACTGTGCTCACAATAGTCAGCTTGAGGTTGACATTGCTCTCCTGCAGGTCATAGGTACTGGATTTCAGCTGGACCCCAGGCTGTGAGTGAGATGCTGGGTCACCTTCAAACTTGGTGTTGAAAAGGGTGTCCATGAGGGTGGACTTACCAAGGCCAGTTTCCCCTATTCGAGAAAAAGAGAGTTAAAACGTTCAGTTGAATATTAATATGGGTAGGCCTTTCAGCTTCCAAACATTAACAGGGGTGAAATTGTAGCAGATGAAAGCAGATGTCATGCTCCCAAGGGAGCGTCTGGTAAACAGAAAGCCATGAACAATGGGAGGTCTGTACTCTGGGCGAATTACATTTCACAGTCTAATGGCCATTAATGTCATTAGAAAACAGAGATGAAAAGAAAGAGGTGAAAAGGCGAAGGGGAAAGCATGGTTCAGATCCTGCTTAAACCCAAAACTACACTACAGAAGATGCTGTTTTCATTTAAAAGTGGGAGAGGAAATGGGGCTCATTGCCATTTCCAAAAAAAGCTGCTCCAGATCAATGTCTCCACTAAACAGCCACAGAAATAGCTTCCTTCTATACAGAAACCCTGAGAGCTGGTTTGAGTCCGACAGCAAGTTGTGCAGGTGGTTTCTCATAACAAGTTGGAGAATCAGCCTTCTACCCTGGCAGAGGGCATTTTCTCTAATATCTGGTTACATACCTGAGGGGCTATGCAAGTTGCACAATACCGCAAAATCTGCTTCCAGAAGTTCTGCTAGTATTGTCAGTATTCTGCTAGTATTCTGTCAGTATTGAACTGCTATCTGGATTCCATTTATCAATGGGCAACTATTTCCTTGTCTGGAAGGAAGAGACCAGTCTTGAATTTGTTTTAGGTATATCCCAGGAAGAATAAAACAAATCCCTCTGTGCACACATTTCACAGGGCAGTCTCTCTTACCAGGCTCTGACAACAGAGCCAGCTCTCCAAGCTCAAAAGATCTGACTTCCTACACAGTCTGGTCTGTTGCCTCGTGAGGGCTGTTGTGTTTTGGGGAAACAGCAATTTCTGAGCTGCCCAGCTGGCTTTTGGAGCAGCTGAACCCCACCCTCTGTGAAGGCTGCTCCTCCAGCCTGCTGTGGGACCACAGAGAGATTGCGTCTGGCTGCAAGAGCATTCCCCTCCTTCCCCCAGCCCTCAGCTCCCAAACAAAACAACTTCACCATTTTCCCACTCTGCTCAGAATAAAAGGGCTTCTTATTTTTGTAGGCTTAGAGCTCTGTAGCAGATCCAAACTTGCATGAAATGCCCAATTCAAGAAAGGGAAATTCCTCCCCATCCTCCCTTGTCTACATCTCCAAATCTCTAAGCCTCACCCCTGCGAGCAGGCAAATTCCTCTTTGGCTTCAGAAGGGATTTTCCTCACTCAGGGCTGAAGTACATGGCAGGGCAAGGCAAACACAGAATCATAAAATCATAGAATGGTTTGGATTGGAAAGGACCTTAAAGGTCGTCTAGTTCCAAGCCCCAAATCCCCTGCTCTGGGAACTGAGCAGTCCCTGATTGCCACGATCACATATTCAGTATCTTTCCAGAGGCAGCAAGATCCATTAATATTTCAAAGTCAACGTACACCTTGAGCTGCAGAACTGCCTGGGAGCCAGCTGAGAGTTTGTGCTCCGTCACCAACAAACACCAACTACAGCCAGAACAGTCACCAGTGCAGCTGCTCTTTGCATCAATCTGGTTTTCAATCCAAAGTCAGCACCAGGAGCTGTCATGGCTGCAGTCCCTTGTACTACCTCAGTGCACCAGCTGTACGTACAACAGCACTGGCTGGAGCAAGGGAGGGGGACCCAGCAAAGCACAATGTTACCTCTGTCACTGGAAGAATAAGCTGGTCCAACAAGCTCTTCATTTACTTGGAATCTCACTGTCTGGAATTGTAAGGGAACATTTCCCCCCAAACAGAGCAGGTGTGCAAATCAGACCAGACCATTGTCATGGTTTGGACAGGGATTTTAAGAGTTAACAGCAAACAGCCTGTATGACCTCCCAGGCCGTTCTCAGGGATTCCAGGAAAACAGCAGAGTCAAAAAAAGACAAAAATCTAAACAGACTGAGAAGGCTGCAGCATTTCCAAAGCCCCTGCCAAGGGTTGGGTGGGACAGAGCACCGAGCTGGCTGCTTGCCTGTGAATGCCACGAACCCTGATGGGACGTCTCAGGATAGGAGAGTCCCGCAGCCCTGGGGTGCAGGAGCGTTGCCCACACACAAACCTGCAAAGCCTTCTCCTCTGCCACAGCCTGGTAGGCCCTGGAGCACGTCCAAGGCCACAGGACAGGGTGATGGGGGAGCAGCAGCAGTGACCAGGGTAGGGAGCTGCCCTCTGCAGTGGATACACAAGGTCATGTGTAAACCACGCTGGCTTCCGGGCAGACAACACCCTGTAAGTCACCTCTTGTTTCTGCCTCCCGCCTTCTTTTGGGTGAAAGATGTTCATATGAGGCCAAGACTATTATTTAAGCACATCCTGAACCTGTTAATTATTGCCTACTTTAAATCCATCTAAAGTACTTTTTCCAGCAAGAGTGACTTTAACTCTCAGAGGGGCTAGGAGAAGTATTTAACAGATGCAGAACATGCTTTTACACTCCACCACATGCCAGCTACAGAGGATCAGCAAAGGCAACTTTGAACTCAAACAGTGAGTTTTTCCTTTTGGAACGGGAAGATCGTAACTGTGGCATTTTTTCACAGGTGGGAGTTGCCCATCCAAATGACTCCATGATTAAAACACCCAGGCACTAACATGGCATCTCAAATATGAAGTCTGCACTCCCAAATTTACATTAAGCCTGCACTGTGTAAGATACCCCTGACCCTGTACTGTGTAATCCCACTAACTTGACACAGAATTAAAATCTGACAGGGAAGATGGAGAAGAGAGGAAAAACTGTCTCAGCTGAAAGAATATTAGCACTGACAGAGTGACTTGAACTGGTAAAACACTGAAGTCACTAATTAAGTGTTTTGCTGTGTTAAATATGAGCAGAGATAGGGAGCAGTGCTATTTTGAAGGCCAAAATGACAGAGGGAAGAATTTCTGAATCTTCTTGGAGTTCCTGCCTCACACAGAGGCAACTTTTTGCTGGCTGGAAGATGTGAATGGTGACAACTGCTTCTTGTGAAGACAGGAGTCCAGATGGAACAGACGGTCTGACAAAAAGGACAAGTGGTCTGTGCTTGTTCCAGCCGATAGCACTGGAATCTTCCCCAAAAAACAGAAATTATGAATAGGGAGAGGCAGAATTACTTTGAAAAAAGCAGCAGTGTACACAAACTGAGTGAGAGGCATCCCTGGCAGGGAGATTATTTCCTGATGTCAGGTTTATGGACACATGTGATTTGACCTCCAAAACCGTACTTAGGGATTATGCAACTCGACAGTGGTCTGCTGTCCCGAAACAGGGTTGACAAAGCTCTGTGGGGAGAACAGGGCAGAGGGAGTGACCTTTACTAGTAGAGCTCTGCACCAGCAAGCTGTGATGGCAATGGAAAAGCTTGAGTGTTGTACCTTTCATCATGGGATGGAGTCTTACTGTTAAGTCTGAAACATTTTCAAGGACATTAAAAAAAAAAAAAAAAAAGCAAGAGTCACCACAGCAGGTTCTGGACATGCAGCAGCCCTACATCAATGCTCAGAAAGCACTATCCACTCTTAATGCCTGACAGCCTGGCTGTGCTGGGCTCCCCACACATCCTCTCATTCTCCTGAGACATGTTCCCTGCTCCAACTGCATCTGCACATGGTTTCTTCACTGCTCTATGGAAGCACTTCATCAAATCTCACACTGATGGAACAGTGGTGGCACCACTTGCAAAACAACAGCTGGGACAAGCTCCTAATTTCCCATACCAAGACAGGTATCTTTGTGTTGAATGAATTTTCATGGCTTCTTTTCTCAGAACTTTTAGTATCCTAAGCACCTGCAGCAGTGAGCTGAATTATACAAAAGCTGTATCTCCTCTTTTTGTGCCTGGAAATTTAATTTGCTTTTCCCCTAGCATGTGCTAAGTGAAACAAGCAACTGCTCACTGGCCCCCTTTCTCACAACACTCAGGACTTAAGAGGCCCCGGTCATACCATCCTCAATCAACTCTGTGGGAGGACAGAGGAGTCCTTGGAATATTTCCCTGTTCAAAGGCAGGGAGCAGCTTCCACAAGAGTGTCCTTTCATGAGAGAGCAGCACTCATCACAGCACTTATCCTTCACAAGATTAACAGCCGTGGCTCCAGATATCAAATAATTCAATTTTAAAGAAAATGTATATGCATACACAGACTTTTCATGTGTAGAAAAGGGAGCTAATCCAATGTAGCAGGTTTGTTGAGACAGGCCCTGAGGTAACACAGACTGATAAGGCCATCTCTCAAGCAGAGAGGGAAAAATAGTTTGTTTCATCTGACAGACATGTGGAGACACCATTCCCCACTGCCAGGAAAGGGCTGGGCTGCAGGGACAAGGAGGGAAACAAGGGCTCAGAAAAGACACTGAAGCAACCACTTCAGAGGAGCACCCAGCTCCCAGCATCCACCCCAGGAGACCAGCAGCACAGGGCAGGAGAAGGCTGAAGAGACAGATGGCTTTTTGATTAGAGAAACTGTCCTCAGCTGTTTGCACCAGTGACCACAGAAACAAACACTGGGCAACTTCCAGGCTGTACAGCTCATCACCCCAGAGAGCTGCCTGCTGGAGAACACCAGGAGTCCTGTGCACATCCCTCCCTCCCCCAAGGTGAGAGCTCCTGCACACCACAGGCTCACTCCTTTGGAGTGAGAGACCTCAGTCTTGGTTCAGTCCTGGGGAAAAGTGAAGTATTTCTGCCACAAAGCAGCCTTTCTCGTTGCACTGAATAGGTCAGTTAGAACAAATTCCCTGCAAATCCTGGGAGAGAGGAAGGGGGAAAATCCTGCTTAAATTGGGATACTAGTCTAATGCAACTACAGTCTACCCTGGCAAAAACTGAGAAAGTTTATACCAGAAACCAGTAGCCTGTTCCTCCTCTTTTTCCTGTATCTCTATGAGAAATACAGTCAGCCCAGAAAGTTTCAGCCATTAAACACTTCTCCAGCTTTTGCATAGAACTAAGAGGCATGTAAAAATTTATCACGGAAGGTTTAGGAAGAAAATAGTTATGCTGAGAAATAAAGACCAGAGAAACCATCTGCAACCCCTAACTTCTAATGAGAGGTTTTCTCATTTATTCCAGCTTTGCCTCTAGTCTCACAGGGGAGACAGCTTTCAGCATGAGAAGAGCTAAAATCTGCTCCACTCTGGACGTGCTGCTGAGAGGAATTTCTGGAGCTTTTCTTGGCTTCTCCACCAGGAGATGGAGGAATCGGTGGCTCAGATCCAGTATGACACAGAGTAGAATTATCACTGGATTTTTCCTCCAACAGATGCCATACACAGCTGAAAAATGGAGGGCAATGAAGTGCCTTTCTGTCATGCTTAGTGGGCTGTCTAGGGGATCCTCATCCAATCCTCATTTGCTCCCTTGTTCTTTCAATTTTTCATCCCAAACTCTGCTGTACAAGTGAGATCCAACAGAATAAATGACAGATGAACTCTGGGAATTTTTGTTTTCATTCTCCAGGATGTTTAAATGTAGGGGCAAAGATTTGCAAATCTTTTTCCAATTAAGTTTATTATATTTTTCTATAAAGTTTCTTTATTTCAAGATTGTGTTATTGCTATTCATCTTGGTGAGTCTTTGTTATTCACAGCAACAAGTGATTAATGCATTCCATTTCTGCCCTGCAAAGAGGAAAGCACAGGCATTCAGCTCCTCTCCACACATCAAAGTGAACATATAACTACAGGAGGCACCCACTGCTACACCTAGAACTTTTTAAAAAAACACTGCAGCTCAGTAAATGGAAAAGGAAACACTTTAAGACTTCAGTCTTGGGGACAGGAGTTTCCTTAGGTCATATCACATTCATGTACTGTGGAAATCACCTAGATTCTCAGCCTGACAGTGACCTCCACTTGTCAGCAAAGTTTATCATCTCATAGGAATGCGGTTGTAAGGAAAATTGTCTTCTCAGCTCCATTTAACAGGGCTCAGCTCTCATCTCTTTGCTCTACTACTCTTGTTTCAGACTTAACCCTGTTCTGGGCAAACACCAGGTCCATACCATGAGCTGCATCTCTCATGGGATGGGACAGAAAATCTCCATGTGGCTGCAGAGCTGACCACCAGCTGAGTCCCCAGGAGCTATCCACAGCTGCTGCTCTCCCCTCTGCCACACCAGACACTGCTGGGATCATCTGCAGACAGGGCTTAGACTGAGCAGCTATGGCCATGCAATGACCTCCTGCTCCCAGAGGCAGGGCACCGGCAGCAGAAAACCTATGAGACAATTATTATTTCTCTATTTTTAATTTTCTAATTCACCTTAACAAACTATGGTACCAAAGCCATACAGGGTTTTACTTCTGTTACCTAAAGGGAGGGATTATTTGAGATCCTAACCCTGGGGAAGACCCGTGAGACAGACTGCAGGGACAGACATCAAGTCCTGCTACAGTGCCAGGCCCCAGCTGTGATCCACACCACATGGCAGCTTGGATAATTGTCTGAACAGTTAAGGCTTGGCCAGACACTCTCTTAATTCAAGTATGCATGGAAAGGAGGAGAAAAAAATAGCTTTTAGTGAATTACGAGGAACATGATTAGTATTTTGTTATAATAACAATAATTCAATACTTAACCAAACAAGACAAACAAAGTACTCTGGCATGAGTACCTATTTTCTTTTAAAAATGTTAAATTGAAACATATAAGGAAAAGAAAGATCATAATAACAGCCTGTGATTTTAGGCATTTTATTTCACTGCTTGGTAAAAAGCCATACTGCAGAACCCCAGTGGGGATTTCCCAGAGCACCAGTAAATCTTGTTACTGAAAATAGAACAGTCAGAGAAATTTAAATCAAAGCTACCTTGTTAGTGCTGTAACCTACAAGCTACATCCAGCTGCAGAAAACTCTTCAGCAAGAGAACTCCCCAAAATGGAAATACTCACCCACACACAGGATGTTGAAACAAAACCCATGATTAACTGACTTATTAACCAGCTGGTCAGGCAAACTATCGAATCCTACGTGTCCAGAAAGCGGGACAGTACGACAGCCTTCACCCTGAAATACAATGAAATAATTGTGTCATTTTCAAGCAAAATATACTTCTCTGTATAAACCCTTAAGACCTCCCAACTGGAATCAACTGCACAGTCCAAGCAGAGATTTGCAGAAATATTGTCAATCATGTCAGAATGCTTCATTCCTCTCCAAAACAATTCCAGAAGGCACAAATAGAACATTTCATTTGCCACACATTTAAAGGTAGCCCTGACAGAAAAATACTAAAATGTATAAAACACGTATTCAAACACAGCTGCTGAAATGAAGAGGCGACAAAACACTTGTTTCTTGAGAAAATACGCGGAAACTCAAGTCTCACCTTATACTGAAAACAAGAAAAAAAGAATCCTCTGTACAAAGCAATGTACTAATGACACCTCCTCCTACAACCCTATTATCATTCACTTTACGTGAATTGGAACTCATATGTAATTCCCATTCACAGTTGCAATTATATAAAGTAGCTAGAAAGAGTAAGGAACACTGTATCTACAGAAAACAAAGCGCAGAAAAAGAACGTGGAACTGAGCTGCTCATAACCTCACAGGCCCATTAGAAGGAGCTTGCCACAAGGGTTTGGGAGTGGAAATACCCAAACCTCCTCTTGGGGGGCAAGGGCTGCTCCTGCCCAGCCACCCAAAAGACTTCCTGAGAAGCTACTCCTGCACCCTGCTCTCTCCTGCGCTCAACACCCCTAATCTGGTCTCCCCAGCCAAGCACAACTTGAGGTGCTCCATGCCCAGAACAGCCACAAGCTTCAGGAGCGGGGTCAGAAATTTTCACCTGGCCAGTCTCTGCCAAGGAACCCTGAGTCCCAACCCTGCCCAGCCAACAGTAAAACATGACACGTGCAGGCTCACCCTCAGAAATGGCACCAGGCAAAATTAAGAGTCAGTGCTGCAACCCTGTATTGGTGTGTACTGGTAAGTTGTCCTCCTGCAGCCCCCAAAAGATATTTCCCTCTCTGAAACAATGGCTTTTCTTAAAAATGTATTTTAGTGTGAAAACCAGAAAATTCTCTAGCCTTCCATCAGTTTGCAAAAAATACTACAGCCAAAAGGCAGTAGTTTATAGGGTGTGATTTTGAATTTATTCTTTCAGAATTATGCTTTCACATATCTTGAAAGCCTGTCTATAGGGACAGGCATACTGGTTTTCCCTCTTCTGCTAATGGCACTGGTATTCTAAGCTAGGAAAACATCCCCAAGGAGTGCATTTACTACAGTAGCCTGTCAGCATGATTACTTGCCTTGTTACTGTTCCGCTGTTGTGGGTTTGGGTTTTCTTTTTTTTTCATATAAGAGGCTCCAAATACACTTCAACCATTAACCATATTTACCAGTCTGTGATGTGTAAATATGTTTCCCCTTAGACATATTTTGTGTATTAGTCTGACTCTTCCTGACAAGATGTTCACCAAATATGGCGCTTCATTAATTCCTGAGCACCTTCCCTCCTAATGACATGTTCATGAGGAAGGCATTCAGGCTCCCCAACAGACTCTGGTTTTGCCTACTGGCAATGCAGCTGTGAGGTCCAGTAATGCAGAACCAGCTACAGCAAAAGAAAGCGAGACCATGAGACACACAGATTTTGTGACAACACACTCAAGCTCTCCTAAACTGCATTCACCAAAACAAAACCAAAAAAAACCACTGGGGAACCTCGTGGCAGTACTGGACCTGCAGCAACAGCCCCACAGTCCTGGTGGAGAACAGATGGGGGGCACAGAGCCTGCAAAGGCACGAGAGAGAACCACCGGCAGACGGCTCCTGGGAAAGGAGAAATATCAAGTGTATTTTTAATACTCAGCCTTAAAACAACACCATTGGAAGACTGCTTGAACACTAGGAAGCGTGGGCAGGAGTGTGGGCTCTCATTAAGAACAAATCATCCCTCATCCCTAAATATAAATGTGATCCAGATGGAACAAAATAAATGGTAGAAGTTAAGCCATTCTCAGCTAAGAGGAGGCATTTACCATCACACAGAATTTAGCCTGCAAGTCATTTCCTGTAGGCTCTTTTTCTAGTCACCTGTGGTTTTACAATGCAGTTAAACCACACTTCACATCTGGTACAGACCAGGAAATAACTACTGCAAAATGTGATTTCCAGCTATAGCAGCTGAGCCTCCATGTTAAGTACGCAGCCATAAGGTATATTGTGCTAGTCTGCCTAAAAATCCAGAGCCTCCTTGGCCAAGGCATCAAGAGATTGGATGCAGTGGAAAAAAAAAAAAAAAAAAGAATAATGTTTTAAGATCAGACTGGTTTTGACACACATCAGAAAATTGACAGCAATTACCAAACCAGTGGAGAAAAAAGAAACATTTTCTGTCTGATCCACCAAGAAACAGCACAAGTCACCAGTCTTCAGGCACCAAATGGTGTCTCTGTACCAGAGCACTGCTATATATAAACAGCACCATCATAAACAACATACGAACACACTGATTAGTCATCCTGGATATATATTAAATGTAGGTTTGGATCCCCTTGTTCAGCACTGAAGAATACATTAAGCTCATAAGCCCTTTGCTGATAAGGTGTTGAAGACTGTGTTCCATTATTCATCTTCAAAACCAGATCAAATTTAAAACATATAAAGAGGTACCAACAAGGTAAGCAAAGTTAAAATACGATATGCATGAAGGCTTTTTCCAGGAGCATCAGTGAGCACTGGATGGTTGAGAGTCCTTTGTACTCTCTATTTTAAGGTTACATCTTCTTGGAATGAAGACAAAGATGGAATCTCTGGAAAGCCAGTGTGAACACTGGCACTACACCAAAATACCAGATGCCTTTTTTTCCCTCATATACACAGAGTGACTCCCTGCATAGACAGAATGGGCTGTTGGTGCTTGGGAGGAAGTGAAGCGTGTGTGTCACAAACAAGATTAAAAGAACAAAAAGAGCAACACACTTTCTTGCTGTATTATTAGACAGGGCTATTGCAGAGTGAAAGTATGGAGCGGCCACTTGGAGAAGCTATTTTACTTTTCCTTTCTTAGAAGGATTTACACAGCCTTTTGTTAGGGCTTCTCCATGCCACAGAAGCCACCACTACCTAGTCTAATTCTTACAGAAACTATCTGAATGATACGGAAAATACAAAGATGTTATTATGAATGGCCCCGAGCCTGAAAGCACCATACATTGACTATTAGTTTACATAAAAGGGGCAAGATTTAGTCTCCAGGTGTTTGAATCACTCCAGGGTCCTTGGGATGAAAAAATGATTAGAGGAAAATCTTGCTGAATGCACGTCTGTGCCCTGATCTACTCTGCAGGACAAGCAGGACAAGCACTGTCCTCAGACCCCTGAGAGGCCGTTGCCTCTCTCTGGAGATAAAGCAGAACACATGCAATGGTGCTGCTCATTGCAAATGTCAACACTGCATATTTGGGAATATTTCTGTGGCCAGGTCTAAAGGAATGATAAGAAAGGATACCATGACAATGGCAAAGCCTCCACTTGGTGACATTCACACAGAACACAGCAAATAAAGAATGTTACAGCTCTCAACCCAAGGGACCCAGTGTCCAAATGAGGCCCACACAGCACAAAACTGCTCTCAAAGGCTAAAGTACAATACCTAATCTAGTTGAGTGTTTCTGTTCAGGACATTGACAGCTGACACTTAGTACTTGTGACACAATTTCTCATCTCTTCCCAAATGAGAATCACCTCAAACCCTGAGGCCTTGGAGATTCCCTTAGGAAGATTTCCAAATAGCTGCAACAAACACAACAGCATCATCCTGCAACAAAACCAAATCAAGCAACACTCACAGAGCTTCACCACCAGTGCTCACAGCAGCCACCTCCTGTCCCTCTGCTGCCCTTAATGCTGAGGTGTGGGGGCTTAACCCCCAAACCTGAGACAACCCTTGCACAAGAAGTCAAATGGCAAAGCAAGGCAGAACCTGAACTCGGGTTTCCACACCAAAGTTTTTCACATTGTCTTTAAGCCAGAACATCAGATCCCTTTGCATGACCTTGGCGTTATGGTATTCACTTCCCCAGACTGCATTTGGTTCTGATTAAACAGCAAATTAGAGCAACACTTGTACCAATTATTTCTCACTTGTACAAGTATGTAATTCTCCTATGTAATGAAAGAATTATCCAGCAGACAGTAGGAACATCCTCCATGAGATAAATGTAAATCAGGAATGTGAAGTCTAGATTAAGACTTTGTATTATTTTTCCTTGCTCAGCTGATTGAACAGATTATCAGAATATAAAAACAGTAAGAATATAAAAGAAAAACACCAGAAAAGTGGGAGGGAAATAGTTTTGAAGCAGACCCCACAGAAAACAAGACATGTCTCACCAAAGGTCCTGACCATCAATGACCCTCTCCAGATGTACTGCATCACTCGGCCATCCAACATTCACAAACAGTCAAGTGCTTCCGAAATCTCAAATTCTGACAGCTCTTAAGATTACACTTCTTTATGCCCCTGACAAAAGGCTGCAGAAAATGCCATGCAGTTTGGATACATTCCCAGAAGTCTCCTCCAGCAATTAAAAGATACATATCACTATCAGCAGTTGCAATGATTTTTCTGACCTCTACTAGAGACTGAGAGTTGGACAGTGCCTGGCAAGCTGGTCCTCTGCACCCATCCTCCCCGCTGGCAGATGACAGGAGAAGGGGCTCTGCTTGCCACCCTGGCCACCTGGGGAGAAGGGGGGTTTCACCAACCATCCCTGCAATAAGTGTGGGCTTGATCAAGGGTTCTCTGGGACAAGGGTGGTAACTCCAGCTCCCCCACAAACCCAGCACCAGCTCTCACACCTTTAACCCTTTAACCATGTTGGCACAGGATTAAACCTCTGCACCACCAGGACATTACAGCTGATTGCTCCACACACCACAGCCACAACCAGATGCCCAAGACCTTGGCTGACAAGTCATCCGTCCATAAAAGGACATTTTCAATTTGCAGCACACTGATTTCAAGTCTGTCTCACAGCCAACTTTCCCAGCAAGGCTGTGTGGTATCAAAAATTCATTCCAGGCCGCAAGCAGATGTCTCAAACTCCTGTACATTATCTTAGGAAAGCATAATGCTCAATTTCTTTAAAAAACAGGGGAGCAACTGAGTCACTTCACATATTTTGGCAGTCACATAAAGGCAGTGGCTATGTCCAGGAGGAAATAACATCACAAACTGGCAAGGAATGGCTACATCCACCCGTTCAACAAGACTGGGTCCAAGCTAAAACATACTGCTTTGAAGACGAAATGGCAAGCATTCACCTCAAGTATTACTTCTGTATTAACACATGGGCATGAAAGTTGGAAGTCCGTCAAACCACAGACAAAACCACTCCACATGCAAGCGCATTACAGATGCCTCCTTAGCATTTCTCTGTGGCTCAACTCCCGCTGCTCCTCTTCTGGACAATTCTCTGCAAACACACAGGGATCTCGTGCCGCGCTAGGCAAGCAGGCGAGCACGGCGGCGGCCGGTGCCCCGGGGGGACACCACCGCGGACCCTCGGGGACAAAGCGCAGCGGGGTCACGGTGCTGGTTTTTGGCTCCCACAGCTCCTCCGCAACACACGGTGATGGACTGGAGACCCTCCATCCCCGCGTCACGCACTGCCGAGCACAGGGTGATGGTTTCTCTGGGAGGAGAGCAGCATCCCCGGAGAGACAGGGATGCCACTGCCGTACCCTGGCTCGGCGAGAGGCCCCGTGACCAGGTAAGGGATGCAGAGCCAGGCCTCCCAGTGCTGCAGCTCGGCCAGCCCCGGGCAGCGCGGCAAGTCCGGCCGTGGCCGTGCCCGGGGACACCGGCAGGGCAGGACCCCCGGCCCTCCCCGGTGCGGGCAG
>VZTN01000517.1:285225-301480 GCA_013400515.1 Erpornis zantholeuca
GGCGGCGAGAGGGGCCAGGCGAGCTGCGAGCCCCGGCCAGGGCGTCCCGAGACCCGGCCTAGCGGGTCCTCGGCTCCTCGGGCTGCCCGGCTGCCTCCGCGGCCCCCCGGACCCTGTCTGCTCCCAGCTCGGGGAAGGGTTCCCCGCGCCGATTCCTCGGAAAGGCCGAGGGGGACCTGTCCCAGTGTCCTGCGGCCCCTCCAGTAACACGGGCCGGGCCGGGGCTCAGCCGTGCAACTCCGAGGCTGGGCTGGGGTTCGCAGTTTGGGTCCGTTCAGCTCCCCCGGCCTCAGCAGATGAGTTGCTATTTCAAGCAGAATGTCCGTGCAGTTCACGCACTGACCCAGGTCCGCTGGACGGTTCAGGCCCGCCCGGGCACCCGGCTGAGTGTAGATGTGCCGAATTCCTTCCGAGTGGCACCACAGCTCCATCCTGGCCCCGCGCGTCTCGGCGGTGCAGCCTCAGCTCCCGGCCTATCATGAGCATATCTGCAGCTTCGAGTGTGTAGCTGGTTTCGTTTGATGGCAGCACAAGCACCAAACGAGGCTGACAGAGAGGAAACTCAGTCCTTATCCAAAGTAACTTTCCTGGCCCCTGAACTCCCAAGTAAAGTCCCCAAGGTTGTCACCCTGTTTTTATCATGGTCAGAGCTCACCAAGTGTGTCTAGTCCCTAATGCAGGCATGACCACAGTGGCCCTAAAAGGGAGGTTTGCTTTGCATCATTAGTGCCTTCATCCCCCAAGAGCAGGTCCTGCTTTCCCTTGTTTTCCCCAGATACCACCCAAGTGTTTTCAACTGTTCACCAGGATCCCATGGCTATGTGGCTCAAGTTCTCTGCCTCCCTGAGCCCACAGAAGCCGCCAAAAGCCAGTGACAAAACCAGGCAGCTCCAGAAAGGGAGCAAGGGGACAATTATGCTTTCACCACCAGTTGTTTGGGGTTTGAGATTATGCCAACTCCCCACACATCCCAGAAAAACTGGTCCAAGTGGTTGGAAAAGGGCAAAGGCTCTCAAGGGCTGACAACTAGCTCAGGGCAAGTCAGAGAAGGGCTAAAGCTTAGGGAAGGCAAAGAAAAAAGGTTCAAGGGGCTGGTATGACTTTTAGCTGCCTGACCAGCTGCGAAACCACCTGGTGGCAGTTCAGCCATGGTGTCAGTGCAGTCATGGATAAGAAACCTCTGGAGAGGAAGAGGACATGGGGCTTTTGGGGCAGAAGAATTTGTCCTGACTTCTAACAAAATTAGGGTACTGGTGGCTGCTGCTGCCACACTGGGCATGGACTGTGCTACAAAGGGAATCACGGCAAGAGAGGAAGGCCAAATTCCCCATGGGATGAAACATTGGGTGGCAAGGACCCAAACACTGTCCCAGGCTGGGTCTCCCTTACAGTAGAGAGACCCACCAGCCACTGGGAACATGGCCTCTTGGGGCAGTAACCTGGGCCTTCTTGAGCACAGCATCAAGGAGAAGCATTGCAGTCATGGGGAGCTATTTCAGGGGGTCTGTAAGGCAAGTGCCTCACTAAGACAACCTTGAGGTGCTCCTGGGGTCAGAGGAAGCATCCTAGGGACCAGTGTCATGGATTTACACATGCCAGACAATGTAACAGAGACCCAAAGACCTGCTAACCCTTGCTGAGTTCAAGTGAATGTTTCCAATGAGACTTTTGTTAGTTCTTTGGTTACAGCTCAAGCTGATGCTTCCAGAGAGGAACCCCTACCCCAATTCACACCTTTCAGTTATACCTCTGATACTCCTCACCCAGTCCAAGTCAATCACTAAATTCTGGTTGGCAGTATCTTGATTTCTTGCTGGGTTTCACTGGAGCTGGGCTGGCTGCCTTCTGATGTTACTTTTTTCTCCCGGGATTGTCTCCTTGGGCCTTATCATCTCCATTCTGCTCATATCTTCTGAATTCTGAGAGTGCTTTGTTAGCAGCATTGTTTTATCAAAAGTTTATGTTTGGTCAGCTCTTACGGCCTAAGGCTTTGGCTACTTCAGGTGCTGATGATGAGCCAGCAATGCTAAACGAGACTGTTCAGACAGAAGAATACAGTTCATCAATTTCAACTGTAGCATCAGCACTGAGCTGCCCAGGACCCCCGTGCCTCCGCCCGGTCCCGCGGTCCTGCATGCTCCCTGTATTCCCGCACGCTCCCTGTATTCCCACACGTTCCCTGTATTCCCGCACGGTCCTGTATTCCCGGCCGCGCTCCCCCTGTGACGCCGCAGGCGAGTGGGACCGAGGGGGCAGAGCCACCCCGTGCTTGAGGCCGTGCCCGGCACCGGCGGCAGCCATGGACACAACGTGACCAAAGGTCACCTGCACCGCCCCGGCAGCGCCGCCGCTACGCCGCCATGCCCGCCCGCCGCGCGGAATCGGTTCCTCCTTCGCCCACCGCCGGGAAGAGAAGCGCGGGGTGAGAGCTGGATAGCGTGAGCTGTGTCCTGTGGGGGACAGCCCTGCGAGAGGCGCCGCCATGGCCCGGCAGGAGCGGGAGAAAAGCGTGGCAGAGCAGAAGGTAGCTGGCATCTCCCGGAGGTTCTCCTTCCTGGATGCCGCCCAGCCCCGAGCAGGCAGTCTGGCCCGCAGCTCCCATGTCTGGCCAGCCACCTTGGGCAGCAGGGAGCGTTTCCATATTCTGCAGAAGATGGACACCAACAAAAGCATCAGCTGGGGCAGGCACAGCCTGGGGAGCTGGGGTAGGACTTCAGGCAGGTTCTCCATTGGCCCCAGCAGTACCCGGAGGAAGGAGCTGAAGGAGATCCTCCTGCAGAGCAACAGCCCTGGCAGCACCATGCGGTTTGCCACTGCTCAGAAGACATCCAACAGCAGCAGTCTTCCTGCAGGGCTGCACCAAGAGCAGAAGCCTGAGCAGAGCCCTGATCTGCTGCCCCTTGTCCTTGACCCTCTGGAGCACGCGTGGCTGCTGACGGTGGCTGAGGGTGATGCGGACAGCATCATCAAGCTGCTGGACCTGGATCCCAGCCTGCTGGTCAGGAGAGACTTTGTGACAGGCTTCACTGCTCTCCACTGGCTTGCCAAGCACGGCCACCACGAGAGCTTCATCCAGGTCATCTCCCATGCCCAGAAGAAAGGCTACCCTGTCAATGTGAACATCCCGACAGCCAGCGGTGGGCTCACCCCCTTGCACCTGGCTGCCTTGCAAGGACATGAAGTGCTTATCAAGCTGCTGGTGGGAGCTTACGGGGCAGACACCACTTGCAGGGACCACAACGGGCGCAAGGCTTGGCAGTACCTGCCGGCAGACACCTCCAGGGACCTGAAAGAGCTGGCAGGGGCCTTGGAGGAGGACTTGGTCCAGCTACACTGTCACAACACCAACAACAACTGTAAGTCATCCAGAGAGGCTGGGGCAGGGCAGGACTCTGTGGACTCTGGGGCCGAGGGAAAAGCCCAGCACTCCTGGAGCCTGTCGACTCTCCGAGGCTTTGTTAGACAGGCATTTGCTTTCTTCCACGAGCGCTGAAGCTCTCCTGGCCTCATTCACCTTATAACCCACACTGGATAGCAGCCGGAAAAGCCTGCAGGGAGCTGGGAACTTGGGTGCTCAAAATCCTGGCCAAGTAAGGGTTAAACCATGGCACTATGGCCACCCTGGTTCTCGGGGTCTTTTGGGGCTGTTCTGGGGTGTGTGTAGAGCACCATGGCCATTGGGAGCACTACCTTGGGACAGCCCTTCCAAAAAACTGCCCGTCTGCAGAGAGGGTTTTGCCCCGTGTCCCTGCGGATGGCAACTCCTTGCTGCGTTCCAGCAGATCCCCATGGTAGGGGCTCACATGGGGGCTGTGGAGAGCTGCTTCTCCAACACCCCCTGTGTCCACAGGAGGACGCTGACCCACCATGTGTGGATCCCATGCTGCAAATGCTTTCCTGCTCCATGTGAGATCCCCTGGTCTCTGCCATATGCACCTTCACTGGGTTGATGTTTGTTTATGGCAGCTGACTATAAAGCTGATTCTCAGTAGAGTAAGTGCTAAGCACCCTGTTTGTGAGACGAGTCCAGGCCAAGAGAAGCCTTTCAAAGTGCAAAACAACTCACACTGGCAGCCCTTCCCTGGAGATCCCCATTCCAGGAAGTCTGAAATGCTCAACCCCATTAGGAATGGGGGCCAGAGCTAAGGAGGCAGGAATGACACCAGTGGGGCAGCATGTGGTGGTTCCTGTAGGGACTAGAGTTCAGGAACAGCTCTGGAAAGATGATTCATTCTCAGAAACTGTGGAAAAGGTATGGGAAGGATGTGAGATTGAGATTATCTTTATTGCTACTGAGGTCATGCTCAAAACTGAAACTTGGATCAACATACCTGCAGCAACATAACGTCACATGTATGTCTTGGTCACGGCATTAAAAGGGCAAAGCCTCTGCTTGTCTGTTTGTGTTTTGTTCACCAAAAAGGAGCTCTGCCCTGATGATTTAAATTTGCTTTTTACATTCTCAAAGGCCAGGACTGCTTCAAAATATCTTCAGAAAAACAACAGCCCCTTCCTCTTTTTCATCAGCATGAGACTATTCCTATGTCCTGAAATAGCAGTTCCCTTTGAGAAGTGCTTCTCAGACAGGAACTGGGGAGTTTCTGTTCCCCAGGGCAGCAGCCCTTGCAGTGACACCGCCTTTGGGAAGGCAGTTGTGGTTTCTTTCCAGCTGCCTTTCAGGGGGTCTGCCAGGGTGACCAAGGGACTCAAGGTGATCCGGCCTCGCTACACAGGTGAATTTGCATCTTGATGCAGAAAGATAAACAATGACACTCAGGTAACTTCCTCTGAGGAACAAGAGACTGGGTGTTTCATAGATCCTGAGCAAATCCCAGTTATATTCAAACTGTGTTTTGAAATGCTACTTGGACACCGAAATAACCCAGTCTACAGTAATGACATGTGGAAGAGCAGCCTCCACAAGAGTGAACAGGGATCCAGTGACTGGATAATGCCCAGTCCAGGTGCCTGGGTGGACATACAGATATGTATGGACATCTTTTTAATCCCTGAGGTCAGCAGCAGATACATACAAAACACTCTAGGACTAGATTCAATGCCTGATCTAAACAGTTTTGTAATGCTTTAGCTCTAATAGATTGAAGAAGTTGGCAATGCAGCTCCTTCTAGAACTGCTGTGACCATGTCCATGCCATGTGAGAGCAGGCTGGCTTCTCACAGGTTTGCTCACCAGCACAAACTCCATGAACAGCACTGGTGTCAAATTCTGGTAACCAAAGCGCTGTTGATAAGACAGATAGGACTGACAAAATATTTTTGACCTCTTAGTCTTCTGTCACCCTTTTGCAGCTGTCAGGGAAAGGGCACAGGATGGCTCTTACATCCTCCTCTGAGTAAGGCACAAGAGGAAACAGTGGAATTAATGAGAATTTCCTTGAAGGAGCCATTTCCTTGGCAATAATACCTGTGGCTTAGTCACACTCTACCTGGAACCATGGACTTAAACGTTCCATTTGAAAGTAAAATTTTGCTGAAAAATGCTGCACTTAAATATGAAAAAATTATTTTCGGTAATTGCCTCAATTTGACAGATAACCAAAACCCTCTAAAGACAGCTTTTCCCCCCCATCTTTTGGTCATGAGTTTTACCCTATATTCTGTGCTGAGACAAATTAGGCGGGCACTTCAGAAACAGCAGGACCACAATTCTGCTTCTCTAGATGTGTTACAACATACTCACCACGCCACCCCCTGCCCTGGCTGGGTCCCTTCCCACTGAGAAAAAAAATAAATCTTCTTCCAGTGACCCACCCCTTTGTCTCAGGTATGAAAATGAACTACAGAAAGGCAGTTGATTTGGATATAGAGACATGTTTAAAAAATATTCCTCAAGTATACAAAACTTCATTTTTCGCTCAGGAAAGAAAACATATCAACCAAAATCAATGGACTAGAATATCCAAATCTTTTTTCTTTAAAGCTTCTGTTTATGTCTTTGTTATCCTGTGTTAGCCCAGTTCTGCAGAGATTCCTGATCCCCTCTCACAGGGAGGAGATGGCAAAGAGAGCTGCCACAAAGAACAGAAACCATTTAAACCCAGAGATACTTGTTTGGTTAAGGTTCTGCAGAAGACTGAGTTTAACCCAAGTTTAATCTGTACCAAATTTAATTTGTGCTATCCCTTAATGTCCAGTTTGAAAAGCAGTTTCAGTCAAACAGGGAAAATAATACAAGTTTCTTAGTTGAAGCTACCTCCATCTGATAAAACTATCACAGTCATGATAGTAATAGGGAGACTTTCTAATAAATAGTAATAAATTGTTCAATCTACTGCTCAGGGAAGTTTTCCCACAAATGCCAGGGAAAAAAAAGGTCTCTTTCAATTCTCAAGTCCATAAAATTAATTTTCCTCCTCAGCCAGATCCCCATAGACACAGTTACAGAGAAAATACATGAGCAGCTTTGCCTGCCAGGAGTGATGTGGAGAGGCTGGGGGAGGTTCACTGCGCTCCAAGGAAGAATTCCAATCCTCAGCAGCACTGTTATTTCCTGAACACTTGCTTCAAAGAAAATAGTACAGAAGAGATTTAAAAATCATTGGAGTCAAAGTAGCTACAGCATGTGAGCCTCCGTTCAAATATCTCAGGCAATGCTGTTTGTTGCGCTCCTGTTGCAGTGACTTACTACTTCCCCCTGACAATGAACTAAAGTCCAGACTCTTACCAGACAGAGTAAGAAGCTAGAGGTTACCTCTGAAGTATCCTGAAGTTGGTAAAAATTCCACAACTCACCACAACTGACAGAACGCTGCAGCACACCTTAGGAGGTAGAGACCTCACCACCTTTGAGATGTGTATTTCTTAGCAATTACCTGTTTGGCACATGCTGTGCCCAGCGTTATTTGCTCTTAGTTGCAATACAAAGGAGATTGATCTATTTACCTTCAATGTGAAAAGCAGCAACATAGAAGGTGTGGCAGCCTGAAGCTTCCTCAGGAAGCTGCCTCTCAGGAATGGACCCACCCACAGGCTGAACCCAGAACTGAACCGGCACCTTGGCAGCCCTCAGTGTGAGGATGATTTTGCTGCAGCTGAGAACAGGCTCACAGCAACAGGGATTTCCTGCTGACCAGAACAGCTACCCCAGCTCAGCGCTGCAGAACAGAAAGGACTGGGTGCAGAGCCACAGCCTTCTCTTCTGCTTCCCTGCAGGAAACTGGTTTCACAAGAGAATACCAGCACAGGGGAGCTGGAGTGTCAACTACCCAGAGACCTTTCATTCCCTTTTTCCTCTCCTTTTTTAAATAGCTGGAACCTCTCCCTTTGAGCCACATCTTAAATTTCTACCTGTCTGCTGAGAATATTTAATACTAAGCCGCACCTGTGGTTGCAATTGACTTATCAAACCAACACCGACTTCTGAACAAAACTCAGGTTATTTAATATTCTAGGGAACACAAAGACATTATGTGCTACACTCTATAGTATTGCACTTTTAAGAGATTTTCTTCAGTTCTGATTTTTTTCTTTTTTTTAAAATTGGTAGTTTGCTCCTGAAGGTTTACAATCAGTGAAAATGAACAGCCTTCTCTACCTGAAAAGAGCTGCCAAGTTCCTCATACTAAGTGAGAATGTAAGTAACATTACCATGAATTTTATTGTTACAATCCCACCACATATGTATGAAATAATTTCAACGAAGCCATTCAGGTCCATATTTATTAGTAAGCCTGTGCACTGTCAATGTTCATGGTGATGCCTGAAAGAACACTAATACAACACAGTCTCCATGTTTCAGATACAGAGATTATCATCAGTTAACAACCAGTTAACACCAATATCCCAGACCAGCTTATAAAAACCCCACACTGGGGATTGCAGTCCAGTACCACAAAAGGAATGACTTGAGGAGTTATTGATCTGACACAGAAAGACCAGTGTTCATTAGAGCTCCCGGTACACTCTCTCTTACAAGCCCAGCTTGGTCCTCCTCCAGTGTCTCCTTTTGGAGTTGTACCTAAGACAAAAGCAGAGTGAATTAGCCAAGTGTACACACACATTTGTTAAATATGAAAGCAGAACAGCACATGAAGAAAGTCCCTTCCGGAAGAGCACATTATTTTGTGAGCATGTACTTGTCCATGTTAAGAACAAATGCTTTCACCAGGGTGTGGGTGAAACCACTGACAGTATTAACAGAGTTGCTCTCAGCAGGAAAATGGCAGCACTCCCACAGCAGGAAGCACTGCAATTGCAACCTGCTTTAACACAAAGCTTGGACAGAACGGATGGCCCAGCTACTCAAATGCCAGGAGACAAGAATCTGTGATTTTGCCCTATGGTCAAGTATTTCAAAGTACTGTCATTTAGTTAAAACAGAACCCAGTTGTAACCTGGCAAGTGGAAGACAAGAATCCAGCTGCGTCCGCACACCACTGATCCTGCCTAGAAACAAGCTGGGAGCAGCTACAAGAACAGAACCTAGCAATGTTGTGCTGTGTCACTGCCTAAGCCAGCCAGTGCTGCTGTTGCTCTCCTCACTGCTTAGAACAAAGAGAGAAAGACAAGGAATTATGTTGCGTTAAAAAGCCCAGATGAAGGAGTGTATGAGATAAAAAGCTCTATGACTTCGTGAGTGACCAGACTATGCTGCAGCTTTCAGCTAGAGGGCTTGGACAGGCACCACCCTGTGCACGCTGCCCCATGTGCATCTAGTGTGTCACAGCACTCAGCATTTCCCTGAGCACAATGCTCAAACACAACAGGGAAGCAAGGAACTATGGCAAATTAATTCTGCAGTCAGGTGCCAAGCATCTCATACAGTCTGATTTCCCATACATCCAACAAGTCCTTTGCTCCCTTACACACCACCCCCTGAACCCTGGAGCTCCCATGCTCAGGAGCTGTTCCCTGAAAATGCAGGAGCCCAGAGGAGCAGCTATGAGAGAAGATAGGTATTGGGAAGGGAAACATCAGGAACAGAGAAGCTACCAGGGCACAAAATCTGAACAAATCATCCACACATACAGTTCAAGTTTTCACTTTACATGTACCATCGCTGAACGTCTGCGGACACTTGCAGAGCACTGGTGCAAAACCACTACAAAAGAAAATGGCACGGAAGCCCCACGCTGCTTCTAGAGGCCTCACCTGCATGGCCCTCACGGCCACAAAACTGCGCTTTTGCACGCACACAGGCCATCAATTCCCGCCTGCGGCCCGTACCGCCCAGGCAGCCTGACTAAGCCTGCGCGGCCGCAGCTCCTCAGAAGGCACCAACCGAGCTCATTACCTGATCTTATTGCCGGTTTTCATGCGAATCCACTGTGGGATGGGCCGGTTCTGCTTCTGCTTCTTGGCGAGGAAGCGTTTGATCTTGAACGTCTTGTGCGACGACTGCAAGAGAGCGCAGCCGTCAGTCCTTCCAATAGCCCCGGCACAGCCCCAGCCCCGGCCCCGCCAGGCCTCGGCGAGCCGGGAATGCTGCACCCACCTCCCTCCCGCNCCCCTGCCGGCCCGGCGGTCCCGCACGCAGTGAGGGACGGCGGCGGCCGAGCGAGTTTGTGCGAGTTTATTTGGGTTTAGTACAAAAAACAGCTATGGCTAAAATTCACTAGCTTGGGAGGAGCTGCTACTGGCGAAGTCTCGTTCTGGGCTGCAAAACAATACTTCAAGTTATGAGGGAAGAGGAAGCAGTTCTGAGAGGACAGGAGTTCAGAAGTGTTTCAGACTTGAGAGAAAGAAGATGCTGGAAAAGAACAGGATGCCCAAACCAGCTACATTTGATTAAAAATAAGCATTTCAATGTAGGGAGACTTTACATGAGAATTTATCAAGACATATTCAACTATTAAGCCAGCTTATTCATACACTCCAACTTAAGTTCCTTTATCCAGAGAACCACTGAAGAGGACGGTCTCTCCCTCCCTAACACAGTTACTGCATTGCCAGATGTTCTGCTTACGTGCCAAAAGGCTCCTGTCCACTGGTACCTCAACAACCCCAGGCTGTGTATGTATCTCAGTGCTACACTGACACACTTTCACTGCCTCAGGTAGGAGCACCACACAACATAGCAACACCTGTGTTAACTCCAGGCAACTTGAAGCTTCCTCTGCTTAAGCGCATCCAACACTGGCTCAAATTGCCTTACAGTACAGCTCTGGCTTTTGATCCAGGTGTCATCCCCTCCTGACCGCAACTCATTTATTATCAAACTTAAGGCCATAAAGTCTTTCTATTTTGCAAAGATTCTTTTCTCTGTTTTAGTTAGATGCTTGGAAAATAAATTCAAATAACTGAAAATATTACAATGAGAACACATTTCAGATTTTGAATCTAAAACTGAGGTTCTTTAACCAGAAACATCCAACAGCACAATGCCCCTTTTTCTTCCTTTGTTCCTTCTTCGCTCTGAAGGCACTTCTGGATTGCGTAGTACATGCTCTTTGGCTGCACAGACAGTCAGAACACATAAGGCTTTCACATCAGTCACTCCTCTTCCTTTGTGTGACTGGTCTCACCCTCTTGTTTCTTATCCACTCCTTGATCTGGGGGCTTTGCAGCACTGTCTTCATACTGACACAATCTGCTCCGGCTTCGGGCTCCAGGCTGATACAGCTGCATTGCTGGGCGATCCTGAAATAAATCAAAACTATTTAGACTCTTTCATAGCTCCTTGCTCTCAGGGTTATTATGGCATTGTTTCTATGGTATTAGAAACTGCCCAAATTCAAACTTTTCAGGCTAAGTTTAATTATTCCACAGTTGTGGCAATGTAACTTCAGTTGTCCCAAATCAAGGTTGTCTCTGTTGTAAAGCAACATCCCTGTTCAAGCCACAAAGAACACTGCTCATAGTTGAGGTTTTTTGTAACGAGTTTCCTCTTGAGTTCAGCTCACACTCTCTCAGAAAAGAGGCCAACTTAAAAGTTTCAAAACCCTGAGCTTCATTTGTACCTGGCAGTGTCTTAAGTGATAGAGAAAACGAGCACAGTGATGCTGGAAGGACAGATTTTCTAGAGCAGATAAAACTACACTTGAGACATTATTTCTTGAGCCTAGAGGACATGTCATATTCTGCAAGTTGCAGTTTCCTATTTTAAGGAACCTATTCAATCACACTCCCACTCTGAGATGCATTTTTCAGGCACCTATAACATCAGCAGACACAGGCAGATTACTGATACTCTACTAACACCTTAAAGAGACAGCTTATGGCACAAGTCAGCAAATGAAAAGGGATCAGTGCCTTACAACTTAACCCATGTTTTCTTGGCTTAGTTCTTACACAGTGACAAGAAATAACACTGCTAAGCAAAGTTTAGTGGACATTTCTAGCAATGTCAGTTTGTTGCCAGAACAGGGAGACGTTTCAACAAGAAAACCATATGGTTCTTTCCTTGAAGTGCTTTTATTCTAAAAACCACAAACTGATCCCTATGAATCAACACATGAATTTAAAGAAATCCAGCACCTTGTTTCTGATACGATCCCTCTTAATTGTATCCTCTTTTTTATCGTCTTTGGTTACTTTCTCAGATTTGTCCGTGCTGCTGGTAAAGTCTGTAAGATCACTTTTCTTTCCCTTTTCTCTGAGTAAGTCTCTCTCCTTTTTCACCTCTTCCTCTTTTCTTCTAAAAACCTTCTCTTTCTCATAGCGCTCTTTCTGCCTCCGACGCTCCTCTTCTTGGCGTCTCAGTTTCTCTCTCTGTGCTCTCTCATATTCTCTGTCTCTGTCAAAATCTCTATCTCGGTCCCTGTAGTCCTTTACACACTCATCTTCTGATCTGTATAAAAACAAAACTGAAAATTAAGCTCAAAAGATTCATCAAACAGAGCTGGGAGATCAATGTAATAGTGGTGCAAATGTGCAATAGGAAGACGACACACTGGCAGGTTCTATGGAGCTCTTGGGAGGCCGTGATAGCCCAGGTCATGCATGACAGCCAGAGAGGACACTGACCACTAGAGTTTCCCAGCCTCCTACTTGCATAGCTGGCTGAGTCTCTTCTGGCTTTGAAAAAACATCTGAATTTGTCTGTCTTATATGTATTTCTCACATGGCAGAACTGAACTTTGAACAGATCACGGAGCTGTTGAGAATTACGTTTTCCATTTTGACTTTTTACAAGACTTAGAGGGACTAGTAACTAGAGAACACCTCTCCTCTTGCCATGGTTATAATAATTATCTCATTGCAAGGACAGTGCTCACAGTCTGCTGAAGTCACCTACATATGGGCTTCTTTAGTGGAGTTCCTATAATGAGCTGGAAAAATATTAAAATCTGTCCACTAATGAAGAATTTTCTGGTAATTCACAGAGCTTTCTGTAATCATGGGGATGTGCACTGCCACAGAGAACACGGCCCATGCCTTATATCAGAAAAAACATTTGAAAGGAATTTCAAAACATGGTCATGGCAGAGCAGCCCAAGCCTCAGTACAATCAGGAAACAAGTTATAGATACATATATATTTATAGCAAGTACTGGAATACTTTTTTGCCTTCTCTTCTTTTGTCTCCCCATCAGATCGTTTGGCAGATGCACTACTCGCATTTTTTTCCTCCCTCAGAGTCTCTTTTTCCAGTTTCTTGGATTTTTCTTTTCTCTCCAAGTCTTTTTCATCTTTTTCAGGCTTCTTAAGTAGCTACAAAGAAAACAGAAGTCTCAACTAAAAAGCACACTCTAATACATATTGTCTGGCACAACACCGAAATTGCATCAAAGGAACCACAGTCCAGTAAGAAGTAAACATGAAAGAAATATTACTGCAAATCACAGTATTTCTAACAGCTGGAGTGTATGAGTAAGCATTATTCACACAGCGGACTAGGATTTTTCTCCTAAACCAGGCCGTTTTAGAGAGCTTAAAGATAGTCTCCATTCCATAGTGAATTCACAATCCTGTTTACCGCAGCATGTACAACAGTCACATGACAAAAACTTTAAATATTACTATGAAACATTACAGCATGTAAACCTTTACAATGCCTGCTATTGAATATTACAAAAAATTGGTCATTTACTAACACCAAACTCATGTGATTCTTCACACAATACCCAAAGCACATTTTGAGACTGATATACAAATAATAGGGGAAAAGGGAGTGTAACAGTTTATAATAAAGAACTGTTCTAGACCTTAATCTTTGGTTCTTCTTTTGATCTGTCTCTGTCTTTTTCTGGGCATCTGTCTACTTTCTTCAATTTTTCTGCTTCTTTTCTCTTCCTTCTCTCCTCCTCCTTCCATTTTCTTCTTTCTTCTTCTCTTTGTCTTTTTCTTTCTAATTCTCTCCTCCTTCTCTCCTCTCTTTTTTCTTCTCTCAGTCTCTGTGTATGTAAAAGCAAAGAGAAGTAGTGTCTCGCCACACCAGAAAACATCTCTTTAAGCCATCAAACAACTCACCTCAAACCTGCCTTTATTATAAAAGAAAAAAAAAAAAAGTCCTGTCATCTCTGTTGTTGATGTGAACCTGAATATGTTGCAGCAGTATTTTTTTTTACTCATAAAAATAAATGTACTGTCTTAAAAAACCCAAACACAACACTGACCTCACCCTTTATCATTCAAATTTTAATTAAATCTGCCCCACTTCTGATTTTCCCCATTGCTAGAAGTTAAAATAGCATTATGTGCTAGGATAAAGATCATCTACAAGAACCTCAGCCATAACTGCACTAAAAATGGAAGCACTAAAATGGAATCTGTTTTGTCAGTGCAACAAGAGGTGTTTTGCTGTAACCAGAATGTACACAAAGCACCAGCACTCCTACAAGCACAAAGCACCACCATTCCAACACTCTAGTCCTTTAAAATATATGAACCAGAAGTTGACAAGTTTGGTCAAAAGATTCTTCTTCAAAAGAAAGAGCAGAAATGTATCAACATACAATGAGCAAAACAAAATGAGCAAATTGTACTTGCAAACAAGAAAATTCTGGAGGTAAGTCTTACCTGTTTATTTTTCAAGAAGTTCAGTAGAGGAGTAGTCTTTTTAGCTGGGAAATAGATAAAATAAATGTAAATATTTTGCCTTATCCAATACTGCAATACTTACAACAAAGCTGTATATGAAGTGAAGCAGCCTCACACATTCCCCTGCCTGTCTCCTCTCACATACGGCAATACAGCAGTGAAACAAGTATTCCAAACCTATCTCCAAACAGTGGCAACTATTAGGATTCTATAAACTTCTTTAGCATAATAACAGAATATCCATTACACCTATCTCTACACTGAGTCTGCATTAGGCTTTTCCCAGACTCTCTAATTTTTAAAGAGATCCCTATAACATACTTAAAAAGAGCAACCTGGTCATTTTTTGGTGGTATTTTACTCAACTGCACTACCTCTTAACTTTTGCCTGCATGGAACATCACTGATCACAGCACTGTGCATTAAATATCATTGCATCTCACTGAAATGCAGCCACTTCACAGCCTGGTCTGGCTAATGAACATCTGCAACAGGAAGGAACTTTGTTATCTAAAACTTATACCTACAGAAGAATTTAGACCACGGGAACAAAACAAAAAACACTGAATCATATTAGCCTAAAGGTTTAACAAATACTAAGAAGGCACACAAAAGAATGCAGTCTCCTCCAGGCTGAGCTTCAAATTACAAACCATGTATGTTTCTTTGTGATCTAGGAAAATGTAACTACAGTACACAGACTTCCATACCTATTAGCTCTTTGTTTCTTGCCTCTATTTCCTCCAACAAAGTTTCAGGAGTGGAGGTTAATTTTTCATCATCTGCACTGTAGCTTTCCAAAAACTTCTTGTACTCTGGATCTACACAGAAGAGAAGGAAAAAACAAAGAGAAAAAAAAAAAAAAATACTGTAGCATGAAAAATACTTGCATTGTGCACTGCTGGGTTATATTTACTTAAGTTGAGTTGTTTATATGCCACCTTTTCATAAGTTAGCAGCTCTCAAATGAGCTGCTGTATTAGGTTTATCTGGAACAATCACATTTAATAGATTTCTAGCTGACAAAGCTATAGTGGAACTATAGTGTCACAGTAAAAACATTACATTCCAATTGCTGCTAAGAGGTTCAAGTCTACACATGCAAAACAAACTAGCAAACAAAGATGCTATACCATCTTCAATAGTTCCAGTTTTGGCATCCTTTTTCTTATTCTTCTTTTTTGCAGCTTTTTGGAAAGGTGCAAACTCAACTATGGCAGCATATTCCTGACCTGTTAAGAGGACAGGAAATAATACATTAAAATAAAGATGAAACCGATATAAAATAGAGTACATTGTCCACATCTAAAGCAGGAAGAAATATGGAATACTAGAAGAGACTACTTACACAGCATAAAAAAAATATTGTATTTGGAAAGCCATTTAATAAAAAACCCCCACTTTACAGACAGCAGAATTCATGACCTTAATACTCTCACTATACTAACAAACCAGCAAATTCACAGACTGACAAGGATATACCAGATAAAGACTGCCCATGACTGTCAGTTCAGCCACCTCAGCAGCACCACACCACATAACAGCCTCATCCTACAGACTCTACATTCATCATGCAAGAAAGAATATTTTGAGTTACTGCAACTGACGTAAATCTCAATTTTTGACAAAATATAGTAGAATGCAACATATTACAAGCGGGCTTTAAAGCTTTATCTTATGACAAGAACACTACATTTATGGCTGCACAAATCCAGTTGGGTATGGCAAACACAGTGTCCTGTTACACTAAAAACCACCTCATTTAAAGGACCTAGATGTTACTGGAACTATATATGCATGTATTTCTAGATGTATTGGAAATGTTATTTGAGGCACTAAACCCAAACAAGTCAGACGTGCCTGCTCACACCCACCCCTCCAAAACTCAACCAGCACACGGTACAGACAGCAGAGAAGCTGCAACACCCATCGAGTGCCGTTCACTTGCCTTTGTGATCGACAAAAACGTAGCCGTCGAAGCGATCCCTGAAGAGGACTATGTCTTCCTGGTTCTTGAAGTTGATATAGGCTCTCGAGAACATGTGCGGGTACAAGCTGCAGAGACACAAACCGAGAGTGCTCGGCTGACGAGGCGGCGGCGCCACTGGGGCCCGGCTGGCGGTAGCGGCGGCTCCCGGGAGCGCCCGGGCTGGGCCGGCGGCCGTACCTGGAGTCGTTCGCGAAGAACTCGAAGTAGTCGTGCTCGGGCAGAGGCTGCAGGTGCTCCTCCAGCTGCTCCTTCGTCAGGCTGGGCGGCAGCCGACGGATCACCACCTGCGGCACGGCAGGACCGGCACTCAGGGCGGAGGCAGCG
>VZTN01000517.1:304250-314860 GCA_013400515.1 Erpornis zantholeuca
GCCTCGGGACCCCCGGCCTGGCCGAGGCAGCGGGGGAGCAGCAGCCACCCCGCCGGGAGCCCCAAGCGGGGTGAGCAGGGCCGAGGTACGAACCAGTGAGGAACTGCCGCTGCTCCTCATGTCCTCAGACGGGGCCTGCAGCTCTCAGACCGGTGCTCTCTCAGCGTTTGTGCGTTTATCTCTCTAAAGGTGAAGCCAATGGACAAGGAAGAGGAAAAAGCTGCCAGTGAGGAAAAAGATCACATCCCCCCGGAAAATGAGAGAAGCGGTACAGAGGAATGTCTTCCAGAGGCCAAGGAAAAAGAGAAAGGTATTGTGTTTGCTCTACTAGAACGTGTTGGGGTCTTTCCAGGAGGATTTGTCAGCATTTTATGTTTTAGAAACCAAGCATGTCATCAAAAATATCCCGTGGACCACAGCCAAGAACTTCACAGTGGAGAGAGGACGGCAGCAAATTGAAGAACTCATTTCTGTGAGTCACAATTCCATCCACTCAATGAGGCCACACCTTCTCAGTGTTAAGAAGTACGAAAAATTAAATGAGAGCACCTCTGTTCCTTTATAGTATCACCCTCAAATCAGCCTTACTAGACAGAGGGAGTCTTAGTGTGATGCATTTATTCAACAGACATGGGACATTCATGAAAGCTGGCTTCACCACTCAGAATTTCTCGAGGAAGAAGAACTGAAGGACAGCAAGAGGTACCATTACAGAGCTTGCTGGGGCATCCCAACACGCAGAAAACCCATCCCACAAGCAACAGCAAGTGTCTACTTCGTTATAGTGATCTCCAAAGTCAAACCTGACGTAAGTACTCAGAAATTGGGTAGATGGACTACTCCTTTAAGGGACAAGAGTACAGTGGCATTCCTGGGGTAGGGAAATGCCAGGACAGTGGAGAGACTGGTGAGGAGCCAGCAGTTCTCATGAAGATGCTGACAAGGTCTGGACATTGCCAGAGCAATAGCAGGAGATTTAGACACGGCCTAAAAGAAACATGCCATCAGTTGGCAAGGGGAGCAAGGCACAGAGCAGGAGGCTGGGCTAGTTCCCAAATCATTGACTGACAGGATGTGACAAACAGAATCTGGCAGGATTCTACATCTGCCTTCCTGCTCTTACCATCTTCCCCTCCCAAGCAACAACAATTGTTCTGAGCAGCTGTAAGAAGGGCTGAGTAGAGGTGAGTTACAGAATGAGGGGTCAGTAGAGAGGGAGTAACACGTCACTCTTCAAACTGTCTCAGAATCTCTTTCCTGATCAGCCTGAAGTTTGCACCTGTACAGTAAGCTCTTCCAACTCAAGAGAAAAAATAAAAAATTGCACTGAGTAGACTTCTTCAGGCTTAGTCATACTGAACCTTAGTGTTTCTACTTAACAGCTATGGATCCCCAAACAATAGTCTTGTGGTTTAACCCCAGCTGGCAACCAAGCATCACAGAGCTGCTCCTAACTAACTCCTTCCCCACCACTACTGAATGGGGGAGAGAATTGAAAGTGTAAAAAAAAAAGTGTAATAATAACTAGAACTAAGAAAATACATAGAACAATAGGAATAAATTGGACAAAAAAGAAAAACAAACTGAGAAAAAAACCCTATGAAACACAAGTGATCCAAATGAAAACAATTACCACTTACCAAACAATGCCCAGCCAGTCCCTGAGCACCATCTCTTCCCTCCTGCCCCAAACAAATATCCAGGTTATTTTTGAAGTAAATAGTAGCTCTCACTTAATTACAATCCCTGCTCTTTGAGGGGCTGTACATGGCCTCTGTCCTGTCTCTGCTCTCTTGCAGACTGCACCTGTGGAGGTCTTCTACAGACTGGAGTCCAGCAGGCTGATTCGGAGGTAAATATTATTACTCTTCTGTTTTAGCAAGCTTTTCCATTCCAAAACCAAACCAGGAGGTCGATGTAAATAAGTTTGCAGTAATAGCAGAGAAGTGAAGTTGTCAAAATCTTGCTACACAAAATCACCCTGCTCGTCACTAGCTTCACACCCCCAGAGTCATGAATAGCCACCCTGTGAGCCTCTGCCTTCTCCAGAAATTTGTCCTGCTTTACACGGGTCTTAGTGGGGGTCTTTTTTTGGGGGGCAGCAGATAGCCTTACATGGTGAATAAAGGCCAGCTCTCAGCTGGCCAAACTTGGATTAAGTATTATGCTTACAATTTACTTTCTTTTTATTTCATTCTCCAGGCCAGAACAGTGCCAGTTTAGAGAAAAGTGGCTTAAGGACATCATCGAAAATAAAATAGTGTGCACAGAAAGACTTGCTTCCCGATGAACAGCTCCAATTCACCACCACCAATACTCTGTTGTGGAGAACCAAATAAACACAATGAAGAAAGAAAAGCTCTTCCTTAGCAGCATTTCTACTTTGTGGATACATAAAAAGCATTGAACCTGTGCAAAATCAGCTATGCCCTGACATGGCAGCTGGCTGTGACAGTCCCTGGCAAGTATGGGTGGGGACAGTAGGACGGAACGAGGAGGTTCCAGAATGTAAATGGGAAGAGGCAGCTGGGTGGGATTTGCTGTTTGTGAATGCCAGCTCTGTGGAACTCCAGGGAAAACATTATAGGACTTTAGGACTTTATTTTCTTCATACAAGTAGCAGATGACTGGCCTGTCACTAACTCAGAAATCCTCCACACCACAGGTAAGAGGCCCAATCCGGTTGATGCTTGGGATGAGTGGACAAAGGTTCTGCCAGATGCCTGAGGTGAATCCCAAGAATTAAGCCTGCTGGGGTCCTCTAAGGCAACATACTGTGTCAGATTCTATTTCAGACACCAAAATCAACATTGGCCAGGAATTGACCATATGAAAAACACATACAGAAAAGACATATCACCAATTAATAAAGCCTATAATAACCTGCCTTATTTTGTTTGAATAAGACAGGTGTCTGCTAAGGAAGGCAGGAGCCTCCCTTGGAATAGAAGATGTAACCCCTTCCCTCCAAATTATTATAATTTCGAAATTAAGGGCTTTCAGGCACAGATATGAGGAGTAGGAATAACAGTTCTTTATAAAACAAGGCAAACAAACAGCAGTAACTGTGGCAGTGATACCAAACAGAGCAGAGCCCAGTGCAGCCTCTCTCGGCTCTCAGGCAGCGATGGTTCCCCGCGCCTGCAGGGGGCGCTGGGAGCGAGCTCGGCCCTCACGCGGTGATGGCGGAGGAGAAGCTGCTGCACAAACCCCTGGGGCAGAGGGGCAGGGCCCTCGGGGACAGCAGGCTGGAGCAGGAGAGAGGGACCCAAATCCCGGGCTGTAGATGAGATGTATCAAACTCCGGAGCTGCAGCAGGGTCTCGGGATGTCTCGGCAGGCAGGGTGTGCCACAGCTACAGTGTAGCAAAAAGCTTGCAGCAGCGGCAGAAAAAGCCGAAACCGAAGGAGAAGTGATGGCTGCGGCAGAAATAGCACAAGCAGCAGAGGCGGCAGAAAACAGCAGAGGACCGGAAGAAACAGCAGAGATGGCAGAAACAGCAAAGCTGACAGTAGCAGCAGAGGAGTGGCAGGGCAGAGCAGCCTCTCTCTCTCCCGATACCAGAGAACTGCAGCCAGGCTGTATCTCGCTCTCCTTTGCCAGTTCCAATCCCGCCCAGTTCCAGTTTCTGCCCAATGAGAAAAAACTCCAGACAAAAAAGGGCTATCCAGACCCTCCCCTGTGGCCAGGCCCCTTTGTTTCTCTTAAGTACCCAGTGATTTGTTCCTTAGCAACAAAGCATGGGGAAAAAATCCTTTAAGAGGGACAGAAAAAAAAAAAAGAAAGAATGGGGAACTTCTAAAACCCCAACAAACCGGGATTGGTTCAACTACACCAGTCACATGCTCTTCCTGTCCACTCTCCGCCCCAAAGTGTTACGGGGGAATGTTCCTTATCTGTGGTGACAGAGTATGGGCCGGGACCCCCTCACGTCGCCAAGGGGGTCCCTGTAGCCTTGGCAAGCTTTCTACCCTCACTCCAAATATCACACTATTACATAATTGGGGAAAAACAAATGTACCCACACGCGAAAAGAGATCCTTTGCTGAATATGGCGCTAACTGTGACAGCCACATTTACAATTTACACTGGGTAGAGTGAGTTGCATTTTCCATGTTTACTCCTTGGTTAGCCGCGCTTAAGGCCCATCTGTATCTGGTGATACAGATCACCTGGGGTGTTGGCTTAGTAAGCAAGCCAATGCAGGAACCACCATACGGGCCCCTCGTCTCTCTTTCCTGAGCCAGCCTTAGGGGAGTAGCCTTGCAAGGCAAAGAGCTGACAGCCTGCTGAGACAGGCCCCCCTGCTGAGGCGCTCCCCCTGCCGAGGGATAGCTGCTGGTCCCCTGGAAGGCTGTCTCTGGCGAGATATCCTTTCTGGGGTGCTCACAGCCTCCTGGGCCTGAGAGACAGGCCCCACTGGCAGCGATAATACAAATATACAAGACATCTCTGCTGCTAAACTTAGAGGAACCATAAAAAAAAATTAGGAGAACAAAAACAAACAACCCACTTCTCAAAATCATTTTGTTTTCAAAAATATTTGAGAAAAATAAGTTCCAGGGGATATGTCTGGAAATATGCAGTTGAATCAAAGATAACCACCACATAAGCACTGCCTCAGCCAGGCCTCCAAGCAGAGAATTTAAAGCAAGCCAAGTAATACTGCTGAAACAAACCAAAGTAAAATACTACAGGAGTTAAAACAAGGGTTTAATCTAGAACACTTTCACAAACATAAACATTTCAAATAAATTGAAAGATACATCCTTGTTACCACCTGTGTACATTCAGGGGTTCCAATCACTGCATCCCACTGCACTGATGCCTATGTATAACATAGGAGAAAAAGAAGCAAGCAACTTAGTTCTTGACCATGTGTTTCAGCGGATTGACGATCAGACCCTCCCATTACTGTTAATTTGCATCCCAGTTGCAATCTGCTTCCTCTAAAGTAACCGAAGCCCATCTGTATTAAATTACAAACATGTACAAAATATTTACAAGTCTGGTTTGAACCACAAACCAAATTCAACTGTTTTGAGAAAAAACCTAAATCTAAAAGACTTGTGAAAAAAATAGCAAAGTGGACAGTCCTAGATGTTAAAACAGGAATGCAGGAGTTCCTTCATTTTTGCTACTGGTGCTAGTAGCTTGTTAAAAATCTTTTCCAAGCTAAATGATCCTATGATTAATCAAAATAAATGAAATTTAAAAATCACACTTGTTGGCATTATGTAACAAAGCCTTCCCATGGGATCCTTCAGCTTGTCTGACTCAAGGTGAGCACAGAACATCAACACCTCCAATCTTCCCTGCCTGTTCCTGCCTTGTAGCTTTTCTCTTTACAGGGATTCCTTGTAGATGGTAAACAAACCATCCAAGAAAATCTGATGAAAATAACTCTGTTTGCCTGACACAAGTAATACACTCCTGATGCTTGGCTCTGTTGAGTGAAAGGTGCTGCAGCACCTGCAGCTTTTTTCAAATCACAACTGGACTGGGTGAGCTGCCATGTGGTGCAGTCTATGGTGTACTGCTCAAACAAAGCATTATTTTTCCTCTTTGCCTTTAGTCTTTCTGTAGACCATCTCTCGAAAGCTTGCAAGTATCTTATTCTCTCGTTTCCTCCTCTCCTCCTGGTTGAAGGATGCCAGAGCTCTCTTCTCATCTGCGCTGTAGATCTGGTTCTCTTTACGCAGACGCACAGCCTCCATGCGGCGATGTCTGTGGGGGAGAACACAGGGCTTGTCAGTGTGGGCAGAGGGGTGTCAGTGCCCTGTCACAGCTTCCATCCATTACCTGGCCTCAATGTTTTCAGGGGCTTTAAATAAAGATACTTGAGTACTAAGGCCTGAACAACAGGCCTTAGCCAAAGTTGACCTCTAGATGAACCTTCCAACAAAATGTTATATTTGTATCCGCTCATTAACGTAATATGCATATCACTAGTGAAAGATGTAGTGTGATAAGAATATATTTATCTTTCTGCATTTAGAAGTCAGACAAAGGCATGAAATCAGACATCTGGCCTTGTTTGAAGGTATATAATCAAAGCCAACTCTCTTGGTTCCTCCTTGAGCCCTGGCCAGACATTGGGTAGAACCCAAGTGGAGGATGAAACCAGACACTTCTGCACTAGTTGTGTAAGCTTGTTTATTCTACAGTCTAAAAGCTGGGACCTCTCACAGCAAAGATGGAGACCTCGCCTAAAGGTGGACATACCACACAGGAATTCCCAGGAATGGTTGTCTATTCTTTGTTGTGACCGGGGCTCCCCAACTGATTTGTGGATCTGCATCATGGTAAAGTATAACTGGTGATGTATCTTTCTTAATCACTCTAGGCAATCTTTTGCAGTAATGATTAGGTGCATTACTTAGCTTATCCTTTGTAATTCTTTGCAGTTTTGCACTGTAGCAAATTACGCTCACTCCTTAAAGTCGGTATCTGCATCTTTTGCGCTGACTTGCCAACTGGCAAAACTAATAATCCAAACAGATAATCTAAACAGATACATAAATCCCAGATACATACACTAGATAATCCAAACTGCACACTAATGTTCCGAGGAAGGAGCATGACAGAGCAAGGAACTCTTTTGTTTGGTTTTTTTTTGGGGGGTGTCTGCTCTCAGGCAGTCAGAAGCGTCCCCTACCCCCAAGGTGTCAGCTGCTGGCTCACCAAAATTTAAGTGAGATTCCTGTTGGTCTTAGAGAAAAAACTGCAGCCAATCTCTCACACATTGATTTATTTCCTACTGAAGGGCCAGCAGATCCCCAGTGCTGTCCAAACAGACCACTTTGAGCCACCTGATACAAGCACTTCCTCGTTTGAAATAATTAGAAGAGCATTGCCTGGAAAGAACTTTTGCTCTTGAGGAGAAAGTGTCCTTGAAAAACTCAATATCCATCTATAGCAATGGGGAGTTTAGGGTAGATTATTGCAAGCACACAGAGCACCTTCTCCATGCTTGCAAGGAGAGCTTGGAAGCAGTCTTCTGTTCAGCCAGCAGAGAAAACTGCTCTTGAAAATTCCACTGGACCATTGCCATCATTAAAACCATACCTGCTGCCACTCATGACATAACCAGAGCTCTCAAATGATGCAATCTCTTCACTTGTCAAGCCGATTTCACCTCTGCGGGGGATGCGTTTCCCTGCTTTTACATACTCTGCCATGGCTGCACCTTCACCGGGCAGGAGGGCATGTCCATAGCTAAAAAACCAAAAGTGGTGATTTCAGTCAGTTTCAGATAGAGAGAGCCCGAGTTAAACATCCAACTTCCATGTTCACTACTATATACAGCTGCATTTTTAAACACTTTCTTATTCTTTCCCACATATTGGCCTGTTTCTTCCTTATGGCAACACTAGCAACAACATCTTAAATTATCAGCTGAGTTCATTCTGATAAAACTACAAAGTGACAATACTGCAGCCCATTAGGATAAAGGCAGTTATGATTGATTTTCTAGGAATCGAGGCTAAAAAGCATAACCCAGAGTTTTCTATCCAAATTCAGGCCCAGGGAAAGTCTAACACCGCTAGCACTTCTGTCTGTGAGTTTCTGGCACAGTATTTCTCCCTCTGCATGCCTTGTTGTTGCAACAGCCCTTTTGAACAGTAACATAATTTACTTGATTTGATCAAAGTACCATTAGACCTGGCTACTCACTTCAAAGGCCTGTCATCCTGAGATGCATGAGTTTTGGGAGCCTCTGGTCCAATCAAACTATCAGCTTCAGTATTTTCTGCAATGATCAAATAATGAGGAAGATTAATCTTGTGCCTATTGTTCTTTGTTATCAGAAGTGTCAGCAAAACCTAATGAAGAATTCACAAAAAGGACATCAAAAAGTTTCCACCCAAGTTTAAAGTCAAGTGAACCTACTTGACCTCTCGATCCAGAGGTCATCCCCTTGAAGCATTTCATCATCAGAATCTTCGCTACTTGAATCACTGGATTCTTTCCTGCTCTTCTTAGCTTTCTTTTTCTTATACTTCTTCCTGTGACAAAGCCAGACAGACATGCTATTTATCAAAATTTAAGGTGAAAGAAGGTGCTTGGAATCATACTCAAATAATTAGTTTCTCAAGGCAACTTCCACCTATAGGAAGACTGGATGTCTGCTACATTTCATACAAAACACTTCACAGCAAAACCAAGACAATATATATGTTCTGTTATGACTTTCATAGTGTTAGAAACTAGCTCTACAGGGAGTTGTTAGTGCTGCACAACTGTGCAGATTTCAAGAAAATTCATCAAATTAATATTATTTTCCAGCTCTTGCTAATTACCCAAGGTTCTCAGGCTGCCTCAAGGCCTGCAAAGAAAATTGAGCTTCCCTCCAGTCAAAAGAAGCCAAAATGACACACAGCAATCATGATACTTACTTTTTGGCCTTCTTTTTCCTTTTCTTGCTTTTCTTTTTATCTTCATCTAAAAGAAGAAAGTACATGTATTATCAAAAACAGATGATTGGCTATAACCAAGTATATTTCTGCAAGGTGAATAACATGGAATGCCTTTTCGAGCGCCAGTGTTCATGGAGATATAGTCTCTTTGACTCTCTCAAACCTAACCCTAAGCCTAACCCCATCACCAGGGGTGGTGGTCAAGACCAGAAATATGTAGGAGCAGCACTGTTGGGGCATTGCCAGGATTGACTTGGCATGTTTTTTCCAGCCCAAATGTCCCTAGAGCTTTAGGCTCTTTGACTCTCTCAACCCCAACCCTAACCCTAACCCTACCCCCACCCCTACCCCTAACCGAGCCCTAGCCCTAGCCCTAACCCAAACCCAATACTATGTCTTTTCTAGGTCAAAAAGATGTAGAAGCAGTAATGTTGGGGCCTTGCTGAGCTTTTCCACCCCCAGTGTTCCTGGAGCCATAGGCTCTTTGACTCTCTCAACCCTAACCGTAAGCCTAACCACTACCCTAACTACTCCCCCAAACCCTACCACTAAGAACTACCCTAACCACTACCCTAACCCTAAGCTTATTTCCATCACTAACTGTCTCCACCAGAATGCCCTAGTACACACACAGATGGGACTTGTTTATACTGGGAAAGTGTTAGCAGAAAGCTCCCTGCAGTATTGGTTGATATGAGAACATATCAAACAGATCTCCAGCATGAGAGGCCCAATGGATGCTAAATTCAGAAATCCCATTTCCTGAGGTCACACTGCAAGCTGAAACCCTCTTGTCTTACCACTGGAGTTCTGCTCAGACTCCGAGTCACTGTCACTGTCCTCAGAATGTTTCCTGCGCTTTCTTTTGGATGCTTTACGTTTTTTCTTTTTTGTTTTCTTCTTCTTTTTCTTCTTTTCCTCTGGAATGTTTTTAAAGATAACATTAGAGAACAAAGAAAATCTAGTTCCATGTATTCCCTGATCTTCCCAAAGTGATGCTCTCCTTTGAGCTGGAGCCCACTTTACTCACTTCCACCCATCTAAGCCAGGGAACCTCCTGCAAGCAGCAGCAGCACTAGATTCTAGTCTACAGTAGCTCCCCATTTTGAAAAAAGCTGTGTAACCCAAACAAAATACCTTCTGAGCTGGAATCCGAAGAACTACTCTTAGATTTTGCCTCTTCATCTTCTACTGGTGTGTGCTCATCAGAACTGAATAAAAATAACAGTTCGCCATGTAAAATCTGTTTTGTTGTACTCAAGATCAAAGGCACACATATGACCATGTACATTTTGGGTCAATCCTTGCAAGGGAGTAAAATATTGAGGAGCTAATATAGCCTTAGAACTGCTGTCAGAACCACAACACAAAAGTCATCTGATCTACAATAAATCACACAATGCATAATTGCTATATTGGGGGGAAAAAAAAGTAGTAATCCCATTACATTGCTTCAGAAAGGAATTGAGACAATAAATATTGAAGCACCATGACTAGCACAGGGATAAAGCATTTTTGTAAAGTGAACTGACATGTAATCAGCATTATAAAAAACATGGAGAAAGAACACGCCTTACTCGGGGTCAGGAACTTTTGGGGACAGCCCCCAGACTTCAGGTGCCCCCAGTTCTCCAATTCTTTCTCTCTCGTTGAGTCTCCTGTTAAGGAAAACACCATCGCTGACGCTTAGTTTGCAACACCCAGTATACAAACATTTACACAGTAGTGTTTATAATCGTCCAAAGCACCTACAGTAAGGAAAAAAACCAGCCAGGAGCACGGAGCAAGCTCGCGGGCCGGGAGTCTGGCAGCAGAGCTCGGCACACCGCAGAGGATCGGCGGTAGCAGGTGTTAACCCTCTTACACGGAGCCCCCGTCCCGTTCCCCGCGCGGGCAACGCACGGAGAGCCGGTGGAGGAGCTGAGAGTCCGTGAAGGGACTGTACAGAACCAGGCCCGGCCGCTCCCCCAGCACCCCCAGGAGCACAGTCCCTTCGGCGCGGAGCGGGGCCCGGCAGGGCAGGCCCGACCCCACGCCGGTGCTCACCTCTGCCGCAGGATCTCCTCCTTCTCCTTCTCGTAGTACTCGGGCCAGCCCTTGCCGTGGTGGTGGTGCCCGTGGTGCGCGGAGGAGCGCGGCGCGACGGGGCTCCGGGACCGGCTGCGGCTCCGCCGGTGGCTCAGGCGCCTC
>VZTN01000517.1:319343-352039 GCA_013400515.1 Erpornis zantholeuca
GGACCGGCCGCTGCTATCCCGGCGGCGGCCCCGCTCGGAGCGCGCGTTCTGACGGTCAGGCCCCCGGCATCGCGGGGAAGCCGGGCGGGACGCACTCCCCGGGCTGGCCTTCGGCGGCTGCAGGGCTCCGGCCTTTGCGTCTCATCCGGCCCGGCCCGCGGAAATTAAGTTTTACGGGTAAAATGAGAGCCCATGACTCGCTGTTCTGTATTTTGATGTTGTTTTTTGCAGCTTATTGGGGGGCTCTGAATGGGCAATGCTGACAGATGGGTTACTTTGACTTAGCAGATCTGTTTTCTTACGGTGCTACTTCAGTGTCTCGGTTTGAAATTCAAAGCCTTGCAAATATATGACATGGGATCAAAAAAAGTTTGTTTTTCTGAGGAAGGAAGTGCACTATCCATACCGTTTTCATTAACTCAGCTGGCTGGTAATATACTGACACACAGGTTCTGCTGTCTGACCATAAATAACTTCATGTTATGGGGCTTTTTCATGACAATTTATGGAATACTTCACAATTAAAAATAAATGACTAATAATGTTTAAAGCTTCTTGAGGGACCTAAAACTTCCATCTTGGTTTTACAATTAACCTTGTTTGCTATTGCACAAGATAAGGTATTGTTTCTCTGTTCCCTCACCTTGTAAGAATAGAGGATATATTCAGAGTTTCACTTACCTTGTGTAGAAGGTGAAAGGACAAATAACAATAAGAAACAAATTTGTGGAGTGCAGTAGCACATAATCTTCTGAACAATGTCCCAGATTTGTTTTTTTCTAAAGGAGGAATAGACAGTAAATATGTGAACATTGCCATGCAGTTAAAACTGTAAATCTGCATTTTTACTAATTTGCTATCTTTTGCTTTCCCTTTGTAGGAATGGAGGGGAGAAAACTTATTTCTGCAACAGACACACAGTATTCCAGCGTGCTCCTTCAGTCTTTGAATGAACAACGTGGCCATGGACTTTTTTGTGATGTTACAGTCATCGTGGGGGACCAGAAATTTCGAGCTCACAGAAACATCCTTTCAGCCTCAAGCACGTATTTTCACCAGCTTTTCTCAGTGGCTGGTCAAGTGGTTGAACTGAGCTTTGTAAGAGCAGAAATTTTTGCAGAAATTCTTAATTATATTTATAGTTCCAAAATAATCAGCGTTCGATCTGATTTACTTGATGAACTGATTAAATCAGGGCAGCAGCTGGGTGTTAAATTCATAGCTGATCTGGGCATACCTCTGGCCGAAGGCAAAAATGTGCCAAGCGAGGTCAAAGACAGTGCTTCAGAAACTTCAGCTTCTAGTCCAAATCAAAGAGATGCTGAAACACAGGTGACTGTAATCAGGCCAGAGAGTCAAGAGGCAACAGATGGGATGCCAGTTATAACACAGTCATTCTCCTTACATGGCATAGAATATGAGACTACAAAAATTACAGTGAATGATTCGGATGATGAGGATGATGATGTAATTTTTTGTTCTGAGATCGTTCCTCCGAAAGAATGTACTAAAGACAAAACTGCTGCAAGCCAGAACAAGCCTTGCTCAAGTCCAGCTGGAGCTTCTGACCAAAAATCTTGTGGCAGTGGTTGCTCTCCCCATTTGATGAACACCACAGCAGCTCAAAACCTCACTTTGTCTGCCAGTCAGCTAAGCCCAAACCAAACACAATTAGGTGCTGAATCACTTGTTTCAGCAACACCGCAGCATTTTACTCCTAATATCATAGTGCTAAACAAGCCTCTGCTTAACTCATCACTTGGTGCCAGCTCCTTGCACCAAACACATGTGACTCCTACAATTAATTTACTTGAGGAGAACCAGCAGCCATCCAATGATGGCTCTGTAACTGAAGTGGAAGCAACTGCTCTTGATGATGAAGAGGTTGTTGAAGATGATGTCGATATCATTAGCTCCTCTAGTCCTGGTTCGGTCAGCAGCAGCTCTTTGGTTCAGCAACCTGCTGTTCCTAATGCAGCAAGCACTGAAGGATCAGGTGTACAGAAAAAACAGGTTGTTACATTTTCACAAGAGCCATCTGCTAAACCTGGAGAATTTAAAATAAAAATCTCAGATGTTCTTTCTGGAAACAACAAGGAATTAAGTTCGGGTCTAGCATCAAAGAATGTGGCAGATGGGCAGAAAATCATAACATTAGATACAGCAACTGAAATAGGAGGCTTATCCACAGGCTGTAAGGTTTATGCAAATATCGGTGAGGATACCTATGACATAGTCATCCCTGTGAAGGGTGATGCTGAGGAAGGGGAAGCCAAGCCTGACGACATGCCCAGAAAGTCTGGTGATGAATCTCCAAAGGGGAAACGCATGAAAGTAAAGCACGATGACCACTACGAGCTCATAGTGGATGGCAGAGTCTACTACATTTGTATCGTGTGCAAGAGGTCATACGCATGTCTGACGAGCTTGCGGAGACATTTCAATGTTCACTCCTGGGAGAAGAAGTACCCATGTCGCTACTGTGACAAAATTTTTGCTCTTGCAGAATACCGTACCAAGCATGAACTTCACCACACTGGGGAGCGAAGGTACCAGTGCTTGACATGTGGCAAATCTTTCATCAGCTACCAAATTACAGCCTCCCACATAAGATCAGTTCACAGCCAAGACCCTTCTGGAGACACCAAGTTGTACCGGCTGCACCCCTGCAGGTCCCTGCAGATCAGACAGTACGCCTACATTAGTGACCGCCCCAGCAGTGTCCCGGTGATAAACGAGGGAGGAATTGTCTATCGTGTTGGCTCAGGGAAGGACGGCACTGAAGGAACAACATCCAACCCTCCAGCCAAACAAATTACCTGGGATGACATTTTCGTTCAGCAGGGAAATGAAACAATTTTTAAACAAAACCCGCCAGAGGGAAGTACTGAATTTGAGTTTGTGATACCAGAATCTTACTGAAATGTTTTAAATGCTGGAAAAAGGATTCAGTGCAGGAGCACTGCAGCTGTTTTACCTGAACTGTTGAAACTGCTGTAAAATCAAAGTTTAAAGTCAGAACAAGTTAACTTGTTCTACCAAGTCACCAAATGGATGTGATGGATGTCCATCACTTAGATGGACCATGTTAACTGCAGTGATTTGTAGAAGCAATTAATCAGAAAATTTATGTGAATAGAGAGATACTTCTAAGGCACTGGCAGTGTTTTCTGGTATGTTAAATTTGATCAAAACATGAGGATTTGTAGCTTGAAAATGTACAATTCCTAAAGAGCTAGAAATATTTCTAAAATAATTGGAGGTATTTCCTGTATGCGTACTTACCATGTAAACCCTTTCTTTCATGTTAGCACTTTAATGCTGAATTCTGTTTAGATGTTAACCAAGAAAACAGTAAGATTTTTTCATCATAATATCTTGGTCATGGAACCATTTAAAAAAAGCAATCCCACAACTCGCATTTGTGAACAAGGGGCCAAAATACATGATCCCCCACTACACTGGAATAGTTTTTGAACTAGCATCTTAATTCTGCTTTTATAAATATTACGAATCATCTATGTTCATGCAAGAAGTCTTGTCAACAAGCAGTACTCAATTAGGGCTAACTTAAACAAACTTTATTTACACTTGGCACTATGGTGAGCAAAGTATTCACTGTCCTGGACCATGATATTTTAGTCTTTTTGCAATAGGAAAAAACCAAACCCCACAAAGCTCAATAGTGAAGAAGCTTAGAACACTTAGGAAGGAGATAATTTTACCTTCTTAAAGTTTGAGGTTTATTGTTAAGTTTTCTTACTGCTGGAAAAAATGCCAGTAATTAGGTTGATATCAAGTGCTGTTCCTTTTCTTTTCCACTTCAAGAAGAAGGTCTTCAGTCTGGAATTTTAAAATTTTGGATATTTTTTTTTTTTTTTTCTGGCTGAAGGCTTCTCGAAACTATGGATTCATGTAAGTGCTGTATTGGTTTAGCACTGAGACTGCTGAGGATCTTGTATACCTGTTTGGCTAGATGTTCAAGTGAAACTTGCCCCCATTCATACATTTTGGAAGATGAGGGCTAAACCAACCAGAAAATACCCTTTATCCACCATGACACAAAGTATCATTTCTCTGCAGTTTTCTCGTTGTCATCTGTTTCCAGGTTTGGGTTTATTATGTTGCCCTTTTATTCTCGTTGCAATTGGTGCCTGTTTAAGCACTTAGAAGATGAATTAGATGTCCAACTTGATCAAGAAATGGTATATCTGAGAAAAACAGCTGTTTACTGGAGTCATAGTTTAGCATTTCAGAGTTAGTGACTTATTGAATTTTTGTAAATGGTAATATGAAAACTCCTCAGGTTCTAGAGGTGACTGAGAAAGACTGTTGTGCGTAGTACTAGTTATGGAAAACTTTCATTGCATAAATTGCAGTTACAGGTTTCTATTTTCTTTTTCATGTTTTAAGTAAGCATCTTGGTTTTATGACTTTCAAAGTTAAAGGCTTTAGACATACAGTACCCTAGACAGAAAGGCACTTAAATGGTAAATGCTTCAAATATACCTTGAGCTGCAAAAAAGATACCAGAAATCCCTGTGAGCAACAATGGGAAGAGGATTTGTTTACCTGATGCATGTAATGCTCAGCACTTCTCTTTTGTCAGCCAAGAACATGATATACCTGATTTTTGCCAGACCCTATTGCAGACCCCTTTGAATACAATGGGTAATGCTTTAAATGTGGGATGTAACTGAGGTGGCATTTCCGCAGTCAAACATTATCCTCATGTGACATGAGTGTCGGCACAGGCGGTTCGGCCACAGCTGGCTGGTGCTATGGTGGGACTTCCTGAACTTTGTGATGAGACAAATGCAATGTTATTTTTTTATTGACATGACACATGTTTAATCACAGAATAGTCTTGAGTTGGAAGGGACCCACAAGGATCATAGAGTCCAACTCTTAAGTAAATGGCCCGTATGGGGATCTGGAATTAAGCATACATTACAAAGTGCAAAATTGAACATAATGGCTATCACTATTTGCTGCTGATATATTTAAAACCTTAAATTAAACTGTGCCTAGTAAAGGTCTCTTTTTGGAGGAAAACTGGAAAATTAGGGCTTTGTAACTATTTTTGCCAGAAGACTCGTGCTTGCATGTGTCTCAGGGTCTTCAGTTTTCCTTGGAAGTGATTTTTGATATCCAAAGTGCAGAGGTATGTAAAGCATTTTTTTAATTTCACTTCCAGTATTTATTGGTTTGGAAACATTTTAAATCCATTCTTTTAAAACTTTTTATGGGGCCATGAGTAAGCTTTTATATTTAGATTTCTGGCTATTGCACTTATATTTGTGATTTTGGTTTTTTTTGTAAGCATTTAACTTCCAGTTTAACTTAATGAAAAACTTATGTAAATACTAAGAATTTGGCTTTGGGATAATGGAAGAAAAAGGTTGAATCTGACAAAGCATTTATATAGAAATTAAAAATTTCAACAGACTAAGGTAGCAAACCTCACAGTCATTTATTATGCATATAAAACCATTAACAGATCTGCTGCAGAATATGGTAATGGTGGCTGCATCCTCACTGTCTGCTTTCTCTGGGGATTCATACCATAACATTCCACTATGTGAACTAAATAAATATTGAAATAACATCTGCTGCTTATTTATTTTGTTCTGTTAAGGCATGCAGCTTATAAAAAGATGCAGAAACTGACAACTATATACATTGAATTGGAAACTAATATACATTGCCTAGGAAATGTTCCATGTGAAACATTCCTTGGTTTTTCCCGGTCTGTGATGTATATAGTTGTACAGTCTTTCCTTAACATACTTTTTGAAGTTGTGTTCTACTTCTCAATAATCGGTATGTGATATTAGTTCTTAGAGCTTTCTATGGCAAAAATAAAAAAGTTTAATTCTAAACATGGGTGTCGTATGTTTCTTTTTGATGGCAACTTAGTTTCCATAGTCTAACATATTTGTAGCTTCCTTTTCCAGGTCTTTGGGAACAGCAGAGAACTCCTGTGGGGGGAACCAGGGAGAGGTGTTTTTGTTTGTGTTGGTTTTGTTGGTTTGTTTTGATGCGGTTTAATTGGTTTTGTTGAATGCTTTCCAAGAAAGCAGATTAGCTCAGTGACTCCAGTGTGTTGTGAGCTGAATGCTGTGGTAGATGGGATAGATGGGAACTCTCAGGACAGGCAGAGCTCCTGTGAGACACTCTGACCAACTGCTGGCATAGCAAATGAGCTCAAAGTAAAAAAAAATGTACCTAGTGACCAGTAAAACATACATAGTGACCAGTAAAACAGACACAGTGACCAGTGCAGTGCTTTCAGCTCACTCATGGTTTGGGCTTCTCTTTTTACCACCTCCTGACTGGTTGATTCATAAGAGTTCCATTGTTGGTGACCCGAGGCCAACAGGAAATAATTGCTTACTTTGTGTAGACTTCTTATTACATGTAAGGAATGCAATTTAATAAGTAACATATCGAGTTGTGTTCTAGATGCCTTTATCTCCTTGGCATAGGGCTTCTACCTTGCTTTACTGACATCAAGTAGTACATCAGGACAGAATTAGGCCCAAAGTAAGAAAAGGAGACACTGAGACTCCACTGGTTGGATTATTCAGATCTATGTTAAGTGAAAAATCAGCAGTAATAACTTTACAGTGATGTCAGGACACCATGTTATATGAATAGAATGCAGAATTATCAAGTGAGGGGGCATGGAGGCCTTCAAAAACAGAACTTAAGGAGGTTTTGGCTAATCCTGGTACAAATATGTCTCCAATATAGTGAATAGATGTGGACACTGACAAGTTTGATCAGAGAGGAATTTTCCAGCTCCCAGCCCTGTTTGTGAGAAGTTGCTTTCTCACAAAGGAGCTGGGAACCAGCAGAAGCTTATGTAAACCATCTTACGTGGTTTTGTGAACTATATTTTGCAGGTGGTGTTTTTACATCTTGTTATTCCAACTCGTTATTCTTAGGCGTTGTTGTAACTAACCAATGATGATAGAGATGTTCACCCAACAACCAATAACTGTGTCCTGCTCTAGTGACCCTGGATATATAAAGGGCAAAATTTTCTTAATAAAGGGCTTTTTCATCTGAAGTTTATTGCTGCCATTTTTCGCCGTCCCCGAACTCAACAGCGACAAATAGAGATGGGGTTTTTTTTGATGGGATTGTTTTTGCTTTGGTGGTTTTTTTTAAATACAAATTTCACTCACTTTTTTAAACTAACCTTAAAGATGCTTGTAAAACAGGAAGGTTGCTAAAATGTAAAATAGAATTGGTAAATGTTTACAAAAGTCACACAATTTTATTTAACTTTGGCCAAGTAATAAAAGTGTACACATGACTCACAAACTTGACATTCTCATAAGAAATGACAAATACAGTGCGGAATGTTGCAGTTACATTAAATGCTTAGTTTTACTCAAGCAGAATGAGGCAGGTAATTCAACAGAAAATACCACCAGTAATTTTTTAAATGTGAAAATGTACTTGGCCTTTTATAGTGAATTTAAAGCAGCAATGTAATTTTGCTTAAATATTCCTTAGAAAAAAATGAGAATTTTGATAATTTCCTAAGGTTCATATTTTTCAACTCAAACCCAATGACACAATTATCTCCTAATTGTTTCTCTGCCACTAGGTGATGTTCTCTTCAGGATGTTCAGTCCTGTAGTGTCCCCTATTCCTTCTAGCCCTATTTAGTTGACAGGCACAAATGGTACAGTGTTTGTCATTAGTGGGACACGACTGTTAGCTTTTATTTCAAAGATACAGCAATAAAATGTTTTCTGATACTAAATTAACATGCCCTTCTGATTCTAATTTTGTGGGGAGTTTTATCAAGAGAAGTACTGTCAGTTTTGAAATTGCCCATGATCTCTTTGAGATTTAATTCAATAAAATGTAATATAAAATGGAGGATGCCCCATTATATAAATTTATTTCCAATATGCAAATTCATAGGAGCTGCACTTCAACATTCTATAGTAAAACAAAATGCCACCAGGATATGTTCTACATACACTACTGCTTTAAATCCCATGAGTTGCATTCCTTTCTACAGCTGTTTCTTCTCCCTTCTTACTGGAGAAAAGTCATGCTTTTGCTTCTGGATAAAGTGTCATCCTTTAATGAACTAATACACTGATTAGTATTTGACAGTGGAAATTATAAAGTTAATACATAGTCTAGCCTAAAGGCTTTGCAAATGCATAGGATTAAAAACAGCATTATAGTGTGGGTGTACTTTTCAAAGTGAGATCAGAGACTTCAGTGTTTGTTTTCTTTGTTGACAGCACTTTGATTTTTTTTTAATAGATTAAAAGTAGGTGCCACAGTTTAACATCCAACTGGGTTTTCCCCCCAATGCACCAGCACATATTCCATTTTGATTCTGAAAGCCAGATTTAACTTTTAGGTACCTTTTTGTCTGCATCAGTTGCAAGTAAAGGAAGGCAACTGAGGATTACAGTCAACAAACTGATGACAAGGAAATTATATCTTTAGGAAATGAGTAAAATGTAATGTTCTTTTTATCCATGAAGTAAGCAATTGCGAACGCTCAGGTTGAGCAGCTCAGATCCGAACACTGTAATCTGAAATCACTTCCTGGAGTAGAACCACACTTTAGAGGTCAATGTGTCACATATCAAAGCTGACCTTTTGTTATGCAGGATGCATGCAAAATCTGGAATCTAGATCAATCAGCACAGTCATCAGCTGAAGATTAAATGAAAGTCACAACAGTAATTGCAAATTCCTCAGTTTCATCCTATATTACAGGGTGTTGAATTCATCCGTGTGAGACTTACATCTTGGAGAACTAGTAGTGGATATTCCTTATGTGCAGCCCATAATACAGCTACTAAAACAGTGCTTATTCAGGGTGCTGATTCAGCCCATTAAAAAAGTTAAAAGTACAAGTTTAAAAAGAAATTCCCAACCAAAGAAAAAGTAAACAAACAAACAAACAAATAAATAACATTTTCACTGCACTGTTTCAGTGACTTGTAGACAGCTCCTCATGCTCTTTATAGGAATACAAGGACAGTTTAGGCAGTGCAACCACCCAAACTGTTTGACTTCAGCATTACATACACAGAATTCAGAGACAAATCAATTTCATCTTTTATCTTAAGCAACCTGAAATAAAAATAGCTTCCCCCCTCCCCCAAAAAGCAATATTCTGATTATTTTGCTACACATACATAAGACTATAATGTTATCCTTTCCAATAGAGTTACATTTTGAGGCACTCTCATAGTTCCCCCCCAAATTTTTCCAGTGTGTTGGGCCAACAAGTGATGTGAGCTAGGTCCTGTGTCCCCCCACCCATAATCCCAGCAACTGGAGCCCAAAGGCCAAACAAAACCAGTGTCAAGTCATGCTGTCTGCAAGCACCCGAACCTCAAACAGATTGATAATCTCTAGCAACTATTGATCTTGGCTACCCTTACTTCAGCTTGGCACAAGATGGAGTAAGGCAGACCAGAATCTGTGTTGGATCACTTTATTAAAAATCAAGGACTACATGAACCAAAGAGGCTGAAATTTAGGTTACCTGCTACTCACTGACTCATTAAAACATCTGAAATCTGTCCCCTTTGTCACAGGCCATCATCAAACTTCTGAAGTAAGTCTTGCAAGAAAGGACAGTCCAATCTAGTATTTTTATTTGCAATTATCGTCTGTATTCCCCTGCTCCCTCCCACAGTAAAATATAAATAGAAAATGTTCACAATTATTTTGATGGCAAATATTTTTTTTCTTCTTTTCCGCATTCTTTATGGTGTGTAAGGTGGTGGCTTTTCAAAAGGTGGGAAATATGGTGGTGAGTAACGAGGCGGTGCATTTGAGGCCCACATATAGCTGGGAGATGGTGACAGGGACTGGGGGTCATCGGAGAGGCCAGAAGGAGTGGAGGCTGGAAACACGCTGGAATGCTGCAGGGAGACAGCAAAGGCTATAATGTAACCACTTCCTAATGGAAACGACTTTATCAAAGTGACATTTCATTACCAAACAGTTCAAAATTTACATTTCAAGGTTCACCTCCGTGAATCACATTCAAAAACTTGTTGCATTCAAGGTAAGCTCAGCCTGTAAGTAACAGTGTTGCAAAACGAGGCTCCTTAGATCCAAAATTGAAGACATTTAAAAAAAATTCTCATCACTTCTGTGTGCCTGCTGCATTTCACAAAGACTGGGCAACTGAAAACTGATGAGTTCCTCTCAAATCTTGGGTTTCATACACCAGCCAGCAACAACAATGAACGGGCTGCTCCAAAAACCAGAGAGCTGGGTCTGCCACATTGTGTGTGAAAGTCAGGTTTTTGCAAGGGCTCAGACTTCCTTAGAAATACTTTCGTTTTTTTTTCCTCCTCTGAAAAATGCGTGGAATGAGTGGGAATCATTCCTGCACCAGAGGGAGTGAATCCTTTGGAAGGGTTTTGAGAGGTAAGGCTGGGCTTACCTCTCCATGTGCTGTAGGATGGCAGGGGAGAGGGGTCAGGGTGGTACAGTCACTGCTCAGAGTAGAGTAGGGCTCAGGGCAAGAGAGTCTCTACAGCCAGAGGCTCAGCTAATGCTCCCATGCAGACCCCAAGTTCCCTGGAAGATATGCAAGGCTCAGACTTGGAATTGCATTTGAAAGAGGGGCATGGCTATATTAAATTTAGATTACTTGAATTTATGCCCAGCTTTTGTGCCGGCTCCTAAAGCCAACACCTGTGCTCACAGCAGTGAGACCCAGAGACTTTGATCCGTCCGGCCGAGCTCTAAGTGTTAGCAGAGCCCAGCAGTACTTACAGTTAAAAAGCAGGGAAATCACAGCTGCTGAGCACTCTGCAGTTACTGGGGTGCCACACTGACACCCTGGGTCAGACAGTGCTTAGAACCGTGAGAAAAGGACTTTGCAGCAGAGCTTGGTTTGGCATGCATCGAGGTTGGCATTTTTGTAACTGCAGGAAGTTACATGACACCAGTGACTGTCCCAGGTTCCATTAATCTCAAAAATTAGTCAAAAATCTGTATAAATACTGCCTAGAAATTCTGACATAAGTGTTCAATCATATTTAGGAGCCCTAAGAACAGCATTGTCCAGTGGCACTAGCAGCACACGCAGGAAGGTTTACATTCATGTTACCTCTAATGCATGGCTCACATGAGGGATGTGGTGGATATCACAGAGCATACCTCTTAGCTGATAGAGGTATGCTCCATCCAAGACCTTAAACTCTTGTTAATAAAAATAAAGTCTCCAGTCCTGGTGTTTGTGCAATGTGGTAATTCACATTACCACATTACCACCCCTGTGGTAACATTCATCTGACAGAAGAGCTGAGGAGGAAATGTCCTCATCTGCTTCAATAAGTGAAAGCTGATGCTGACAGCAAGGTTCACATGAAATCACCATCTCCAACAGCAGAGCTCCACAGCTCAAAGAGGAAGAGATGCATTACAGCAGAGGTGATGTTTGCAGGGACCCCTCTTAGGCCAGCTGAAGCATGTGGAAAATAACCACAACAAAATAGCTTTTCAGGCATCATGTGTTTTCAGTAGCTCAAATAGCTTGTTTCCAAAAGCTCATCTATTTCTCTCAGACACAGTAGTTGGCCTAATAAAATGTAGCACCTGAACACCTGGCTTTGCCTCTCTCCTCAGAACACCACAGTGCCAGAGGCAGTGCCTATTTTTAATGCGATCTCTACTAGTAAGTGCTGGGGAGGCAGGCAGGCAGCAGGTCCTCTTGCCTTCACTTCGAGGACAGCTTTCAGGAAAACACTGCTTTAGCAAGAGAGAGCACTGCCAAGGACCAGTGCCTAGGCAGAGAGATTTGGTATTTTCTGCAGGAACAAGAAAATTTAGCTGTGTGAATGACAGGAAGACAGACCCCCAGAGTCCTGCAGAATGGCTGGATTTAACCTTGCTGCTAAACAAGGAAACATCCTGTACTGTTGCCCACCTGAAAGTCATAAGCAGAGTAGGGAGGCAGGTGAGGAGTACTGTGGTAGTAGGAGTTGTAAGATGTCACTTGTGGCCTGGAGTAGTAGGTCACTGAAGGGTGTGCATTTTCAACTGTGCAGTTCAGTGTAGGGAGGGAAGGTGTCTATAGAAACAAAAAGAAGAGAGCGTGAGGCTGCAAATGCAGTCATGGAAAGCTGAGAGTTGAATGAAAGCAGAAGTGATTTAAAGGAGCACTGTGTGTCTTCAGACCTCAATTCTGTTGAATTAACAACTGGCAATCCAGTTCCCTCTCAGACAGCAGCTAAATTCCAAGGTAATTTCATTCCACAGCCACTTACTGTTTCCTCTCAGATTCCGTAGCTGGCAGCAGCCCAGTGAACACCAGTACTCATATAGATTTACATCTTCATGAGTTGGAGAAATGATTCATTAATTCCAATTACTCTGTTATTTTGTGCATTTTTATGAATTGCTATTTGTGTCTATACGACTTTGCAGAGGTTTACAGGCTCTCTGCTATGGATCAAATCTCAAAGGGCTATGATGCACAGCTGGGAATGTGTCTCCTGTTTTATTCGAGAAGATATTGGTGAGTCTGAAAAGAGTTCAGAGTTCTAAACTAAGGTACTCTTAGTGCGGGGCCCAAGATTTCTTGGTAAGAAAAACATATAGCCAGGACAACAAATGTTCTTTTCTGTGTGTCTCTTTTTGTATTATTCCAAATGAATCACAAGAGACTGAAAAAGGCCCAAATGTATCTGTTGAACATTCAGTTCTACCCATTAATTTAGAAGAAAACCACATGGAAGGTAACAGGCAGTCTGGTTAAGTGAGGGTATTTTAAAGCTCACATTGTTAGAACAGCATTTTTTTCATTATGTGAAGTTTGGTTTTGATTCCCAGTTCACCCTCAGGTTCTGCACCATGAAGAAATTAGATGGAGAGTTTCAGCCTAACACAGCTGCTTAAACAGTCTGTAAAGCTCACACAGCTACTATAAAATCAACAATTAATGAGCAACCACCACAAATTTCCTTGTAGAATGTGAATGCTATGAAAAGGAAGATCAATTTTTAAGAAACAGCTTATTTTTAATCCTTCTGGTATTGCCAATGCCTCTGTGAAGGTTCCTTTTGAAAATACAATCTCCCAATTCTCTTAATCTTTTCTAACTGTGCTCAGGTGGTGACAAGAAGATCAGAAAAGTGAATCACTTCCACTTTTTCGTTACAGTTATTTCTTGCCCTTCTTTCCACCCTGATTGAAGTAATGCATAGATCATTTGCATTGAAATACCAATAGTTCTCATTATTATTTTTAAAGGCAATTTGCTTGATTTATTTTCTTTAATGCACAGATAAATTGATATCCTCTTACCATGTCTTTAAAGCCTCCAAGTATTGCTGCTGTAATGATCCCTAGGAATAGCCCAACAATGTTGAGAATTGTTGCCGACCAGAGCAAGTGGTAAAGGTGGATGATGTCCTGGCAGCTGCTGACATCAATGTATTCATAGTACCCTCCAGAAATCTCTACCCTGCTACATTAGGAAAAAAACCAACAGTAATGATAAAAAAATGCACCACATATCATAAAACCTAGGCAGTACTGCTGGACAGTAAAATGCATTCGCAAGTCAGTGATAACCTGGACCTTACTACTGAGGGAGTGGGGATAAAGCTTCCTAGAGCCCATGTCTGTGGCATCCAAGATCTCCCTGCTCAAAGGGTTTGCTCTGTTCTGAAACAAATGACTTTGTGTCTGAACCTGCCAGTTATTCCTTTCATCTTAAATTTCCAGAGGTCCTGGAGGCTTACCAAGGACAAACCAGTCTCAGAATTACCATATATATATATATATATGTATGTATGTATGTAAAGAATTGTTATTTCTATTCCCCATATCTTTGCCTGAAAGCCTCTTAATTTCAAAATTATAATAATCCAGAGGGAAGGGGGTTGCATCTTCCATTCCAAGGGAGGCTCCTGCCTTCCTTAGCAGACACCTGTCTTTCAAACCAAGACATCCTCACAGCCACAGAGCAGCTGGGTGGGACAGGCACAGGACAGCACAGCTCCTGCCTGGCTCTGCAGGGTTCAGCCACAAAGCAGGTCCAGCTCCGTGCCTCACCCCAGCCACCAGCCCCTCACAGCCCTACAACAGCCTGGGCTGGCTGGGACCCTGGCACCTTGTCTTTCTACACACTTTGTGAACCTTTTCTATATTCACAAAAGAGACAGAGAAAACTTGGTCAAATCTGGTTAGGTGATTATTTTGGAAAACGAAAAGCAACTCCTGCAACATGTAGCCTGAAGTCTTGCAGCAGAATTCTTCAGGAATGACTTCTCTCTGACTGTGGGTGGGGAACAGGCCAGCCTTCCACACAACCTACCAGATGTAGTGGCCCATAGCAAATACCTCTTCAGAAAACATATTTATCAGGGAGAAACACTACCAAGAGCTTATGAATGACTTAGCTCACACACAGGGTTAGGATCAAAGTGCATGAAAGCTTTGAGGAAAGGGGGAAGAACCAGCTCATATTTAAGGTCAAGAAGCAGGAGATCCAGGTTCAGCTCCCCAGCAGACCCCACAAGGGCTGCAAGAAACCACCCCCTTTCACAAGAGTCACCCTCCTTTGCTCATTACTCCATTTTGACTTCTTTACCCTTTTTATTCCCACATTTCACTTTAGCAGGCCACTGCAGGAGACATCGCAATGAGGAGATGGGGATTTCAAGCAGAATCGAGGCAGAGCACAACCACAGGTTACAAAATCCTGTGCATTGGCTGGCACAACCTCTGTGTAACTTGAGCTCTCACTGTGACCCTCTAACAGTAAAACCTGTGTGTGCTGTTTGCAAGTGCTTGTTCCTATGGAGATGTTGAGAGCACAGATCTCTCAGGGAGCCTTGGTGCACCACAGAGAACATCCCATGTTGTTCAGCATGTCCTTATTAACAGGAAGGGACTTGCCTCATGCTGCCAAAGCCAGGGCTCCCAGCATCAGGAGGAATGCAAGATTGCTGTCACTTTTTCCATGATTTCCATCCTTTATATGTGCACTAGTCAGTCTTGAGTGCCTGTGCCTCTCTTACTGAGATACCAAAAGAACCAGCACCTCCTTAGTGCAGGATGTTTTTGTGGTACTAAGCAAGATTAAAATAGCAACAACTGATATCTTTTATCAGAGAGGAGAAAATAGGTCAGGGGCAGGTCCCACAACCAGGACTGGGAAAAAAAACCCCAAAAAACCCAACAGAACCAAAAGAAAAATAAATACAGAAAAGTTTCAAGCTTTTCTATTCCAATTGGTTCTCTGTGTATCACTCTCTTCAGCTAGTAAAAAAGGATTGTGTTCCCTAAACTGCTCAAGGAAAGCATGAGGTTCACCCCTCTTTCACACACACAGTCCTACAGAGACCAGAGATCACAATCCCAGCACAGGGAACCACCAACCCTCTCCCAACAGCAGCTTTTGATCTTCCTCCACCACACTCAATGATTTAAGTGGGGGCCAGCCCAACTAAGTACTGTAAGAAATGCTAAGCCTGAATCAGCCCTAGGCAAAAGCCAGCAGTAAAAAAATCAATTTATTAATTGCTTGCTGACACACATTGGACACTCACAAGGTACAAGCAGCACATACTGTCAATTAAGCTGGCTTAGGCACAGTAGCCAGATCTCAGTGGTGTGATCACTGCAGTTCTTGGATGGTAACTACCTTCTGACTCATTACACAGTGCTGGTTCACCTTCCAAGCCCTTGTGACCAGGAAAGACATTCACTGGGCAGAAAGGACACTGATTTATGAACACACAGGTGGCACCAGCCTGTGAACTCTCCTCCCTGTCTGCAGGGTGGGGAATGGAATGGTGGCAAGGTAAGGAAGAACAGCGTCCCAGATTTTTGCATCTTCAGTATTCTAAAAGAAAAAAACCTAGTGCCAACAGAGAAGGAAGATGTTAAGACAAGCGACACTCAATAGGTGGAAAACCTGAGGAGGACACAAAGCACAAAAGTGATGGAAACTCCTGCGCTCTCCATTGTTCTAGCTGGGCTGGCCCAGAGCATGCTCACCCACAGCTGGGATAGCCTTGCTGTATTTCACACCCACCTTTACTTGGTTAGCTTTTGTCTGGGACTCCTTGTTGCTAACAAACACAGCTTAAGGTCCCTTCCCACAACAACTGTCATTAACCGATACCGATCCTATGCAAACAAGCTGCAAGCTATTGCACATGAGCACAACCACTGCTTGCCCTTTCCATGGCCAGGAGTGGCATTTTTGGCTTACTTCCCACAGTTGTACAGGTCACAGCAGAAGCAGGTATTGGTTTTTATTTTCGGTGTGCAGGGGGCACGGCGTTGTGGGTGACAGACCGCCTGTGTGAATACAGAAAAAAATACATAAAGCACAGAATGACACAATCCCCAAACACAGTTTCTGCTGCTGTCTGGCCTGCTCTACATGTGGGTTTCTCAGTGATCTCCACATTAGCCCCAGGCAGATTTTCCTTTCCTTATCTTGCTCCTACAAAGTCCTCCATTACCGGAACAGAGATGCACTAGACTAGAACAGACCAGCATTTCCTTTCACTGTGGGGAACCCAGAGACAAGCACGTGCCTGCAGAGGAAGGAGGTTTTGCAACTCTCACAAGCAGCCAGGGCGTTACTGAACTAACACACCTCACCCCACGGCCAAGCAGAGCAGAGTTGTCAACAGCATGATCCAAACTGAGGGCAAGATTCCCACAGTGGGGCAGAACTGACCAAAGTGGTTAATTTTCTGCCTGTGAGTGGTAACACCCAAGCTCACATGGACAATCTTCGGCCTGAAAAGAAAGTGGACCACACCCACGCTGCTGTGTAGTACTTTATTTTGCACCTTCAAGCAGGCATTCTAATTTGGTATATAGTGGTTATTCAAAACTACCTAGGGACTTGTGAGGAAAGCTCTGAGAGCCAATCAGTGCTCAGCAAAGGCAAATAAGTCCATACACACTATCAGTATGTGGTAGGATCATCCATCCCCAACAGGCTTCTCTTTGGAGAAGACAAATAAGAGAGGTGCAGAGGCTGGTACTTGTTGCTCATGCTTACAGAAATTACTGCTGTCTGAGATCTTAACCCACCACCCTGCTCCTATAATGAATGCACTGCTGAAGATCTAGAGAAACTGATGAATTTTCCTATCCTATGTCCAGTCCTCTTCATCTGCTCCTTCACTAATGAGGCAGTACATGGAAGAACTCACCTCCTGAGTCCTCCCAGCATCCACTCCCACCCCAGGCCCAGCCTCCCACCCCGTCCTCACTTTGCAGACCTCCGGGATACTGGAGCAGCCGCCTGGCAGCAGGTTCCTCCACCTGCACCAAGAGGCTGGTCCCTTCACAGGACACAGCAGAACCTGCTCTCACCTCGGGCGGGGTCATACTCTTGGAGTAGTACTGACATCGCCCCGCGTACAGCGGCCTCAGATCCTGCCAGAGAAAAGGCACCAGGCTTAGTCCTGCAGAAAAACTGAAATCACCCTGGGGTGAGGAAGGGTCTGGGGAAAGGGACCAGGCTTTAGAGAGACCCTGATCTCACACCAGCAGCTCAATACAGCAATGGCTCTGCAGCCCCCACCCCTGCCCCCTGAGCCCTGGGTGATGTTTAACCCTGGTCCTTGGAGTCAGGGATTGTTACAGCCAACATGGGAGGTGCAGTCTCTTAAGCTGGGCTCTTTGGGTCATGGTGGCCATCCTGAACGGAAGGATTTATTTCTCATCTTGCAAGACACCTCCCAGGTCTGCCTGGAGGTTTCTTCTTGCTGAATCATAGCAATTTTTTGTTAATTGTTGGCAAATTTGTCTTTTCTGTGTTTTTCAGTGTCTTGTGGGAAAGTTCTGGAGGATCATCAACATTCCAGCCTGCAAATATGCATTAATGCCTCCCTTTGGGGCAGCTTGATCTCCAAGGCAAAACCTCAGGGAAAGCAATGACAGAGGTGTATCCACATCAGCAAGCCCTTCCCAGGAGCAGCCAGGACTGGCTCTCCAGGTGTCTGATCCAAAGCTTGGGGTGGCACGGCAGTGGCAGCAGCTGGCAATGGGAAGAATGCTATGTGCTGGCATGGCAGAAGCACGTCTCCAGCAAGCTGGTGATATTTTTGGACTGTCCGGTGGTAAAGTGAGGCCAAAAGCCCATCTGTTCATCAAGAGGCAGAAACCAAAGCGTTTATCATCACAACTGCTCAGCTCTGGTTGCCTCAGACACGCAGCCACCCCAGGAGCCAACTGGGAGGAGTTGAGAGCTCATGCCACAACTCGACCCATGAGGTCACACCCTTGCAAAGGGGGTCAGAGATGGCCCAGACTTGCTGGTTTCATCCGGACAGACGGACACCCATCAAACTACCAAGCAGAGCTGCCTTTTGCTCTGTCAGCAAATCCTGTCATCCAGCCACCTTTCCACCACTGGAATACTCAGGGGCAGGAAAGAAGAGCCAGCTTCACAAGAAGCATAACTAGCTGACACGGGGAGTTTCCATTTCATAGGTAATTCTGACCGTCTGAAATTCCTTTCCATTCTAATACAAATAAACTCCAAATCTGTATTTTTAATCCCTTTTTGTCAAAAATTTCAAAAAGAGTCATCAAACTGCAGAGTTGCAGGACAAAAATCTGTTTTCAGTTATAAATTTCAATCAAAAAGCTGAAATTGAATTGTGTCTTTTTATTTCTATACTAATAAGTAAAGCTTCTGCACATCCCACTGTACTAGTGATTGGTTATGACAGCAGGAGCTCATAATTTTTTTAAGTCACCAAATGGAAACTGAGAACCTACTGCAAATGTTTCCTGTTTATACTGTAATGCTTCAGTGGGCTTTGTATCAAATTGCTTCATTCTACTACAGCATCCAGTGATTCACTGCATTAAGAACTAGCTTTGCCTACATTTAAAACAAAATAGGCGTTACTGCTCATATTTTGTCCCTTGGAGACAGTTGTAATTCACATTACATCTTAAGTGTTCTGATACTCGGTAAACACATAAAGCCAAAAAAACCCCCAAAGCAAAGCTTTAAGATTTTAGTGCTTTTCGCTAATTTTAAAATACTTTTAAAAAAATTATAACATTTTTCTAAAGCTTATTATTTAAAGCAGCATTCAGCATGTGATACATATTTACAGGGTTTGATGTGGCCTGATACAGGACTGCAGACACCATCACTTGTTTTCTTAGAGTAAAAGCATTGCAGGACCTGTGTTTTCCTGGAAGCACTTACTATGTGTCTGGCAGCAAAGACACCGTCTACTATGGCACAGCAGAATGCAGCGATGACACCAAAGCTGATGAAGACGATCGATGCAACCAGCTGAGAAAGGAAAACAAAGCAAAGTATCATCTGCCTCTCCACAACCAAGTGATTAGTGCCCTCTCCAAAAGGATATGTAAACCACAGTCAATAAGCCCTCAAGCAATCAATGACCCAAATGTTTGCCCGGGCTGCACAGACTGGTCTCTCTGAAGGCAGTGGGATGTGCGTCTGCTCTGGCAGAGTGGCAGGAGTAGGAGCATTGTGCCAGACTGGTTCTCTGGGGACTTGATAGAGTAATGCTGGTTTTTCCATGACTCCAATAGGCTAAACTTGGGCTGAGAATATGCCTCCTCTTCTGGCTGCTGCTGTCCTTTACTCTTCCCTGGAGAAAAATGAGAGAATTTCTTCTCTCCTCACCCCAGAGTGCTGTGGGGAGCTGCTCCTGTGAACACTAACTGAGCTGTGAGGATGCAGGAGACTGCAGTGTTTGAACCTCTCTGCTGGGACTGTGCCTTCAGGGAACAACCCTTGGATGTAGGCACAAGTACAAAGCCAGGAGACCAGAAGGCAGGTGACCAGCTGATATCAGCGGTGCTGTACATGCTCACAGCAGCCTGGCTGGGTTCCTCGGTGCCAGGCTGTGGCAAGCACAGTCCATCCAGCCTCCCACTGGCTTGGGGAAGCTGCAAGGAGAGAGATTTCCCTCCCACCACCAAGAGGCATGATCCTCTTCCACTGGCCCCATCCTGCCCACTCTTAAAATTAGGGTGAAAGCACTCAGCAGGTAAACCAGAAATAATCTCCGATCCAGGTATGAGAAACTATAGTTTCTATTTAGAAACTAAAGTGTCTATTTCCACTATATCACTTCAAACACCACCTCTGCCAAAGAGCCAATGCTCAGCTGGGGGAGCCATGCACCAGTGCTGACACAGCCCCTCTCACACCTAAACTCAGCTCTGCTGCTGCCAGTGGGCTCCTGACCAGCTCCTCGCACACAGAGCTCCCAACACTGACCCCAATCTCCTTTGCCAAAGCACGCTGGGGATGTCAGCAGGGCTGCAGAGGGAGGGCAAGCACAGCATTCAGACTGACATGTTGACAAAATGCAGATTGGGGAACAGCTTTCACTATTACTTCATATCTATTGAAATACATTATTTCAGTATTTTTACAGTACTTCAGAGTAAAGAACCGGAAGCTCCCTGGGGGTTTTCCAACTCTGGTGATCACAACCTTCAAGCATCAGTTGCTGGCAGCTGTTAAAAACTTTCTCCACAAGTACAGAGGTGACTCTGGTCATGGGGGAGCTGTGAGCAATAGTAAAAATCACTACAGCACAAATACAAAACTAACAGTTAGCCCAGCTAGCACTGACAGATATCTCAGGTCTCCTGACATGGGGAACATTTGTTTTAAAGATCCAGGTACTAAGTTTGCTTGAAAACCTTGGTTCCTGTCACTGCACAAGGCTCCAGTTCTCAGAAAGACAAGCCAAAGCCCTTGACAAATACAATCCAGAAGGATCCTATGTGTCTTTTTAAAGTACCTCAGGATTTTTAGGTTAACCACACTGGTGTTATCTACATCTCCCTAAGTGAAAACAGATCTTGTTCCAGTAACCTCCACGTACAGACCAGATCAGCTTGAACAATGACTGGAGATGCCAGAGGGCTCATCTGGGACAGTGGAAATGGCCTCTGTACAATGGCTTTCTTAAAAATGAGAGAAAATAAAATGGTTTTCTAGATAAGGCAACTATTCAAGGCATAGACATTAAACCTGCAGCAGCAGAGAGAGCAGGCTGTGAACTGATCTCAGTGGCGACATGAACGTCATGATCACAACAAGCTGTTACTGGAATATTAGATGCTGTGCCACAAAGTACTTGCAGATGGCAGCAGGTGACAAGTTTTCCAGTACTAGATCCTGCACTGACCCTGATTCTGTCAGCTGTAAACTCCTGAATTTCTTCCCTGCTCAGCCCCACCCTTTCCATGTCTGGATCCCAACTCAAACTATCCATTACAAAGTCACACTGTCTCACTACCAAACCAGTGAAACCACACAAGGGGAGAAGGTACAGTCTTGGTGGAAGAAATGGGGTTTATGGCTCAGGTTATTTTGTACCAAGTTTAGTTTTTCTCAGTACTGCCTTTTGTTTCATACGCACATGAAAGAGGATATTCTCCCTAAATAGCATGAGCCTTAGAGATGGGAAGCAAGCCAAACACTAAATATATACAATTAGGGAATTTGTTGGTCATCTCTCCTCGCAGATAGGAGCTGCTAATATTTTAAAATAAATACAAGGTTAATGATACTTTCATAACAGCCCTACCAAGAAATAAGCATCTGATGCTAGAAATGGCTTTGCTCACTTTATTTACATAATTTACTCCCTCTGAGATGTAGAAAGAAAAGCCTGAAAACCCAACATTGAGAATTTATGATAGAGAAAAAATCAAACAGCAAATAGAAACATACAAATTAATTTTAAAAATCCCAGTTTTCACCTTGCCAACAACATTTTTTATTTCAGGTTGATAATACTGTTACTGTAGCAAGCAGAAGTCCCTCTCTACAGCTGTGTGATATTATTGATTGATCTCCACTCACATAACTCCAGATGAAGTCAGTCACACGGAGCAGCATTTGGACAACAGAAGACAAATTAGGTTTGGTTAGTTCAGGAATGCCCTGGGCTGAAGTTCCCTTTAGGTGATGGTACAGCCCCCATGGACTGTGAAGCTGCTGGTTCTTACTTTTCCATGGCACAGACAACTGTCATAAAGGCATGTAAACTGCTGACTCCTCCCTTGGAAGCTGCTGAGTGGGCAGAGGGGTGTGTGACAGCTGCCTGCAGTGCAGGCAGCATTGCTGGGGAGCACGGCTGGGCAGCACTGCTGGGCAGCTGGCCCTCCCTGTGGGCACAAAAGCTTTCCCTTTCCTCGTAGAGGCATGGCATGGAAGTCAATACACTTGGGTGGGCAAAACCAGAGAGGTTGGTTCCTGTCAGCAGTCTAGGGGAAGTGAGAAGCGCTCCTTCAGGTTAGCTTTCCCCATCAGCCACACTGGCTCGCTCCACTCCTCACATTCCCCAGTCACCTTACGGACAGAAAAATGCACAAGAACACAGCTGCACAAGTTGCTTTTGGCTTTTTCTGCCCTCCGCCACACAGCAAGCTGGACCAAGGCTGCCTTTTAGCAAACCAGGACACAGGGAAAGCTCAGAGAAGACCAAAAAAAAAATCCTCCATAGCCAGCGGTATTACAGAAACATGCAATGGACAAAGCTGCCACTGCAAAGTGCTCCTGGGTAAGGAAGACATGTGACTAAAGCACAGTGACAGCTACTGCGTGTCCTCTCTGCGTTCAGAGTGGAGACACACTTGCTGCCAGCCCAAGCAGCAGTGATGCAATCCCTGCAAAGCTAGGTCATGAATGTTTTTTAGGACAAAAAATGATAGAGAGATGAAAAGAATAAGCACAGACTACCCAGGGCTCTTCAGAATAATCAAACAAGTCAGAGCCACACTGTCACTTGTGGGCACTCCTGTGAAGAGTCCAGGATTGGCACAATATGGTCATCGCTCAACCAGACACTGACATGCTGCTAATACAGGATGAGCAAGAGGCTGAAACCCTGCTAGGACAGAAAGAACAGAGTATGTTGCACTTGCAGAGCCAGGATGAAAACAACAAAAAATATCCACTAGGAAACTCACCTCCCTTGCACCCTGTCTGACTGTGGGAAAGGCAAATCTCTTGCAGGGTCTCTGCCTCACCCTCTCCTCATGCTCTGCAGGGAGCATGCTATTTGCAAAGCAAAGGCAGCACAAAGGCAGACTCTGGATTTGGACAGGCAAGAATTTCTCCCACCTGCCTTTGCAGAACCTGCCTTAGCCTTGGTCAGCAGTGCACACTGCTAATCTGATCCCTGAGCCCCTCCATCCCTGCCAAAGCAGGCAGCAGCCCAGCAGGACAGTCTGCAGGGACAGCACGACCTCCCTCGGCCCTCTGCAGCCTCACACGAGCAAGGCTGGAGGGATCTCGCTGCCAGAGCTTGGGGCAACCACCGGGGAGGGGGATTGCAGCCACTCTCCTGAGGGAGCCGAGCGGAGGCAGAGTGCCCACTGGCACTGCCGGCCCACTGGCACACTGGCTGCTGCTCCCAGGCTGCCAGAGACCATCTCCAGTTCTCAAGAGGTATGCAACACTACCCTGGAAGAGTTAGGAAAACCCAAAATAATACTCTTTATACACAATATTTGAGTAACTGTCATTTTTTAAGAAAAGTTTTTATAAAGAACTTACCATTTGCCTTTTGTTTTCTATCAGGTTTGACCCGATTATTCCAAGGAACGACCCAAAACCAAGCTGAAAAACAATGTATTGTTAACACTGAGATCAGGATGACACCCAACATATTTTACAAATAGACAGAACTCAATTAAATCCAGAAGCAGCAAAAGAACATTCTGCTGATTTGTGAGCACTCTTCCTTCAGCAAGAAATCAGTGGAGTCTCTCACTAGCAGGAACTAGCAGGTGTATCCCACAAATGACACTAAAAGCATGTGTAGAAACCAAAAGGATGAGTTCTGAATTCGATCCCCCCGTGATGCTGAGAAATGGCTGGTGGATGAGGATATGCACTGATGTCTTGGAACAACCCTACAACACTCAGGAGCCTCCAGATGCAAATCTAGCAGGACCACAGCACTAAAACATCCAGGTTTCTGTGACCTCACTGAGCATGTGAGCAACCACTTCAGTTTTCAACTCAAAGAGTTTCTCAATGTAAAGTATGAAATAAGGGAGATTTATACTTCGGAAGATTTAGCAGTTTTCTGTCTTCTCTTACTCCTCCCTTACCTCCAGGGGTCAGGATGCACCAACCAGGGTGTTCTACTAGAAGAGTTCACACTGGCTGAGCCAACAGAATAAGCTACTGCAGCAAAAGCATCTTTTTTGCTGCTATAACTGACAACATTTATTTCAGCTCAGTGAAGTCAGCCAGGAGAGCAATTTCCTGCCTCCTTTCTCCATAGCCTTAAGCTACACTATGAAGAAGTTTCTAGGACAGAGCACACCTCAGCCAGGACAGAAACAGGGACTTCAAGCAGGAACCATGGACTAAGAGGGGAGATGCAAAAATAGTATTGTGTCACAGTGAGAAAGGTCTTTGGTTGGTGTAGAGCACATCTAACCCCACTTCATGGGCTGGCAAAATGAGAAATGCTGGAAAAGTCCTACAGTTGGATCTGTCATAATAAAGAGGTACAAATCCAGACAACAGGCCAGGGGTCAGTGAAGAACCACGCGAGAATGCCCAATAAATGGCTAACTCCCCAGGAAGAAGAGCAAGGCAAGAGACAAGCTGCAGTGATTCAAAAATGAGTCAACTAACCTGGAATCACTACTTTAAGATCCAAGAATAGAAAACAGAGGTTTAATGAATCCAATATTAACAGGCAGAGGCATGTGAAGAGATTAGCAGACACAAATATGATGTAAATTTGGTGCCCTGCTTAAGCCCAGCAACCTTTGGTGCAGTGCTGCAGGCAGGGAGGGCAGCTGGCTCAAACAGCAGGGATTAAAGGGGAGCAGCTGATCAGGCTTCCCCACTGCCTGGCTTGCACTCCAAGCTCATGGAGACCACTGTCCCCAAATCAGGGACAAACTGCCATGGTGGGAAGCACAGCAATGAAGCCAGGGGCTGCTCACCACTGGGGTGGCAGACAGGCAGGACAGAGACCCAGGGCACTGCTGAACCGCCCCGCACTGACCTGCCTGTACTTCTGGGCTTATTATTTTGCTCAGCTTGGGCAAACAACACCCCCACTGTGGGAAATGCAAAAGGTGAGAAGGCTTTCAGATTGAGTGAGAAAAACAGGTTTCTGAAGTAAAGCAAAGATTTTAGGTTCAGCTGCAGCTGCAAAAGCCTGAAGTTAGAAGAAACAATTATCTAATAAGCAAGGACACTAAAAAAAGGGTTAGTGTTTCTAGGTTTGGCTCAGAGAAGTCTTGAAGTTGCAGAAAATGTGGTTAGCAAAGATACTGAAGTTTGAAGCTTAATAATGGAATATTGTGCATTGTTATTACAAGACATACAAGTGAGTATTGTTTGTAACAGGTGTACACGTACTTTTTAGTGACTGGTTAAAACAGTTGTCTGTAAAATTTAGGAGCATGCTATTGGCTGAAAAACTTTTAAGAATGTTCTGTAACCAAGAGATTTTGGGTCATCAGCACAGGCGTGAGTCATGTACCATCTCTTGTGTACATGAGGCTGATGCCTGAATGAAATAATAAAAAAGCTCCCGGAATGTCTGCCTGGGCCCCTGTCCTGTTTGCAAAGTAATGCCAACACCCCACCTTCCTAAAGTAACAGGAGATTTATCATTCGAGTCCAAGCAAAAAAATTTGGGAGATCCAGGCATTAACAGTGATGTGGATCCAGGAGTAATTTTCAGACTGGTGATATTTAGCAGAAAGAACTTTTGTGGCAATACATACCTAAAGCAAATGCTCAAGAAAAATGTTTTGTGTCCTTTGAGCTTTAAGAGAAATGTCCACATGGTGTTTCAGAGCAGCCTCAAACCAAAAGGTGAAATGCTTTAGATAATTCAGAAAGAAGAAATCGGAGCAAGTCTGCACATCTAGCAGGTGAAGACCAAATAAATTAGAGAATTCTCATTAACAGGAATTCTCATTGCACTAATGCAAAAACTACTCATTCTTCTATGGATGGGACAAGGAGATCGTAGTAATGTTCCTCAGTTGCATCATTTATTTGCCAGTGGATGCGATCCCCTGGGATGTCTGTCTGAAAGGAGGACAGGATACAAAGTGAATGTGCTTTTCCAGAGTAAAGCCCCAAGCCAACATCCTTGGCAAGGACCCATTACAGAAGAGGTTTGCCAGTGAAAGCCTAAGAAAGGTCAGTCATTTACACAGATTCTGGCAGCTGTTACAACTTGGAGACAACACACATATCTCACAGTCTCACTTCCATAGGGGTGCTTGTCTTCTACAACTGAGCATTACTCTTGTCTGCTGAACATCACTGTTGTACTCTGGGCTTCCCTGTCCCAGGTCAGTCATCCAGCCACAGGTAAGGACATTTCCCACAGAGACACAGCTAAGGAGTTCACTGATGTAGTTGTGAAGGTGTGGGTGGTCATGGAGGAGGTGAAGGCAGCCTGGCTACAGGATGTCTCTGAACCCTCTGCTTCAGCTTCTCCAGTTGCATCAATGAGGAACTGAGCTGCTTGTGGAAAAATACAACCTCAAACCCACAAAAAACCCAACCAAACAAAATCCTACTGATGTGTGGAAGGTCTCCAGTGACTGGTTCTGTCCTTCCTTGGAAGCAGAGGCCTGGGAAGATAATCCCCTGCATTGAAGCATACATCTTTGAATGCTTCCTTCTCGCACAAGAGGTGTTTGCCCAAGAAACATAAATTGAAGGAGGAAAGAAGGGTGGTTTAGGCATGGCAGCGATGAGGCATCTAATGTCTGAGTTCAAGAAGAATTTGGACAATGCTCTCAAGCACATGGTGTGATTCTTGGGGTTGCCCTGGAGTTGGACTTGATGATTCTGATGGGTGTCTTCCAACTCAGAACATCCTATGACTTTATGAGTCTATGTTTCATAAGATGACTCCAACCATGGAACTGGTCCACACACAGAGAAGTCACCTAGCATACAAAGAGACTTCTGGCTCTATCTGCTTGAGGGCAACTCACCAAATACTCATTCACTGCAGCCCTTTTTCCCCAGTAAAGGGAGAAATCCCATCTTGTTATGAAACATCAGCTACTTTAAGCACCTTCTGAAGCATCCAGCACCACACTGAATGTTTTCCTGTGCAGTGAGACAGGTGAGGTCACCACATATTTCTACAGAGCAGATTAATGAACCTAGATGGGGAATTTGGTGACAAACACAAATTGCCAGGCTGCCTCTGAATAAAGTAATTTAACACTCTTCCCAAGTCCAGGAATTCATTAATTCCTGGAGTAGACTAAGTCTTAAAAAAGCGAAGTGATGCTGACGTTCCCGGACCATAAATAGCTCAGGAGATGTCAAGGGGACGTGAACAGCAGACTCTGCCCATTTGCATCAGCCTGCAGGACCTGCTCTGAAGCATTCAGGCTGGCACAGTGCAGGGTAAGCGTGGAGAGTCTGGAGCCAGCCTGTCATCTTTCTCAACACCTTCCTTCTATACTTTTCTTTGAAAAAGATCAGGCTTAAATGCAGGAGATACTGGGACAAGCCAGAAAAACTAAATCAAAGAGGTCCAGCATAATCTGTAACAATGTTCCACACTAATGACTGTAAAGGGGCTTTCTTCAGTCGTAGAAGAACTTGAGCACAGAAAAGTATAAAGCTCCCTGAGATCAGCAATGCATGGCAAATAAATCAAACAGCAATAAGGCAAGAACAAGTCTCCACCTGGTTATCTGGAATGGTTTCAAGCCTCCAAATTCAAGGCTCCAAACCAATGTGCAGCACCCTACAGCTGTTACCAGGAGCCTGGTGTAACACCTAGCTGGGGCTACTGGCTGCATTTAATCTATTGGGACACCCAATTTGATTGCAGTTCAGTGTTTCTTTTTCAGCATGTGTTAGACATGCACAGGAACAGAGCAGGGCTTGCTTTCCAGCTCGTGTGGACCTCTGCTCATGCTGGGAGGGTTGTGATGCACTTGCCCCTCATGCTTCTGTAGGACAGTATACATCTAATGGCAGGAAGGCTGGACACCAGTGGTCTTCTCTAAATTAAGCCATTTGAAGCTACAAGATTGTTCTTTCCCATTTTCAGGTGCTGATAACAAAGAAGAAGAAATGGATGTGCTTGTGGCTTTGATGTACATGCTCCCCTGGCAAGCTGCCACAGCTCCTCATCCAGGGACTCCTGTTAAACACTTCTGCAAGAGAACTTTATGACCACAAGTTCATGTTACCAGTATTTCAAGACCTGGTCTCTCAACTGCTTTTGGTAATATGGTCATTCTTTGCCTAACTTCTGCCTAGGCTTAGTGAAATCTATGTAAACAAAGAAATTCTAAAGTTGCTTCGATGGACATAAAATCTATTTATCTGTCTCACCACTAGCTCAAAAGCATATTATTACCTAAGCTCTGAGGAAGCTGCCACTTGGATAGGATTTTTGCATGGGAATGTGCAGCAGGTGCAAAATAATAATAAAACAAATAAATCAAATGGTAATGAAGTAGCTGAGCAAAATATTCGGACAAGATCACCCTTCATAACATTTTCAGCATTACAAGGGACTTGGCACACAATACATTTTCTAGACCTACCTACGAGTTCTATACTTACAATAACCCCTGGGTAATAACCTCCAACAGTCACATTTTGGGTTCTTGTTGTAGCAGCTAGGCCCACCGTTAGAATTAATACTGACACAATGAGGAGAGTCACAGTTACGTAGAGGGAATTTCTTTTTCTTCTATTGAACGACCCTAAAAACACACACACAACAGAATTTGCTGATTCCATCTGGGGAGAGTCACAGCACCATAAATTTTTCCTCCCACCACCAACAACACCACGGTGAATTTCTTTTCTTCTGACTTGAGAATATTTTTGGGTTTGGCTGTCACTTTTCACCTTCACTAACATGCTTTATCAAGCATTACGAGGGCATCTGAATCCACAGCCACTTATCATTGCTCTGACGTAGATGAAGAGAGCCTTAAGAACTGCAATTCTGCAAAGCTCATTTAGATACATTGGAGTCTCCCAGCTCCTCTGGCCCAGGGCAATTGAGCTAATGAGAAATATTCACATTAGACATTTATATACTCTCTGATGTGCCTACTTACATCAAGCTAAATAACCCCACTGCATGCTGCTTGTTTTGAGGGGGGAAATTTGACTGTAATAAGGCATCCACAGTTTTCCATGCAAATGAGACATCACCAGTAACAGCCACTTCTCCCTCTCCTGTAGTATCATCCCCTACTTTCAGCAAGGACTAGGTATTTTTAGACACTTGAATAATGAATTTGTGGATTAGTAAAACTCATCTACAGCTGCCTGACGATGAGGGGTTTTTTTTCTTTTCTATATTTTTAAATCTCCCAAATGAGCATAAACATAAAGGAGTGATTCCAGCAGCCAGGAGGAAAGCTGACTGCGACACAACACTCAGCAACATCTTTAAGGGTGTGTTTGGTCTGCATGTGCTTTGCCATCTTTGTGTCACTTTGTGGAACAATCCTTTTGATCATATTTCATATATTATGTAGATACAATATTATGTATCCTAGCAGAACCTGTAACAATGGCTGGCAGGATAATGGACTGTAGGGGCCCCTGTGGGCTGCTGGGGCCACCCTGAATCCCATTCCCACAGCCTGGGCCACTCCAACAGGCCCTGGGAGCAGGTAAGGGTATCCCACCTCAGAGACTCCCAGCACTTGTCTGGGTGTTGCAGAGAAGGGCAAGAACATGTCCCAAGGGTAAGGAGCAGCTTTCACTGTTGCAGAGTGTATTCCCTAAAGCAAACCACCTTGGGAATCCTCCTTTGTTCAGGGGCTCCCTGGCAGCCTGCGCACAGCAAGATAAAACACCTGCAGAAAGGCAGTGAGGGAAGACTTGGTCAAGCCAAACCCTACCTCCTTATCCAAATACTCCAGAAAGACAAGCACACCAGGACTGCTGGGCAGCTTTTTGTCCCACAGACGCACGCCCCAGGTGCCCACAGGCCCTTCTGTAGGGTCCGTGTACACATGCAGAGCAGATAAAGAGATCCTTTCACCCCAACAGCTACACTGATGCAGCTATACCAACTGACCCATGCTGCTACAAAGATCCCCCTCCTCCACACAGACAGCTCTCCACAGGGAAAAGCACAGCAGCTCCCCACTGCTCCTCCATACCCGCTCCAGCCTGACCCAGGAGCTATGCTGCTGGCAGGAGTGCTCTCTCTCCATGCTCTGGGCTAGCATGGCTGCCGTGGGCAATGGGGCTGGATTTCACCCACAGCGACCAGATGAGCCTGAAATCACAGACAAGGGCTAAACTTGGGGCTTACATGCCCAACAGAAGGAACTCCCAAAATCACAGAAGGGTAGGGTTGGAAAAGATCACAGGAGGTCATCTAGTCCAACCACCCTGCCCTACATGAAGGGCAAGAGAGGTTTATAAAAAAAAGCACCATCCTTTCTGACTGACCTTCTGTCTCTGGAAGGAAAGCTCTCCACCCACAAACCTTCTGCTCATGTTCCAGAGCACAGGTCTGACTGCACCACTGGGACATCACTGGTCCTAAGAACAACAAGCCTGACAACTGGTTAATCCTTAACTGGAATAAATAGCTAGATAGTTGCTAATTTAGAAAAAAACAAACAAAAAACAACCAAAAGAAAAACTGTTAGAGAACCCCAAGATTCAGGTCGGATATTTTATCAAGGATCCTTAGTCTTTCAAGCCATGTTTTACAGGCCAAAGATAAAGGTACCTGACTGTTTGCTGCAGATTGCATTTGGGGTTATTCTCCTACATCTACCAAATAAGTTAATAATATAAAATCTAGTCTTCTATATCATTCAAAAATCATTAAGATATTAAGCCATTCCGTATGTGTTGCCTCACAAATGCTATCACTGTGCCACACTTCAGTTTCTATGTAACCATTTAAATGCAAACATTCCATAAATGTCTTAAAAATGCCATAGCAGTGGGACCAAAACTGGAGAAAATCTGCCACTTCTTACATAGATTAGTTCTGAAAGGAGAGAAAGGATTAATCCATCTTGCTTCCACAGAATTACCAAACTTCCAATTACTGCTACAGTTTGGCTGGCAAACGAGCAGAGGGTAAATAAGCCCAGCCATGTGCTCCTTACCCAGCTCCCAGTGTGCACGGTCGGGCTGTGGGGGTGCAGATGTTTGCAGGGCATGGCTGGGTGGGTGCACACGAGCATAGCACTTACACACCCAAACCAGTGCTCCTGCACTGCCATCACAAATGCTGAAAAAAGTTATCATGAAAACCAGTCTAAAAGAAGCATCTTGAAACACCATTTATAGATGCTGTATTTGTTTTAGCACCATCATGTTTTTCTATGTTAATCTTTTCTATGTTTGTATCTTAATTTCTATGTTGTTTCCCAGTTCAGGACTGGCACACACCAACATTCAATAAAGAAGAGAAATATAAGGTTTCAACTGGAAATTTTCTCAAAGCTTTTCAATATTTCTCCTAAGATTAAAAACCATTTTAAAAGTTTTTATTTCAAGTACTGACAAAACCGGCCATAATCTTCTAACTCGATATTGAAGAGAGATGTGAAACTGAAGAGATAATGTGACTACTTTCACTTCAGCTCTGTATTGGGATATTAATTGCATTTTTTCCTTCTCTGAAAACACTTTGCAATGTGTGTAGAGAGAAAGTGGTTTTGTACTTCTGTAAGGATGACTGCAGCTGCTTCAGCATACACAGACTCATATCTTTGTAATAGCTGCTGAAGGGCTGCTCTGACAAAATTCTCTCCCTCAACATTAATTTCTGCTGAAAGTATTCCCCATCAGATCATTTTCCTCTGTGCTACTGAGCTTGGTATAGCTCTATGCACAGAAGCTGAGGTATGGCAGCCTTGCTATCTCTGCATTTAAGAGACAGCAATAGCCTTTTCTCTGTGATTTATCCAAAACAGATACCCCAAAACTTGCCGTGCTTACCACAACATAAGTAGACAAGGTGATCCAAAACACTGTGCATAACTCTATTAGGGAGCTGTAAAGAAATTAATGCTATCCATAGTCTGGCTATTGCTTTTGCTAAAATGACACTCCAAACGGGCACTGGTTTTAGAATCATCATTTTTCTTTTAAGCATCAGAAACATCCTCTTGTTATAGTTGCCCTATATAAGTCACTCTAAAGACAAGACTGTAGCAGGTTTTTCCAGATTACTTTAAAAGTTTGTAATAATGCGTATCTTTCAACTGCCCTTGATTCACTTTTTTTTTCCCCCCGCAATTATTAGAAGAAAATGGACAAGATGGCACAGAAACAGGGCTGATTTCTCCATCTTGTTCTTTGGGGGAAAAGCCAGAAGCAAAGAACAGGCCCAGAGGAGCTCGAGGAAGAAGCCAGCTCTAACTTACACCCCGGGAGAACTGGGGGCAGATGGCACCGAGCCTCTCTCTTCCCAGCGCCTCTCCTTTCGTCCCATTTTTCTGCTGAAAACGCATCACCGTGCGAGCTGTGACCCCACGGCTCCGACTGCGGGCCCGGCAGCGCAGGGGCGGGGGGCTGCGGGGCTCATCCCTGGCTGGGGCGGTGGAAGGGAGGGGAAATCGCGATTAGGTACGAGGGGTCCCCGACCTCACCGGGGGATGCGGGAGGGCAGCGACCGCGCTCCGCCCCGCTCCAAAGGATGCTGCCGCTGCCG
>VZTN01000517.1:352152-380937 GCA_013400515.1 Erpornis zantholeuca
CGGCACAGCCCCGGCACCGGCCCCGCCGCGCCTGCGCCTCCGCTCCGCTCCGCCCGCGGCTGCCCCGGCTCCCCGGGAGGGATCGGCGATGTGCCGCTCTCTCCAAAGTGGCTGTTTGGCATCGGGGTCATCTCGCTGGAACCGGCGCAGAGGCCGTTCCCCAAGGGGGCTTGGGGAGGGAGGGACGGAGCTCCCGCCCCGTCTCCAGAGAGGGCAGAGGTCCTGCCCCATCTCCGGAGGGACAGAGCTCCTGTCCCGCCTCTGCGAGGTCTCGGCGCACTCACGGGGAGCTCGGCCACACGAGCTCCCCTCTCTCTCCCCATCGCTCTCCATCCCTTGCCTTCAGCAGCTCCCACCCTCCTCCAGTCCAGCTGCTCCAGGACATTCTGTCCTTCGCCAAAATCTCCCTGGCACCTCTCTGTTGCCCCATTCCCCCCATCTCTCTCCTCCCTGAGGTGCAGATGACAGTCGCGGGCAGCCACCCCGTCACGGCCACCGGCCCAGTGTTTTATTTTTCGGCGCTCTGAGATCTCCGCTCCAGTGGCAATGCCTGTTGCTGCCTGTGCCCTATTCCATGGAGAGAGCAATAATCTGCAATCTCCGTGTCCATGGCCAAGGAGCAAGAACAGGCCCTCAACCTCTGTTTTCCACATCCTATCTGCAAAATGGGGATAAAAGCATATTCCCAGCAAGCTTCATAATTGCTTGTAAATCACTCTAATGCCCTGGGCTGAGAGGTGCTAAGTACAAATCATGTAATTATTTCAAGCGTATTTCATCAAGTTAAAAGAAACTAATCCTATCTTTGCTTAAAAAACCCCACACTTTTACTGGATAAGAGCCTAATGACCAGCTTCTCCCAGGAGAAAAGGGAAAGTGTACACCGAGAGCTATGCGAGAGGCAAGTTACAAATGCCCAGATCAATTAATGGCAAAGAACACATCACCTCCAGAGAAAACAGCAGTTATTTACCTCGGATGAACTAAAGGAGCCCTGAGCTCACTGCTTGTGACAGAGGGCTGACACTGGTCCCCACGTGCTCAGTTGCCCCGAACCTGTGCCAGTGATGGAGAGACAGGTCTCGGCTCCCTCCTCCGTCCCGTGCCAGAGCCGGGCTCTGCAGCAGCACAGGGCACGTGCGCTCCCGGGCAGCTGGTGGTGCCCTACAATTGTCCATGCCATGTTAAATCCCTGCATCCCACCCCAGCTCCCGAGCTTCGGGAAGACCACCCTTGTGCCAAGGTGCCAGCCTGGCCAGGAGATCCAGCTGTGCGCACATCTGCCGGCGTGCCCTCCTGCCGGCGGGCAGGCTGCGGGCAGGCACCGGCACCGAGCAGCAGGCGAGCGCCAGCCCCGGCCAACTCTGCGCAGCCCGGGGCAGCTGCCAGACCTCTTTGTTTCCCGCTGCGCCCATTTATTAGCACAGCCGGTGAGCGGCTTTCAGCCATGCTTAAGAGAGGAAAGCGAGGAATGGTGCTTTGCCTGCTGGGACCGCACCGTGCAGCCCTGCGGGAGCCTGGGACAGATGTCCCTGTGCTGTTCGGGCAAAGTCCCAGCCTGGGACAAGACAGACTTTCCCCACCCTTGAACGGGGTCTGGCTCTCCTGCGAAAGGAAGGGTCACCGGTCCCTTTGGAAACGGGCCAAGAGAATGAGCAGGTGGATCGTGCCGAACTCCTGCTGGGACAGACGTGTAAAACGAGCCACACTGCTCCTCGAGAGCTGCGTGGACACAACCAGGGACGGGCACCCCCCCACGCTGCCATCACACCGCTGGAGCTGTTCCAGCAGCAGGACTCCAGCATGCACCCTGGATGCCCCAATGCTTCATCTCGTGCCTGTAATTTACTGATGGAGGAAAATCTGACATTCCCCAGCCCCGGTCTGCAAGGTGTCGCAACAAGGTGTGCCTCTGGATTTTGTCTGAGAGGCTGTGGGTAGCTCTTAAACCTGGGACGAGAAAACCGATGCTGTGAACTCCTGGCTGCTGTCTCCGTTGGAGGGGATAAATATAGACCTGCCTGCCCCTCTCACTACCCCTTTCACCGCAAAAGAGATTTTGCAATCATTAACCCCGGCCCCGCTGTGACTGACAAGCACACACTTGACCGACGCTTCTGGCCATCGGAAACCCCAGCGATTTGTTAACGTTTATTAACAGCTACACGGTCTCCTGGGGGAAGAGCCTGGCTTCCCCATGTAGGGCGTTGGCTGGCAGTAATGGGGACTCTAATATAAGACAGGATGCAGTGAGGGTGCTGCAAAGGGCTGCACCGGATGCCAGAGGAGTTCGGATAGGATCCTGCTGCTTTGAGTTCAGCCCCTTTAGGAAAGCAAGTTATTTTTTTATCCACTCCTGAACATCAAGGTTCTGCAGGGTAGGGAGGGAAGGCGTTGTTGGTCCCCACAGTCTTGGCATAGCGGCTGTTTTAGGGGGTGCTGTAGGGCTGGTGAGCTGTGCTGGAGAGGGGGCTCTGTCTGTGAGTCTGTGAGAGCCAGGATGACATGGCACCCACAGTAGGGGCAGTGCTGCTGTGCTAATATTCATATTTTTCTGTGTTTCCCAGCCGAGAATGGACAGGAACACCAGCACCAGGGGCATGGAGGACCAGCTCAGGAGCCCCAACCAGAAGGTGGTGAGTGTTTTGGGGGCTGCTAGCCTCATTCCACAAGGTGAGGTGGGAGCTGCTGCAAGGACTTGCTTTGTGGCTGATAAATTTATAACTACTTTGCTTTAGGAAATGCTGCTTTGTCCCTTAGGCAAAGCAGTTTGTACAGTGAGGGGTAAAAAGGGCAGTGGCAGGTTTGGCCAGGGGTGCTGGGTGGTGAGAGGGACTAGAAGAGATAGGAACACCTGGGCAGGGCGACCCTCTGCATACCTGGATTTCAGCAGGAGAAATCCAACACTGAGAGCTGACCTTGTCTGAGGTGAGAATGGGGGAAAGCTCCTGGCCTCCCCCAGGATACCCACAACAGTCAGCACAGAATGATTTTGCCAGAGATTTGCCCCAGACTTGCTTCCCAAGCTGTCACAACAGGCACATGTCCCAACACATCCTTCCGTGGCTCTGTTTTCTCCCTGCCCCACTGCACTCCTGCCCCAGCTCCTGCTGCTCCTTCTGCCCCTTGTCCAGGTGCAAGGGACTGTTCCAAGACCACCTCTGTCCTGGGCTGCAAAGATAAACCACCTGTGCTTCATTCCAGACCTGACCCAGCTCCCTAACTGAGAGACATCTGCCAGGGACCTGGTACTGGGATCATCCCATCCTGCACAGCTGCCCCACAGAGACCCACAGGGTGAGGTTGGGGCTTCCTCAGCCTCCCCAGGCTGCCATGGAGTCCTTGTGGCCTTTCCCAGCCAGCAGGACAGGACCCCTCACCAAGTGAAGGGTCACACAGCATAGACTCCGGAGAGCTGGAAACTTCCCTCCTTGCAAAAACCTCCTTCAGGGCAGAGCTGTGGAGTTCCCAGGGTGAGAGCCCATGGTGGGGGAGGCTGTCCCCATGTCCCCACACAGCTCTAAGCACTGGTAGCATCTTCTGAATATGGGCTCTTGCTGCCTCCAGTAGAAGCTCGTATGAAATCCGAAGGGCTTTCCCCAATGCAACATTGAGCATCAGTGTGGAGTTCATCTGGGCAGTCCCCCCTACTCTGGCAGTCTGAGGAAATGTTTCCAGAACAGCTGCTGGTAGCTCTTTTATTTAATGGGGAGAGTGGGAAGAAGAACACCTCCTCTTCCCCCTGTTCATTGGTCACTGGCTCCCTCACAGGTGTCCTAGACTCCCCACACCTACCCTCCCATGTCCTTGCTGGTGACTTGTGCTGGGGCTGCTGCTTCCCTGCTCCAAAATCCGCTGCTTTCATGAGCCCTGTACCCTGTGTACCCTGTACCTCAGACCATGCTCGAGCTGGCTCAGGAAGGGCTCCAGCCTGGGGTGTGGGCCCTGCGCCAAACACTGCCTTGGCTGTACAGGCAGCTGTGGGCATTTTCTGGCAGCAGCGCTCTGAGGCAGGAGTGCTCCCAGAAGAGCCCCACCGGGGCTTTCTTCAGAGCCCATCAGGGCAGTCAGCGGGATGGGGATGGTTTACAGCCCCCGCGGGTCTGCTCAGGCTCTCCAAAGGACACGTTCGGGCTTTGGAGTCAGTATTCTCCCTCCATTCTCACTGTTTTGCAGTACTTGAGTGTCTGAGCAGAGTTTAATTTCTCGCCCCTAGTTCAAAGGAGTTTCCAAGCAAGGCTCTCGCCAAGCTCTCGGCCACGTCCCGGCAACCCAAGGAGTGGAAATATTTTGTCTGTGGGTCCTGGCTCCAACAGGTGCCCGCAGCCGGCAGGTTTCCACGACCCTCACCACAGACATGCAGAGGCGATCCTGAAGTGCAGCTGCTGTGGATCCATGCCTGGAGCAGGCACAGCAGCCTCAGGGAGCCGTGGCAGGTTCGCGCGAGCGTGGCTCTGACACAGCTCGGAGCGGCCGAACCCTGCAGCAGCGTTTGCATTAAAATGTGGGGAGGCAATGAATGCAATCTGGATCACGGCATTGCCTTTCTCCCCGGCAGTCCCTGGCCCGGCCCTGCCTCGAGCTGAAAGCAAGGTCAGCACCTTCTCCCACCAGCCTGCTTTTGGATACCTGCCCGGATTCAAGGGGGATTAAGGACTGCCCCCGTGTCTCAAGTGACTCTTGCCTAGGCACGAGTATAGATACATTCGTGTTCCTGAGTTCTGGACAAACAAGTTTTCACCCCTTAGGCAAAATACAAACTTGCAACCTGGGGAGATGCTTTCCCCTGGAACTCAGTGTAATTTTAAAAAGTAACAACACAGGGATTTCTTCAAAGACTAAACACTTGCTCACATGCCAAGAAAAACAAGCTGGTCGATCTCTTAAATACTGCTGCCTGCTATCATCTGTGGCAGCACAGAGAACATGCTTGTGCTCAGAGATGTTGCAGAAGCGTGGGAACAGTCCCAGCCTTCCCAGATCACAGGTTTTATTTGGTCATGTTCAGCCAGGTGGAAAAAGATGAGTTTCTGTAAATGCCAGCACAAGGAGACAAGTACCCAGTGTGACAGCAGTGATGTACATGTCATGGAAAAATGGATGCAGGGCTCTAAGTAATCTTAAGTTGGAACAGCCAAAACTGCCTCTCTTTAACTCAAGAGTGATGATGGGAAAATGGAAATTTGAAACATTTCCAGATATTAAGTGCTTTTGCATTTATTTTTGGCCAATGAGAGGTTCAGCTTGCTTGTGGGGGTTGTGTTCTGTAACTCTTCCAGGAAAATAAGCATGAGGATAAGGTCCAGGATCCTGACAGAGAGAAGGACCAGCCTAAGGCAGACATGGGGAGCAAAACCTGGGCAGACCTGGCTGGGGATATGAAGATATTCCTGTGGAACCCGGAGGAGAGAACATGCCTGGGGAGAACAGCCAAGAGCTGGGGTAGGTCCTTGCTCAAGCGCCACTTTCGGGGATCATTGCCTTTTCTGCTTCACAACGCATTCACTTGCCTGTGGATGTCCTTGACATTGGACGGACCACCCCAGCCCATTTCTTTAGTGTTAATGTTTCTAACCAGTGCAATAAATAACTAGTGAGGAGGACAAGCAGAAAACCATGTGAAAGTTAGGCTTGGTCTGGGTGTTAATGCTGACTGAGAATATGAAAGCTAAGATTTCATCCTGCCCAAACCATGTCCTGGAAAGAAGTTTAGAGCCTGAGCAAACATGGGAGATGCAGGTCAGTCTGCTACAGCTGTGCACCCCTGCTGCCACCAACAATCCTGCTCCTTCTTGTGTAAGTCAGGGGCCCCTGTACAGTGGCTTTGGGGTCATCAGGTTGGTGGGGGAAGAGTGCCCAGGCTGTAGGGCAGGTGTTTAGTGGAGGGTGCACACCATGGGGCAGGGCAGCTCTCCCTGCCTGAATGAGCCCTGGCTCTAGAAAGGGAAGGGAAGGCTTGGTCATCACTGTCACCGCATGTCTTCCCAGCTAGTGACAGGGTGCCCAGCAGAAGCCACAGTTCTGTCAGACCCAGTGGACTGGGATATGCCAGCTTTGGCAGTTCTGAGTGCCCTTGTCTACTTTATCCGCACCCATGTGGCCTTCAAAAATTATCGCTGACTCTGGAGGCCCTGGGTGGTTAAGAACAGCCTGTGGGGTGAGCACTGCTACAGGCTTGGTCCAAAATCAAGGTGCCACTTCACCCATGGTGCCACTCACCTTTGCAGCTCTATTCTGCCAGCACACAGCCCCCTTGGCAGAGTGAAAATCCCAGTCTGATCCAGAGCCACCTGCATATCCATCAGTGTAAGGCTGTGAACTACCAGGGGCTGCTGCTTGGTGTTTGCAGCCCTTCTTGGCTGGCCACAAGCCAGCCAGCTTGTGGTGCCACAAGCCCCACAGCCCTCCCATGCTGCTGCCAAGAGCTCTGGGTCTCTTGCAAAAGCCTGTGGTGACAGGCGGGAGAAACAAAGGAAGCTGCCCACCAGCACCAGAGGAGTCTGAACACCTGCAAGCATAAGTCTGGGACAGACCTTGACATTTGTGTTTGCTCTCCTGTGCCCTTTGCTGGCCACAGAGGCAGACCAGTTTTTCTGCTTCTTTGCTGGATGGGAAGGCATAGACTGAAGTGTGGGAGCAGTAGGGCGACAGTCCTTAGTGATGTGGGTTTGGTTTTCTGGAGGGTCTTCCAGGTCCTGAGAAGATCTTTGTGAGAGGATTTGCTCAGTCTGGTGTGAATGTGACCCTAGTAGGCTACTGCTGACAGTGCTAGCAGCACTGGGATGGGTGCAGCCTCCTCCTGCTCCCTAGGATCACCCTAGGATCTACTATATGACACCCCTGCCCAGGAACATACATGCCCTTGAGGCACACACATGCTCACATATCTCTACAGGGGGGCAGGAGAAGCTACTATGAAAATCAAAATTTATTTTAAAGTGAGAGCATTTGGAGGCGAGTGGAGCTGAACTTTCCCACTCTCATCTCATGGGTGAAGAGGAGGGAATTTGCCCAGCCTGGGACTGCTCCCCTGTGCTGGCTCTAAAGGTGTCCCCTGGGATGAGGGCCTCAGGGGTCTTGCACTTGCAAAATTCAGGGAGAAAACTGGTCACAGGTTCATCACTGGAGGCCCCAGCCCCTGGGAAAGGCTGCGCCCCCCTCCCTGCTGGTGACAACACTACCTGCTGCACTGCAGGAAACAAAAATGGGAGTGGTAGTGGGAAGATGTTCCAACAAGAATCAAGTTGGTGCTCCAGCAGCAGCTCTGGCTCTGCCAGGGTGGGGCAGAGGCACCATCCATCATCACTCTGGCAGGGCTGGACATTGCCCCTTCTGTGCCACCAACAGTAGTGGTGGTCCCACCTGCCCCAGCTTAGCCTTCAGCAGGACATGGCCCCACAGTTGTTCCCAGCATGGTGGCCCTGGCAGAAGCACTGCAGGAGCGTACATCTGTGTTCCCAGGGCTCCCTCCAAGCTGCCGGAACATTTCTCCTGGGAAATATTTGGGTTAGGGCTTCACTTTGCTTTCTGAGCTGCTGTGTTTTATTCATAGGCTGTGGCCTCTTGAGACATCCTCAGTCATCAGCCTGGTCCAGAGGAAAAACAAACCCATTCCCTGAATGTCTGGGCTATAAAACAGACAGTGGTGCTGCAGCCCTGGGCGATGCTGCTTGCTCAGTCCCAGCACCAGGGTGCCTCCCATGCAGGAGACAGGAATCAGGGCAGGAGGACTGCCCCACGACCCCATCAGGAGTTTGCCTGAAGCCACTGAGTACCTTTGCATGTTAGCATGCCAGGAGGGGGTGGGGAAGGGCAAGAGGAAATGTTGGGTCCATCGGTCGGAGAGAGCTGAGGCAGGTGGACACACAGAAAAAGCTCTGGGAAGGGCCGTGCAGCAAAAGGGATACAGAACCAAACAGCAGCTACCCCCAGCCCTGGAGGAGCTGACAGTCCTGCACCCAAAAACATCAGGGTCTGTGTGCAGGGCCGGGGGGCAAGCTCCCACCTCCACGATGCAGTCAGAGCTGCAGAGGACGCCGTGCTGAGCACGTCTGTGCATCCCTGGGGGACACATCCCATGGGATGTGCTCTGGTTGCCTTAACAGTGACAAGCCTGTCTCTTTTTCAGGATTAATCTTACTGTTTTACTTCATTTTCTACACGTGTCTGGCGGGAATGTTTGCCTTTTGCCTGTACGTGATGCTACTCACGCTCAGCCCCTACACGCCCAGGTTCCGGGACCGTGTGTCTCCGCCAGGTACGTACCCCAGCCAGCCTGGCCTTGGGCACCTCTGCCCATCAGTGTCCTATCAAAGTGGTATGTCTAGGACCTCAGGCAAAGTCCTGATGGAGCTGTGCACTTGTGAAGCACGACACTCCATGGTATAGAATTGTGAAGATTAACAGAAAATAACAATTGGGGATGCCCACCATACAGACACACAGCGCTGGGTGCGTGGCTGGTCCGGCCAGAGGCACCCCCGGGCCCGTGCTGCTGCTTTTACACCCTCCGAGGTCAGTGAGGGGCTCAGACACACTTATCCCATCACGGACCTGAGGTCCTGTTCCGCCTCTGTCCCCGCCCGCTGGGGCCGGCCCGAGCTGGTCCCAGCCGTGGGAGCAGCTCCGCTCTGGGGTGGGGAGGGAGCTCATCCTGGCTGCGTCCTGACCCACACTGCATGGAGCTTTCGGGAGAGTCCCAGTCAGCCTTTGTCGGCCACTTTGTCCATAGTCCCCAGTACTGGAAATTATAATAATTGAGCGTTATTAGCTAATTATAATAACGGGAACGTTTGTCAGCTATAACAAGGGCATTATAACAATAACGGGGAGGTTACAAAGAAAGGGAACATTACAACAATAACCAGAACATTTGTAACATGCAACTAGATCTAACTATAAACTCATTAAAAATAACACGAACAATTAACCACAACTCATTAACATATAACAATTAATTTCATAACCTCATTAACCACTTTAACCATAAATTAATATACGAAAGACAATTCCACCTTTTGCTGTTTATAACATACTCCTACAGTCACCCAGCCCTCCCTAACATGGGTTGTTCTCACTTCAGGGCACTGGCAGAGCTTCAGGTTCTCTGCAGAGCATCAGACATCTTAAAAAGCCCCATGGGACTCATTCACCCTGAGGATACTAATTATTATTCTAATTGCACTGTTTATTGTTATAATTATTCTCAAGGTAAAAGCCAAGTTTACGCATTTCATAGGTGATGCTGATGCATTTCAGCTGCTGGCCCTTTATACCACATGCCTTCAAAATAAAATGCAAATCGAGAGTAGTTTTTATGCATTATTATTTGGGGGAGTTCTGGCAAGGGAGTGTTCAGAAAATCCTTTCCCTAGGTCAGACACAGCATTTTCCCCATTTTTTTTGTGTTGGTGGGGAACACAAAGGCCCTTTGCCCTGCTCCCTGTCTGGAACTGGCCACACACCTGGGAAAATGGGGGACTTGCAGCCACTCTGTGCAACCCCAAGCCCATCGCTAACTCACACTACTGAGACTCTCTAGATCTCCAGTGTTTCCTGGGATATTTTGACATGTATGGTGTTCTCCAGGGGTAAAATGAAGGCGAGGGATAAGTAGGTTGAAGAGAGAGTTGATTTGTGAGCTGGTACTGCCTCTCTCATGCGTGTGCCTGGCTCCAAGCCCGGTCACAGTGCGCCAGCCCCTGCAACACACAGCCCAAGCCCATGGCTGGTCCACCTACATTTGCTTTATCAGGGTCTATCTCCTTCAGGAGTGATGATCAGACCATACTTGAATGGGTTCACCATTGCCTTCAATGTCTCCCAGCCCAACACGTGGCAGCCCTACGTGGACAACATGCACCATTTTCTAGCAGGTGAGCTCTCTGTCACCCTGGGAGTCATAATGAAGTTGTTTTTATCCATGGATACGTGCATGCGGTGCAGGGGTCTCCTCCTAGACTTCTCATGAGCTACATCTTGAAAAGGAGGTTCACAAGGTCATGGGAGCTTCTGTGGGAGGGAGCTTTGCCTTTCCAGGTATGACTTCCTAAAACCCTTGACATGTGGATGTCCTCTGAGAGTTTGGGTCTGTGCAGGTCTGGGGGGATTTTAACAAGCCTCTTGTTCCCCACCAGCTTATGATGACAAAGTTCAGGAGGAGAAGAATATTGAGTGTGTCCCAGGACAGTACTTTATCCAAGGGGGGAATGACAGTGAGGAGAAGAAGGCCTGCCAGTTCAAGCGCTCACTGCTGCAGAACTGCTCTGGCATTGAGGACCCAACATTTGGCTACTCCAAAGGCCAGCCCTGCATCCTGCTGAAGATGAACCGGGTACAAAGAAAGCTGCTTGTTTGAATTCCTTCCTTTAGAGCATCCCAGTGTGATGAAGACCACACAGGGACTGAAACTCCTTACCTTCTCAGGCCCAGGGTAAAAGGGAACTAGAATCCCCAGACCTGCTGGCCATATCTGCTATAAGATAAAAAAGAAACACTATAAGACTTGCTCCATTTGATTTGCTGAGGCCTTAGTGCTCAGAGGGTCTTTTGCTGGGCCCTTCTTCATGAGGAACTGAGCTTTAGGGGAACACTCCAGACCCCAGCTGCTTTACAATGAGAGTTTTCTTAGAATTTAATTTACTTGAATTCTAACAGCATGGTGGCTCAGTGCTCACTGCTGGGAAAATAAGCATGGGGGGGTTATGAACTGTGTGGGGAAGAGGCTGTGTTACTCCAGGGTGTCTGGACTCTCTCTGTGTTCTCTGCTCTGCCCCTGCTCTCAGGCAGTAATCTGGTGCTCAGCCATGTGCAGGTTGCACTGTGTGGGGTGGACCTGCTGCAGGGACACACAGCTCCTGTCTTGAGCAATGTGACTGGCACCCAGAAAGGTTTAAGCCCTGGAGAAGGGAGGCAGCACATCCTTGGCACTGCATATTATACAAGCATGGATGTTTTTTGCTTTTGCAGATCATAGGCTACCGCCCTGGTGCCGGGGTCCCTGTGAGTGTGGACTGCAAAGTGCAGGTACTGCTTTCCTCTGTGCTCGGCAGTGTGGTGGATACAAGGCCAAATGTCTCCTCCTGATGGACCTCAGCACAATTTGTTCTCATTTTTAGTCCCAAACAGTCACAGGACCCAGCATTGCCCATGTGTCTGGGCACAATTGGAGGCCAGTCTGCTGAGAGTGACAGAGGTCACCAGTCTCCTGCTACCCACATTGCTTCTGCAGCCTCTCGGGCACCACCCTGCTCAGCCACTGGGGCAGCCCGTGGGGCTGGATGCCAGGTCCCAGTTAGAGCCTGGAGCTGGGAAGATGTAGGAACTGCTCATATCCATCTCCAGCTGCTCCACAGCACCCTCAGTCCTGGGGGTACCCTGCAAGCCAACAGCAATGGGGTTGCCATCCAGGCAGCTGCTGGATCACACCCTTAGAGAGCAAAGGCACAGTAGGAAATCCACAGGCAGCAAACTGTTATCCTGGCCATGCCTCCATAGCTCCGCTCTTCTCTAGCTGGAAGCAGGGCAGTGACTGGTTCACAGCAAACACAGCACAGCTGAGCTCAGCCAGGGGCTGGCAAGGGACATTTGCTCCGAAACAAGCTCTGAAGGCAACTGTATTTTGTGTCCCATGTCTTATGTGTGTGTGTATGTGCCTCTGATTTTTTCTGTTCGCAGAAAGGCAATGAGAGTCACCTCAGGTCAGTGGACTTCTACCCTGGGAATGGGACATTTGACCTCATGTATTATCCCTACTATGGCAAGTTCACCCATGTAAGTAAGGGTCTGGCATCTCTGTTATGCCTCCTTGGGAATGAGAGGGCAGGAGCTGCTGTAGGGAGTCCAGATGTGCTTTCTGGCTATTTTGGGCAGATGTGGAGTATGTGTGTGAGTGTGTGTGTGCATGTGTGTGTGAGTGTGTGACTGTGAGTGTGTGTGTGTGTGTCAGTGTGTGTGTGTATGAGTGTGTGTGAGTGTTTGACTGTGACTGTGTGAGTGTGTGTGCATGTGTGTGTGTGAGTGTGAATGTGTGTGAGTGTGTCTGAGTGTGAGTGTGTGAGTGTGAGTGCACGTGAGTGTGTGTGTGCACGTGAGTGTGTGTGTGCACGTGTGTGTGTGAGTGAGTGAGTGAGTGTGTGCATGTGCATGTGTGAGGGTGTGTGACTGTGTGTGGCTGTGTGTGTGAGTGCGTGTGAGTGTGCGTGAGTGTGAGTGCACATGAGCGTGTGTGTGAGTGTGTGTGAGTGTATGTGAGTGTGTGTGTCTGTGTCTGAGTGTGTGTGAGTGTGTATGCGTGTGTGCGAGTGTGTATGTGAGTGTACATGAGTGTGTGTGTCTGAGTGTGAGTGCATGTGTGTGTGTGTGCATGTGTGTGTATGAGTGTGAGTGTGTGCACGTGTGTGCGTGTCTGTGACTATGTGTGTCTGTTGTGTGCACGTGACAGTGTGTGAGAGTGAGTGCATGTGAGTGTGTGTGCTTGTGTGTGTGAGTGCATGTGAGTGTATGTGAGTGTGTCCAAGTGTGAATGTGTGAGTGTCTGAGTGTGAATGTGTGTGAATGAGTGTACGTGAGTGTGTGTGTGTCTGTTAATGTGTGAGTGTGTGTGAGTGTGTTAGTGCACGTGTGTGTGAGTGTGTGTGTGAGTGTGAGTGTGTGTGAATGAGTGTAGGTGAGTGTGTGTGTGAGTGTGTTAGAGTGTGAATGTGTGTGGTGTGAGTGTTAGTGCACGTGTGTGTGTGTGAGTGTGTGTCTGTGTGTGTGTGAGTGTCTGAATGTGAGTGTGTGTGTATGAGTGCACGTGAGTGTGTGTGTGAGTGTGTGTGTTTGAGTGTTTGTGTGTGTGATTGTGTGTGTGTGAATGTGTGAGTGTGAGTGGTTTTTAGGACAACAGAAAGCTTTTGAGAGTCCCATTGCCTGGTGTTGTCCTGGGCAATGACGCCAAGAGGCAATGCAAAGTGAACCCATCTTGCTAAGGCACAGACAGAGAAAGGCTCAGCTGCAGCATTCTGAGGGACCCTGATGGACATCAGGCAGACACTCTCAGATGCCTGGAACCATGAAGCGTTTACGAATTATTTCCTGAACAAAAGCCCTGCCTGCTTTTCTGCTCCCTCAAAAACTACACTTAAATCTCTCTTCTTTCCAGGTCAACTACACCTCTCCACTTGTGGCTATGCACTTTACAGATGTGCAGAAGAATTACTTGGTCCCCATTCAGTGCAGCCTGAATGGGAAAGGAATTATCAACGACCTGAACAGTGACCGCTTTCTGGGCCGAATCATCTTCACACTCAGCATTGGGAAGTAGCCCCTGCCAACATCAGACCCTTAGGTTAAGTCAATCAGTGGCTTTTACGTTTTTAAAGCATCAAGCCAGCATTTTTCTTCTGCTAGGAAAAACAGGCACATGGAGATTATTGTTAATTTATTTCCGTTCATAGTTAGGAAACCAATGAGCTACAATGGAGCATGGGTCCACATTATTAATCTTCTGATGTAAACATTATTAGTAAAAATGAAAAGTTTTCCCCTGGGGAGAGAACCTGCAAAAGATTTCACTTTTGATTGAAAAAACCTCTGGTATCCAAATGCTATTTTCGTAAGGTCTTTTATGAGTGATCCCTGTGGAATGTATCTTTCCTGGCTTTAAATTTTAATTTTTAGCATAGTTTTATGTGCATTTCTCAGGCAAAAGCTAAAAAGGATGTAGTTTATTAGCACTTGTTAAAATAATAAACAGCAAAAATTCTGGATTATGCCTGCAGTAAGAGTTGAAAAGTGAAAATGGCAGCTCTCAAAATGCTTTCTAGGATCTCCAGTTCCTGAAGCATCTTGACTGCAGCAGCTTGTTCAGCACACCCAAAGTGTTGAGCAAGGGCCACATAGAAAATCATTTGCCCTTGAACCTTTCCAGCTGTTCCTTTCTAAAGTGGGAAGATTAATGCATTTCTCCCTCCCTCCTCCTCACTCCAGTACTCTTCTCTGCCCCAGGAATCCTCACCCAGTCTCTTGGACAGGGATGAGTGAGAGGAGCTCTTCTCTCCTGTCACAGTTCACAGGCTGGCAGTGCCTCCTGATCAGGGACAGAAGTGCCCAAAGTTCCGAAGAGGTCACAGCATTTCCCTGCAGCAAAATGCAGGAAAATGCTCAGTCCTTTTATGGTTAAGGGGTCAGTGTTGGTGTGAGTGAAGGCATCAGTTTATCATCCCCAAGGTTGATGAAACTCACCTGTCCTAGTCTGAGTAGAGTGTGATGCCCTGAGCAGCCCGAGGCTCCCTTGGATGTGACAGAAACCAGCTGCATTCTGCTTGTTGGGAGCTATTGAGAACACAGCAGGACAGGACACCTTGGGATAATGTATTACTTGGAAAGCACACTTACTAAAATTACTGACTGAACAGGGGCATTATAGTATGTTTGTCCTACATCCATAGTCCAGGTACTTTATCTGCTGTCGTTTCCTGATCTATATCAGTCTCTCAGAAGTGATTTTTTTGTATTTAAAATAAAGTGACTACAGGAAATTTAACTCTGTGGTAGCATTCTTGAAACACTGGTGTTAAGAGATGTAGTTTTTGTTGCCAGTTAGGGACTGAATTTCCAAGCACTGTGTAACAATATCCTGCAATTCTGAGCACTTGATAAATTTCCCTGGGCCAAAGAGTTCAGGAGCCCAGTACAGTAAGACTCACTCTTCACCAAGTATCACAACCAACCATCTGGCAAAAACTATTTATTAAGAACTGTTAAGTACCTGAACCAGAGGTAGCTTAGGAACTAATTCTGCCCAGTTGTCATTATTCTGATGGCACTGATAGAACCAGGGCAACATATTCATTCTGCCTACACAAATTATCTGCAAGGGCATCTTCTGACCAACAGAAACTGGCTTCTTGCCAAGGAGGATGCTACTGGGGGAGTGGCTCTTATTTTGACATCAGAATTAAGTTAAACCCACAAGCATTGCTCTGTCAATTGCTTTAGCTCTTTTAAAGTTTTTATTTGTGGGGTCTTGAAAGGAAACCAAACTCATTGTGTTTCATGCCATCAAATTAACAGCCTTCACACTAGCAATAAGATAAAACTTTATTTAATATCTATTCCCTATCTGTCTGTTGGAAGGATTCTGTTGGAAGAGGAGGTCCTTTAACAGATGCTGGACCCATGCTTTGATGAAATCAACACAAAAATCAACTGATTTGGACGTAAATGTGTGAATAGCTTAGAAGCAAAAGCTTCTGTTTCCCCATGAACATCCAGATCCACGCATGTTGACAAACCCTTTGGAAAAGCTCTCAGAAATGGCATTAATATCTACGTACACTGAAACAAAGCTTTATAAACACAATAATTAACTTTATTTTCCATACACATATTCTGCTTTCAGCATATTTGTACAGTTATTTCAAGATCTGGAAAATTGTACACACCACTCTTGTTGCTGCAACAACCTTAAAGTGCTGGATCAATTTTTGACTTCTGTTGAAGCTCAAAATAATACTTTCTATGTATTTACAAAAGATATATACATGTATGTGTTTGCATCTAGGAAATGACCACATGTTACTAAGATAGCCTAGCAAAAGTGATATTAAATACTTCAGTCTGCAATCTCAGCATGAGAACATAGCTGTGATCCACCTGCTGGCAGCAGAGAAGCACCACACTGACAAGTAGGTGTACTCATAAAATGCCATCTGAAATAATTCCATTTAACACTGGCAGGGAAATCAAGTATTGTGAGAGCAAAGGTACAATACAAGAGACCAAGACAACTAAACCTGACGCACACAGTCCAACTCAGCAGCATTTAATTACGTTCCTAAAAAAAAAAAAGACATCTTGGTCCAAGAGCCCATTTGTACTATGGACTCACTTTTGTCAGAATCAGGTAGAATGTATCTTTGGTCACTGTGAGGACAAGAATTGAATGTACAGGTATTTCTCAAACATCAAAACAAACTCTTTGGAAAACTCCCTTCCCTGAATACACAGCTATTGTGAGTTGCTTAAATATCAGTGTTGACTATCACCTTTGTGTATGTGAATTACTGAAGGTGCTTTCCCCACAACATGGATACAGGGTCAATGCACAAAGAGATTCATTATTGAAGCAGCTTTAGTAAACGCTTGCTGCAGAGGACAGAACTTTGTGCGCTTTCAGGAGCTCTCTGCAGACCTGGAAGCTCTTGAACTGTCCCACAGCTGGAAATCAGAGTTTATTGGCTGCAAAAAGCTTTTGCCAAGATGGACCAAAAAGGTTTAAAGAGTGAGAGGCTTCTTTCATTCCATCAACATGAACCTGATGGGAATGAAGCAGAACACAACCACTAACTACTAACTTCGATTTTGGTACAGTTTAGATATGGAATACGGAATTGCAAAGGTATGACGTTAATAGCAAAGAAAGCATCTTCAAACAGGTAAGATGCTTATTCCTTTGGAAGTCACTTTCTTCAGTATACATATAATCATATCTGCTTTATGATCTGCATTTTTCATGCTAGAAATTTTGTGCTCTTACACTGAGACAGCAATAATGAGGAGGTTAAAAGCAGATTAATTCTAGCAAACCTGAAAGGTTTTACATCTCCACTTGCTTTCAGAGATCACAGTTTTTCAGTGATCCCTGTTAACATATGAAAGCTGTCCAAAGGAACTGCAGGAACCTCTGAGCAATCTGTGTTCTTAGTCACTCTGAGTGCTCTCAAACCACTTTTGAGCCTCACATGGGCCAATGCTATGTAGTTGATGTTCAGAATAAAAGCTGAGAGAAACTGCAGCCAGTGAAATTCCAGCCTCCCATTCTTATTTCACAATTGAGCTCAGAACAAAAGGAAAATTGCAGTTCAACAAAATAGCACAGGAGACATTTCCTTCAGCAAAGACCATAGCCTTTTGAGTAGCCAAAGTTCTCCAGACCTGAGCCATATCTTGGCAAATTAGACACTGTGCTAGTGCAAAGCTATTCAACTTATATTAGCAGTCAGCTTCTCCATATGATGTTAAACAAATTAATTTACTAGAAGAATCTGATGTTCTTCTCCTATTATGTCAGGGTATTAGTGAGATCAGGTACTACTTTACATTCAGAAGGAATAGGAAATTCATGCTGATTCACAAGAACAGCCATATGCCAAGTTCCCAATAGAAGCCTGTTGAGAGCTGGGTATTCATTTTCCCACTGCATGTACAGTCCCTTTTGACACAGCATTCACACTTTTAATTATAGTTTTAGCTACAGCATTAACCAAGACAAGCTGTATGCATCTAGAAATCTTGTATAAAAAGATTAAACGACAGAAAGCTTTGTAGATGTCTTCTTTACTAAAAAGAATCATATTTCCCACAGGGACACACATCAACTCTGCTCAATTATATGGTCCTCAGAACACTTACTTTTTCCAAAGTCATACAGTAGCTTCTGCAACTCATCTCCAGACTCATGGCATGTTATTCTGTCATGAAGTGATTTTGATTTTTTAAAGTAAAGAATCCATGAATTAATTTGTGGTTTGTATTTTTTTTTTTTCTTTTTTAAGGGGGCAGATCAGGGAGTCTGGGAAAGAGAAAAGAACAGGGAAGGTGGGCAACAGAGATGGAATTAAGAGATTATACAGATTGATAGCCAGTACGACTTTTTCTTCTTCCAATGATGTAAGATATAAAGACAAGAATAATAAGGAATCCAAGTGCCACGCCCACTGCGATGGGAATAAGAAAGTTCAGGTCAGAATCAGCAATGCATTCTTCAGCTGCAGAAAGAAGAAAAACAAAAAAAGCAAGGGAGAATAAATTAGTAAGGGAAATAGTAAGCATTAGAAATCAAAGCAAGCAAGGAGCAAATTTTCGAGAAATTACATTGTATTAGATACAATAATACATGTAAAGTAAAATCAGCATTGAGTAAAGAATTGATGAAAAGATTGATTTCTTTATACACATTTACTACATACATCCTTTATATTGGTAATATACTTCTGATTTTTACATTTAATTTGTACATTTAATTTCAGCTTCCTCTAGCAAGCAGGGGATAGATTAGAGATGTGAGAACAAACTGGCAGTCTGAGCATGCATTAGCTGATCACACCTCAGAGTTAGCAGCAATAAAGCAACAAAAACCCCACATTGGTGTATTACTACTGCCTTGTCCAGGGGTCTTCCCAACCCTCGAGTCACCACCACTCCTCTGGATTCTAGACATGAATATGGGACAATCCAAGAACTAAAGGAGACAGAAACTTGCTAAGAGCAAGATAAATGTGCTGCAGGCACTTCACGGAAAACACTGAAAGACTCTCTTGGGTGGGTAAATTTATTTTCCATACAAAAGGGTTATTAGCTTCAGCTGAGAACTACACAGACCTCACAGAAATTCACATCAGAGGGAAAAATAGGAGAGACAGCTATAGTGCTACAGTGGTTTTTAATACACGGGTTGTAACACATGTGAGGAGCTCCTTGCTGGTAAAAACATTCATCAGTGATTAGGAAACCATGTTGGGAACTGGTTTCAAACTCGGGAGCAGGGCTTAGCATTGTAACCTGTTTGTAAGGAGAGCAGAGCTCCACCTGCCTGTGCCAGGAGAGGTTTGGTAAGGCAGGAGGCCGTGCCTGGGCTCTCCAGCACTGGAAAGGCACCTGAATTACATGTGTTTCATAAAGCAGCACTCCTCATAAAATTATTTTGTTTGAGTTTTTAATTAGGACAGAGCATGACACACAGAGTCAATGCTCAAAAGCTGGCTTCTGTTTTTCATGGAATCTGCATTACATAGGGAAAATGTATTGTCTTGCTTTAGCATATTACAGTCCAGCACACACTTCCCATGGCCCACTCCTGAAATACTATACAAAGCCTTTGACTAAGAGCAAGAACAACACATGGAGGCTCAACAGCTGAAAATACTGAACTCAGATTATCTGAAGGCACCTACTGCCAAGTAGAGCAACACTTGGAAGGAAAAAAAAAACCCCAAGAGTAAATTAACTATGCGCCTTATATTGATATTTCAAAATATTCTGAGAAAATATTTAAACATCTTAAAGAGAGACATGCATTTGATGTTTAGTCATCTTTGTTCACTAAATACCAACACAGACAATTTGCTAGATGCTGGGTAATGGGTCACTAAATACTAACACTGAACATGAATGGATTTGCTAAGGATGAAGGGTACCCAGCAGGCAGTGACAGAAATTCTCCCTCTTCTTCAAAGGAAGGAGATGGCTGCAGTACACATCACACTATGGCACTGTTACAGGGAATTCCCAGGGTGAAAAAGGGGTTAAGGTTTCATACCAGGAACATTCCATCCTTGCTGGCACACATCTATCCAGGTATGGCTACTGTACAGTGGTTAGAAGCTTCAGAGAGGTGTCTTCAAGTGCAGAATTGGTAACTACAGCCCAACACACAGACTCAGAATTCGGGCCAGCAGGAACAGCTTTTTCGGCTGATGTGGCTGAGTATGTCTCCATTCAAAACAGTCAGAAATTTTGGCCCAAAACTTTTTTAGCCCCAGTATAAAAGCTGCCTTCCCTTTTAATTCCAATCATGAGAATCAACCAGTAGCCCCAAATTTTGTGTTTTATTGGAGAACACTGTGGTAAATTAAAGAATTTTAAGAACCAGCCAAACAAAAAACCAAATGAACAAACAAAATGCCCCTTCCAAAATCCAAATCCCGTAATTCACTGGCTAGAAATGCTTCTTTTGAGCACTATTAGCATGACATCTTTAACCTAAAATATCAGAAATCTTGACATTTTATAATATATTATTTAGTAAACTGTGTAAATGGCACTAAACCAAGCACACTCTATAATAGGTTATACACATTCATATTCCACATCCACAGGTGAAATACACCCACATATTAAATGCTGTTTCCACAGACTAGAACAAAACCAGCTAAGTAACAGAATCTCAGATATAGACTGATTAGAGTTCACCTTACTCATTGAGTTTATTTTCTTCAAAAAAAGACAATACAAGACGTCTGTTTTCAAATCAGTTAAAAAATGTGAACAAGTTTCCTTAAGAAATAGAACAATCTTTATTTTTTAGAGCACAGGTTAAACAGACTGACAGTTCCCTATGGAGCAATACATACAGGAAAACTAGTGGTTTTATAACAACAGGAAGTCAGGTGAAACTGATGTTTTTTGAACCAGTTACCTGCACATCAGTCTAGGAGTACTTAAAACTCTGAGCCAATATACTTACAGGTTTTTGCAATGGTATTTCTAGTGTTGATTTTAGAAAGCAGTTTGCATGAATCTTCTATATTGTCACTTGGAAACTGTACAGTTCAAAAATTTGCAAGGTCAGAAGAACAGTGTGATGATTACTCCTTAACAGAAATGCATGTTTAACTGGTGCCACTGAACATCACTCACACACACAAAAAAAAAATCCTTAAAAAATTTATATGAACTTCTGCATTTGATGATATATTAATATGAAAGTCATTAGATCCATTTTTTTTAATTAAAATGGTAAGTCTTGAAGCTTATTAAACTTATAGCAGTTCCTCACTTTCATTAAAATGCATTTCAGTAACTGATACAAAATTCAAGCTGTAGACTACAAGCTATAGTAAGCATTATCCACCCATATGTGCTTCCTTGGCTAGTGTCAAGAGTAAACCATCTTTACAAAAAAAAAAACCCAAACAAACCCAAACCATTACTGAAAGAAGTGTATTTTATGATTTGTATACAAACATGCCACAGACATCTCTATAACCCTAGAGAACACTAATAAAACACTAGAGCAGCTTTGATGCAAGCTAAACTCATTCTAAAGGGGTAGCCAATGTTATGTTCATTAAATAACTAGTTTAGGCAGCTCATGTTATGACATATGCAAAAAAGCCACACTTATCTAAAAGACTTCTTTTTTTTCCCATGCAGTAAGAATATGTATTACAGCACAAGGAGCCCAGAGAAAAGTTGTGCATGAAGGGTTAGTCTCTACAGAGCTGCAATTTAAGAACAGTCCAGTTGCACTGCACTTTTTAAACCTAGTTATTCTTTCCATACAGCAAGGAAAAACAGGTGTTGTGGGTCCATCTCAGACTTGTTTGGCTTTTGCACTTTTAACATTAATAAATGATACACCGCAAACAATCCAACACAAAGTATGTTAAACATTCAGAGTGCCAATGGCGGGCAGTTATAATGTGAATTTTGACTGGCAGAAAACCATTCACGATGAAGATTTAAAAACAGCTCAAGCTGCAACAAGAGATACTGGCTCATTAAATGAAAGCATCTTTAAACAATGGTCATTCAAAGCAACAAGACAGACCAGTTCTGTGCAGAGTATGGTATGAAGTTAAGTGCACTTTAAAGTTCTGGAATATTTAGAAAGGTTATTCCCTTTAAACAGATGCCAGCAAAAAAAGCTTGCATTAATTTAGCAGAAGTCTGCCTTAGGTATTTTAGATGATTGCCAAGGTATAATAAAGAATAAAGAATTCAGTGCCTAACAGGGTTTTTTTTGAAAGCATCTGGAAATGGCACTGAAGTCTTCCCATATATTCACCATTTGGCAAGTTACTTTTGTTTGTACAGCCATGGTATAGGAATGATTCCTGAAATTACACCAAGGCAGGAGTAAATTACTCAAATCCTATCAAAGGCAGGTAAGTTACTGCTGCCACTTCAAGAGATCACTTAATCACCAGCCTGAAGTTCAATCCTATGGAAAACGAAGTTGCTATTGGGCATTAGACAATCCTTGTTAAATACTATACAAGTCAACAGAGTGACTAATGCTGCCAGCTTAACCCACAATTACGACAACAACTAAAGAACGCAGAAGACAGAAGCAAGTACAAATTCTATGCTGTTCTGGGAGATGCCCAATGCACATCGGTTCAGAACATGTTCTTGTTTCAGGCTACTATTTGGGAAAAGTAGAAATAAATCCTAAATGTTTTAGGATTTTCTGCAAGATAAAATCCTTAGCCTAGCAATTCATCCAGTATTTGACATCTTCAAAACAGCTATGAAACCCATGTTGTCTTCTTAGGGCAGGAAAACAAAGTGTAATTCTGCTTCATGTGAGATAAACATTCTCCCTTTGTTTCTCAACTCCAATTAGCTGTGGTTAGTAATTACTTGTAAGTTTTGCGTCTGTTTTGGACTTCAGAACTTGCACTTGCTTTGTTTAGAGTGAAATCAGAACAGGAATCACACTTAGATTTACAAAGTTTGATATCCAGCATAGCTTTTTCTTCTGCCAAGTATGTAAGCAACCACTATAATGGCAATCAAGACAGCAAGTGCAGCACCAACTACAATTGGGATTAGAATGCTGTCATCATCCAGCGAACACTCCTGGGCTGTAGGTGAGAAAAAGGTTGCAATAAGGAATAAATAAAGACAGAATACTTGCCTAGTGTGGTATAAAAACCTGTTTCCCTTAACACAAATGAGTTTAAAAATCAATAATTATTTAAACTAAGAAAGAAAGAACTGCAGAGGTCTCATCAATACATTTAGCATATTTAAGCATTTTAATCACATGTTGATAACCTATAGCAAGCTAAGGGTGTACGAGTTTGCTTGTGCACAAGATCTGCACTAGGCAAGGGAGCAGCCATTCTTCTACAGTCAAGAACCAGGCTTATCTGTTTCATACTAAAGACAAGTCTGGTTGGTGCTTTCATTCATTAAGGATAAAAAGTAACCTAGATTTGGTATCAACAATCTATCCAGAATGAAGACATGCTACACAGATTAATTAACTATAATTAGAAGAAAGCTAGCTGCAACTTTAACTATAGGGTGAAATGGGTCCCTATCTCTTTAGAAAGACTGTTTACCCTACACACATGTGGGAGAGTTACCTTACTTCTGTCTAAAGCAGAACTTACAATGTATGTGTCTTACAGATCAGTCCAGTCCAGTAAGACTGTGCTGCAAACATTATCATTAAGCATGAAGACTGTTTGCACTGAATAGTAAGAGGTAATTTAAAACATTTCAGTTTTCTCCAGACAAGGTCAAGATAACAAAGCAAACAAACATTTTAGAATCTGTCTATAGTTCTGGATATTCAAGACTGCCTCTGAAAGAAGCAGTGGCAGTTCATTATTTCCCAACACTCCTATTCCTCAGACTGACAGGTAGAAAGACACAAAACACCTAACACTATTCCCAAAGTCCACTTCTGCAAAAGTTCTGTCTAATTTTCTTACATATCTGAGCTACAAAAAGCTGTATGTCAAGATGTTGTCAGGTAACTTCTAACCTCTTCTGCACAGCAATGCTTAAGTCCCCCTTCAGTGTCTCTAGTTCATTCAAGTTTTGTGATGGAGAACCACACGCTCAGCAGACATTTTTTAAGCAAGAACAAAGCTTTGCATGAACTTGAATGTCAGTCTCAGAGCTTCTCTTCATTCCATGTATATATAAACATATTTAAAAAAAAGGGATCATGAGCTTCTAAGATAAAAGTGATGGTACCTAATGCTGGTGCTTTTTAGCAAGTAAGAATTTTATAAGCATTACTAAAAGCAAAAACATAACTCTTACCTGTAGCAAACTTATTTGCCTCCACAAGGAATGGCTGAATCCACAGATTAAAAGTATGTACTTGAACATCCTCACTAATCTGAAGAGTTTGCTCTTTTCGGCACATGTAAGAGCTACCAAGGAAAGCATCCCACTTGCTGAAATTGCTGTTATCTGCACTTGAAATGACTAAAAAAAGAGGGGGAAAAAAGAGAATTTGCATGTTCATTTAAAATGCAAGACAGTTGCTAATCTAGTAAGACTGAGGAGCTGAATCTAGAGGGGCCAACACTTCAACACTGACTAGTCTGAAAAAAGAAGTAGTGCAAAGTGGGATTGATCTGCTTAACCAGAAATCAGAGACTGAAGTTATTACAGTATTTTGCAGTAACTTCTCTTTCATATGTACACAACATCAGGCTTTCCTTGTACCTCCACTCATCTTGATGTTGCAGTTGCAAGTGTTTTAGCTTTAGTGCTCTTTAATTGCTGTAGCTAGGACAAGCAATTAAAAAAAAAAAAAAAAGAGAATGTATGTTTATTGGGAAAAGAGTATGCCTTAGTTTTTGAAGGACTGCCCTCCTTTCCCAGTGAGAGTTAAGTACAAGTGGCTGGAAGATACAGCAGTATCTTCAGTCAAAGAAAACAACAGCTGGTTTAGGAAAAAACCTTCAAAGTTGGTACAATAGTATGTCACACCTCAAAAACTTACATTATTGAAACATTTATAAAGAAGCCCTCTTAATTTACAGAGACTCCATTAGGAGAAGTTTCAGGAATCACAGAGTGGTCCCACACTGCTGTTTAAAGTAACTCTTACAGCCATTTCTGCTTATTATTTTTGTTCATACCAACTCCTGGACATAAAGTAGGAGCTAAACGTAAGCATGAACAACACAGAAAAAAAGTCAGAAGTATTTGAGGCAGACATTGAATAAAATATTACACTTGTTTAAGGCAGATACTATTTCTTACCAGAACCATTCAGACGGTTGAGCAGTGTAACATTCACCTCTCTCAGATAAAATTTTTGTACACTTGCACTTGTGTTTTTCTGTTCAAAAAGGAAGAACTGAATGTCAGTGTGCAATTCTGCATTTGCAACTTTAAGGACACATGCTTTACAAAAGCCAACACATTTACCAGTCTTACATTTTCTACAACTTTAACCCAGTTCTCCATTTGTCTTGAGGCACTCAGCTGGCCAGTTCCACTTCCCATATGGGAACAACCTACCACCAGCAAGTGACAGCAGGATTTTACTATGAGTGATCACCATGAAATGCTGTTAAATAAAAGCTTACTTTAAAATTAAGGAAGTTACTTACAACAGCAAATGTGAAACCAATCAGTGTGCTATTTCCATCATTCAATTTCAGAGTAGCTGTTGTGTTACCACAGGCACCATCTGCAACAGTTGTCTTTGGATTGATGTTGATCAGAAGAGGCTGAAATACAGACAAAGCACATCAAAGACAGTCAGGAACAGGCTTGGGTTAGAAGAGCTTGTCATAAACATGACAGCAGGAAGAGCTGAGCTTGGCTGCTATGGAACCAAGGCTATTTGAGTTATATTTACATGCTGGCAATACTGAAGCAAACAAATTGCTTGAGATTTCTTACTTTGTTACCTAACACAACGGGCTACCCTCTGAGGGGAAAGACAGCATCTGCAGGGAACAACAGCCATAACAGCTAAGAAAGTTCCACAATTTTAATCACGTTAGAAATATTTCCCATAACAAATTCTTTTGAATCCATGTAAAGTTTTTGAGGGCAGGTATTACGCAACAAAACTATTCTGATGTCAGAGAAGTGGTATAAAAAGCACAGACCCTGCATTCAGATTTCACACCAAATAACTACAGCAACTTTTACTCTTCAAAAGAAAAAAGAAGCACCTTGTCTTGGGAAACATTCAGTTGCAGCCCCACAGTAGCCAGAAAACAAGTTTTATTTCCACTTTTAAGAGAATAGTTTCCTGTGTCTGGATTCTCCACAGGTTTGGGAGCAGTTGTTGGAGCAGGAGACAAAGTAGTGGGAAGTGCAGTAGTTACATTGGCAATAGTAGGTGGAACAGTAGGTGCAGAAGTAGGTGTATCAGCAGGACATCTAGACTCTGAAAAGACATTTTCATAATCACCATTTCATTGCTGAAATTTTATTCAAGTCTTATTATTCAGAGGTCAGTTCAACACAGATACCGATTTCCTTTGCTGAAATCTAGGCTCACTAGGAGTCTGCTAATCGCCAAGACAGAAGTCCCGCACTTAGCACTGTGGCACAGTATTCCAAACAAAGTACAGCTGCCATTTATTCTCAGAAATTCTGTAATGCTCACTTTAAAATCCACACTCAGTACCACTTGCCTCTGACACACAGAAGCAAAACACACAAACATAGTTAAGTTGTAATGAAAGTGTGACATGTATTTGCTGTAGACCAAGTAAGTGACCCTGTTATGCAGTATGCAGCAGGATGATGCACTCATCTCTTTTTTGAGCTATGAGATGAGACAACAGGCTATGGACTATTCAAATGCCAAGAGCAGAGGCCATCACTGGAAGTAGAAGGCAGTCAGCTAAAACCCGTCAAACTCAAATGATCTACTCAGCAACAGTGTTCTGAAGTGCTTATTCTTAATACCCCAATTACTGGAATACACACTTGAGTAGACTCCCACCTTGGCATGCAAACAATCGACATTACAGCACACTACTAAATCTGTTCTCCTAATTCTTTTTCCCAGAAACAAGGAAAGAAGTACTAGAGGATATTTACATGAATATTATTAAACACAGCACATCTTAGAATTGGTGGATTTTTTATTATGGGACTTCGCCCCCTGCACTAAGGTGCAATACAAAAAAGCTCTTTCACAAACTGAAATGCTCACCTTTTTTACTGACTGTGCCATTCTCAACAAAAGCCTGCACAGTAACATTCCAGAAAATCTGTGTTATATTTTCTGCTTCAATAATGTAGGAATTATGACACACAAAGACAGTATTCAGTTGAACTGGATGCGAAGGATCCTTCACAAGAACAGTAACTGGTCCTAAAAATAAGCACAAATGTTTTAATGCCTTATGAACTACATGAACTTAGAAGTAGTGTTTGTTTTATGGAATTACATAAAACATAAGACTAAGAGATAATTAAGTTTAACAATCCTAAACTCTCTTGAATGTTTTCCCTACATGTCCTGATCTGAAGTGCTAGGTATGCAGGAGTAACCAGGCTTGCAGAACTAGACAAGTCATTAGAAAAGTGAGCCCTTTTGCTTAAGATTTTAAGGAGAAAAAAAATTCTATTATTAGTAGGCATTAGTACACAGACAGCCTAACACCCTATTGCTTGGCAAGGTAGAAGGTCAAGCAGTGCACACTAAAATTAATCTTCCATGTGCCTGCTGTCTACCAGCACCTCGCTGATCAAAGCTGTTTATCCTTCCCCTTCTCTTCCACTTACAGGAATTACACATTCCATGAAGCCATTTGGCCTGCATTGTTACCCAGCCAGCAGGTTCGAGGAACGGCAGCTGGCAGCACATGGTATAGAACTCATTACATTCATTACTAACTCCTGTATTCTTCCTAACTTCATAAAAGCCTAGCCAGGTCAGGTATATGAGGCCTGACACTTCTGGCTGAGATTGCTTTGCAAGTCAGGTTCTGAGTTACCTTTTCTTTTAGCATCAGGAAATACAGCTGTGTCATTGGTGTTGTAGGTCAGTGTGATGAAGTCTCCCTGGTAAGTTTCATTGGTTTTTGTGATGTTAATGCTCCAAGAATGACCTTCTCCAAACTGCACTGCCAAAAGTGCAGCTTGTGTGTCATTGCCACAGACGCTTCCATTGTGTGTCACACTCGATGACAAATTCAGGGTTGTGGTTTTCTAGAAGAAAAGGGTAATTTTAAATGTATTCACATGCAGTTTTTCCCCATAACAACATTATAAACTTGCTAGAGTTAGCTGAAATCTTGCACAAGGCAAGTGAGATTATTTTAGGTTATTCTAGAAAATTATGATAAAGGCTCCCTGACACATGCCTGAGAAAGGAGCCATATCAGATTCAAGTACAAAAGTACAGCTCTAACTTGGCTGTAAATCTTGATCATGTTGAGCTGCAATTACATTTACTGCTTGGGCTAAGATCATAACTCCATTGATACTGGTTAGACTTGGTGAATTTTGTGTATGTCATTTAATTAAGAGCAACATGGTACTTTCAGTCATTTGTATGATTGAGAACTTACTCCTTATTTTATAAGGACTATATAGGAATATTCTTCTCAACTGACTTATTAAAAAAAGAGTAAGAAATTGAACACCCTACGTAAAAGAGCTTGAACTTTCATCCAGGTCAAAATCCTGTTGGCAGCAAGAGTTACCCCCAAATACGTACATAATCACCATTGTTTGATTCGTATGGTATCAAGAACCTCATCATCAAATCTGCATACAGGCATGTAGCATTGGAGGCATCCTTTATATCTATTTCCACTGCACAGGACTGGAAAAAACCTGTAAGACATGATTATTAGCTACTAAGACGTTGTTTTTACTTCATTTTTTAGAACCACTTAAGAGGACAGCTCATCACAAAGCAGTAAATTATGTCAGGACCATACTCAATTTACCAGGCACTGAAAGAATAGCTAGATTTCTAATAAGTATCAGAAATAGGAAGCACGCCATGAAATTACCAAAGCTGGCAAAAACTGAGAGAACATTTTATAGTCTGTTTACCTGACATACACTAATAATCTCAAAGTGTTGACTGCCCACCACTGGACACTTCCAAGATTTGGCTGGAACGGCTGCTGGGCCATCTTGTTTAGACTGTGCCTTTGCCAAGAAAGGCTGGACCAACTGATCCTTGAGATACCCTCCAACCTGGAATTCTGACTCTGAAATAAGCATCAGCTTTCTGGTGACACACTGGGTAAACCAAAGGGCATGAACATAGCACTTGAACAGTGTGCTGCTTGTAGACCATGGGTCTAGGATTTTATGTGTTGTATCAGTGATTACGACTTAAGATGACCCCTAAGAGATGGATCGGCGTGCCTTCATTGTGTTTCCACGATTCCGAGCTCGAAGGACACTGGTGTTAAATTCCCTTTGCGTTTTAAGAGAACTTTTCCCAGCTGCTGTATTCTTAACAGCCGTTGCAGTGCCCGCGGCCCCACGCCGAGGAGCGCTGGCAGAACGGCCTGGCCGGGCCGCACGCGTGGGCCCGCGGTCCATGCT
>VZTN01000517.1:381248-399377 GCA_013400515.1 Erpornis zantholeuca
GCTCAGCGCCGGCGCTCGATTCCATGGATCGTGGACGGGCCGCTCGTCGCGCGCCGCCTCGGGCGGGCGGGTCTGGTCTGCTCCCGTCCCCGTTCCCGTCCCAGCAGCGGCCGCCGAACCGGGGCTGTGCCGCGGTGACCTCTGCAGGTGCAGGGTAGCGGCGGCTTGTTCTGGCCCTCGGCAGTGTTTGCGGTTTGCACTGGGGCTGCTCTAGCCGGGGAAGGTGTAGCTTAGAAAAGATGCACATCCAGAGAAGTTTAATATAGAGACTTTCACTGAGGGAAAAAAAAAAGATATTGCCCATGTTTGCAATAAATATAAAGGGGGAGAAATGGGTTAGTTTGCTCTCAGTGCTCCTCTCCTGACACGGCTGTCGGTGTCCCTGAGCTGTCCATCCATCCTCCCAGCAGGGACGGTCCCGGGCTCTCCGGTGACTGGGCAGAAACCCCTCCAGGCACGGCCTCTGCCGGGGGAAGGGGACTGACAACGGCACACGGAGGTTTAATGCGATTTTTGCTCGTGCTGAAAGGCAGAAAGTGGGGCAGAAAACGGTGGGAGAAAACAGAAGCTTGGTGCGAATGAGGGAGAAAAGAGCCTGCGGTATGAAGTGGGGAGAAGATGGGTGGACGAAAAACTTGGTGGGTTTGGGTGTGAAAGGAGGCATAAAATGTGATGGATGTTGGATTGCACCTTGGACACTATTGATAAGGGGGGGGGGGAACCCAAATACCCCACACCCAAACAAAACAAGTCAGAAAGTGTGGCTTGACAGAGAAAGGGGAGATGGGGAAAAAGACATTGAGGCTGGGAGACAGCAAGGAAAATGGCCTGACCAGACAGGAGCTCTGCACTCAGCAAGGACCTTCTGGAATGACATATTCCAGTTTCTGATGCTGTGGAAGAACCAAGGATTTAGAATGATCATGCTCTAAGAGACATCCCCAGTCATGGGGGAAGAAGATGAAGTCTGAAGAAGACAATAAGACACATTGACCTGATATATTGGACTGTAGATGGTGTTGATAGGAAAGCAGTTATACAGTCTTGAGGAAGTAGAAATAATGCAATTTGTTATCAAAGGGCAGTTAATTTCTCTCAGTTGTGTGCTTGCAATCCTATACTTTCCCATAGAATGTCACAAAACCAAAGCTGGCATGTCAGGGCCACCATGGAAACCAGGGCATCGAACAAATGAGGCCATCCTGCACATGAAGGCTTTTGTGGTCAGACAAGTTCACTGCTTCTTTGCGTTTCTTTTTCTGCTTAATAACCACACCTAGAGCCCATTCACAGTGCATGTTACATACCTGCACAGGCATTTATCTAAGCATGGTTGCATGGGACTCTCAAAATTAATGTAATTTCAAAACAGAGTAAATTTATATTTATCCTTTGGGCTTAATTATCAAACAATTATTTAAATAAATAAACTTTATATTTAATAACTGACTTGCTGTAGGCTGTGGGGAAATGTCAGTAACAGCAGCACAGATGGAACCATTAATTCTGAAAGCAGCAAGTCTTTCTCAGCTCCACCACAAAGAATGGGGCATTTCAGAGGCTAGGGAGAGTCCTGTTCTGGGGATTTTGTATTTCCTCAGGATTCACTGCTTTAGTGCAAAGCCCTTTTTAAAAAAAGTGATCTCACAAGGAGTTAGGAGCAATTACATTAGGAGGATTTGACTGTTAGGAGATAGACATTGAGTTAAGCTTTAATTAATTGGAAGAGGAGGAAACAATTGGTCTGTTCAGGTAGTTCATGCAGTGGAATGGCCTCTTTTGTATCTGCTTGAATATTTACTTCAGGACTTATGTATTAACATTGATATGTTCCAACACTCCCTTCCTCTGAGTGAAGAATCCTGAATATCTGGATCTCTTGCTTGCACATAGGAAATGGGCTCTGAACCAAGTGGATGTTCTGATTAACTTATTTCCTTTATGTCAATTTAGTGAAGCTTGAAATGAAATCTATTGGTAGCAATCATAACAAGCAAATCCTTTTCTGTTTAATAATACAAGAAAAACAGCAACTGGTGTGGGATTAAAAGAATGGTATAGTTTATATAAGTTGGCAGAATGGAAAATATCTTGCTTTGCACCAGAAACATCACAATTAATACCAGAAAACAGATTATTCTTTCTCTGTTTGCATCTGGTTACTTCACCCTCCCTGTACTTCATCCCTGGCCTTCATCCCTGCCATATAACAGCCTGTCACGGGCACGTGGTGCTGTGACATCATTTTGCACAATCTCGGTGGACTGAGCCGGTGGTTTATTGTCATTGTCACACAGTCACAGAGGGACTGATGCACCTGCAGATGCAGGAAGCTATGGAACAACCACAAAGGCTGCCCAAGGGGTTTCTGCCCTTGCGTGGAATCCTTGGGGAGAATAAAGGATCAAATTCCATCTCCAAGGAGTTGATACAAACACCTCGTGTACATGTACAGGAAGACGTTTGTCCAACAAAGCTCACATGCTCCAGCCATCTGGATGTGATAAAAGGTTGTTAAAAGCAATGTACTCTTGCATTTTCACAGTGATATTCTCCTCTTGCCCAGACAACTGACAGAAGCTTGATTTTGGCACTGTTCTCCCTGAAGAGAGAATTTTTTGGCAGTTCCCAAAGCCTATCTCCTTTTTGTAGCTCTGAAGAGAGCAAAATGAAGCTCTGTTCCTCTCATGTTTAACAAATCCTTCAGGTATCCTTATAAAAAAGTTTAGTAGTTGGGGTTATATGTTGTCTGATTCATCTTTAATTCCATAAGTTATTATATTCAGCACTTGTAGGTTTCAACCTCTAACAAATTATCCACTGCATATTATTTATCATGAGTAATTTCTTTATTGATTGTGGCAGTCTTAACAATAAAATTTACATGTCAGTTGGACTTCAGTAACATAAGCTCAAACTCACATTCTCAGCTGTTTTCCTTTAATGAAAGAAGAGTGAATGATTGTTACCATAATGCAGAGAAAATGCCTTATCCTCTTGCTTAGTAGAGAGAAATGATTTTGCAGTTGGCATCATTTTGGGAGCCACTGATGGATGGCAAACTGATCCTGCTTTTCTAAGACATTCACATCCCTTATGTTTATTTCTGGATGTGAGAAGGAGGACTGTAACGTTTCTGTACAGCATTACAGTTTTACTGTATATTATACTGTCTGACATCAGTTGTTTTAAGAAGGTATTGACGTACTGAGAGTAAATATGCAAAACCTTGTAATTTCTTTTTAAAGCTTTACTTCATTAAGGAATATAATTTCATGCCTATTTTTATTTGCATAATATGCTTAACACAGTTTCAGCAGTTTGGATACTATATCTGTAATCAAACTTTCCTTAGCCCTTGTTGGACTTGCTAAAATTGATGGATGTGTGTTGTCAGAAGCAAAGTGTCCACTCTTTACTGAAGCACTGAGTAACTTAGTGTTTCTGATTCCTGGTGCAGAAGATTAGAGGTTGTGATAAAAAGAAGAAAGAGATAATCTGTAGGACATGCAAGTAATAATGACTTTATTCTAACGTATTTTTATTTATTCTTTTCGATATCTCTAAACAAAAGGGCAATTCCTGTATTTTTTCCAGGGAAAAGATTATGGCAGAACCGATTATTCCTTCCCAGGAGGCAGAGGAAAGATTTGGTTCCATTTCATGTGGAAGGGGTGGAAAGAGGAATGTATTAATGCTGGCCAGAGAAGTCCCAGATTCACTTGGAAGAGGGGGATGAACCACAGGGACCTTATTGGGACTGTGCCAGCAACTGAGAGTTACAGCTATTCATGAGTTTTTCTTCTCACATAGTCCCAGTTTGTAGCCTGTGGATTGAGGAGTTGGGGTCCGGACAGCGCAGCGAAGACCATGGACTGTCCAGCACACAGGGACATCTGCAGTGTCTCAGCTGCGTGTCTGAGTCTGCTCGGTGGCAGGGCAGGGCGGGCTCCCGGCAGCTCTGCGCTGATAGCTCCGAAAAAACACTTCTTATCTAATCCTTGCGAAGGCTCCGAGCAGATGGCAGCATTTCTGAGCTGTCGGGTTTCTGGGGGAGGTGGTGGTAGGAAACCAAACCAATAAACGCTGCTGCGAGAAACTGCTGAGTCAAGACTGGGGAAATCACGTGAAAAGCCAAAAAAAGAAAGCTTGGTGGGGAGGTGAAGGGATCCGAGAGCAGGTTGCAGCAGAGAACTGCGAAACTTCCTGTAAAACCGTTCGTGTCGTGACACAGCTGGAAAAACACATTCCGAGCGCAGGCGGCCGGAGCAGAGGCACCGGCGTTTCGTCACAGCCTGTTATACAAACACAGCTCGCACGCGGCTCGGGGTAATCGTGTGCTGGAGGCTCATGGTGAAAGCAAGGCAGGAGCTGGGCCCTGACCCGGTGCTGGGGCAGCAGCTGCCCCTTTGCTGTCCCACTGCTGCCCCGCGGTGCTGCGGGGTGCAGGGTGAGGGGTGCCAGTGGCGTTGGAATGCCCCGTGGTGCTCAGAAACCTTTCCAGCTGCTGCTGGATGTGGTGTGTGCTACAGCACACAGCAGCTGGGTTAACATGTGGCAGCAGATGAGATTTATGCATTTTGTACATCAGACCAAGCTGCTTTTAGATGTAGCTATATTTAATGTGAAAAAAAGAACTTGTTTGACTGACAACATGTTCTTTGGGCTTGTTACAGCAAAGTAGAGAAGTGTCAATACTCTCACTTTTGTAGTTTGATCGGCATACAGTGCTAACTTGCTGGAGATACATCTGTCAGCTTCAGAGCAGAAACTATTGCGTGAAACCGGCTCTGCACAGGAGGCACCTCCCACTTCCAGCTCTTATGAAAGATGTGTTGGCTGTAACATTTTCTGAGAGATTTCAGCAGGAAAAGAAGTTATATCTAAGATACAGGGCTAGGAGGGAAACGAAATATTATACAGTCATTTTCATAACTGGATATTTTAACTGCAGGACTTCAGTGCTACAGGATCCCTTGTGACCTAGAATAACATTACATCCCTTTTACAGAGAACTTAGTGATATTTGTAGTTAGTCTGTAGTTTCCAGTTCTGTCAGAGATCAGAAACCAGGTCTGGCAAACACCAGTCTACTGCCTGTTCACTGCATTATCCTGAAACAGAGCTCTTTGGGGGGAATGATCTCTTTGCAGTTTGAGGTCGTGTGTTTGTATTGTGCTTTTGGAGCTAGAATTTGAAGCAGCAACTGCTGCTGTAGGAATAAAAAGGGAGAAACTGAAGGGATACACACATGGTGCCAGTTCTGCAAGTGACAGAATCACAGCCCTGTGGCTGCAGAACCAGTTCAGACCTAGTCCCCAGCCACATCCTACAAACAAGCTTTAGCTGTGCCATGACAAGGTTTCAGCTCACCACTGCGGAGGCTGTGTTTTGTAATTTTTGTTCCCATCTCATGCCTGAAAGCTGTACTTTCTCCCCAGCATGCACGTGGCAGAACTTGGCCTGTGCAGTGCCCTGCCCAGCCTTCACCGAAAACTGATTGAGCAGCTTTGACTTGAGCCCAAACTAGCACCAGCCAAAGGACCTTGTGGATGTAATTAAGGGCCTGCTTTTGACAAAGGTATCTGATTTTGGCCATCGTAATGATTTTTTTTCATCAGCTATACCTCAAGCTATACCTCAGAGACTACACAAGGGTAAAACAGAACAGGCACTGATAATTTCATAGGAAGTTCAATCCAGAAGGGGCAAATAAAGCTATATGTTAAGTGAACATGTTGCTAATAATCCAGCACTGGTATTTCATACTGTATTAAAACCACTTACTGCTCCAAATAGTTACCAGCAATCTATCCCATATCATTTCAGATGCAATTTACTTGCATGCTAGCCCCTCTCTGCAAAGTCATAGTGACTAAGCTTTGCAAAGAAGCATAGGAGCCCTTGAGCCCTGCAATGGCCTGGGCAGTGAGCCTCTGCATTCCTTAATTGCATAACATACCTAAATGCTGGATCTACTGGAAAGCAGTTACAGCAACTTCCTTGTTACGGCAAATATCATTAGATGGGACAGAGTCTGTAGACTTACTTTTTGAAAAGACAAAATTTCATAGCAAGTTATGATTACTTGGGGATTTTAACACAGAAGTACCTAGTGACATCCCTGTTTCCCCCCCCTCTAAAATACAGGTGTTGCAAGCTGGCAACTGATTGTTTTAAGGAGTAAGGTAAAGAACTATCAGCACTTACAGAGAAAATTAGGTTAACTGTATTCCCATCTGAATAGTCTTGTTAGGCTGCAAGAACTGACCAAACTTTTGTTCTAACAAATATAACAATGCTGGTAACAAAAGAATTCTTGGAATTCAACAGATACAAGCAGAAGGGAGATGGTAAGAATCAAAGAGACAACTCCAAGAGAAAAAGTAACATCAGAAGGTGGCCAGCCCAGCAACAATGGAAGTCAGCAAGAGATCAAGAGTCCACTGACCAGAATTTAATGATTGACTTGGATTGGGTGACAAGTGTCAAAGGTATAACTGAGAGGTTTGAATTGGCTAGGGGTCCCTCTCCAGAGGCACCAGTTCAAGCTGTAACCAGAGAAGTAACAAAAGACTAATTGGAAACATTCACTTGGACTTGGCATTCTTAGTGGGGTCCTAGGGTCAGACACAGTTACTGTGGCTGGTTGGTGTAAATCTCTAGCAATCAATAAAAATTTAGTGTGAATTACTTTTCCTCAGCCTAAGGGGTTTATTTGCAGTGCTGCAGTGTCCTACTGGTTTTAGAAAATTCACTTTAAAAGTTAATTTTTTTTCATTTATATCCTAATGCTAATTTTCCATAAGCAGCAGCAAGACAAGCTTGACAATGGGTCATTTGAAAGGTGACCTTGTACCAGGAAACAATTACTTAACCAGAAGAAAAACCTGCTCCTTTGTCAGTTAACCAACATCCATTGTTTCTCTTCCCAATTAACTCCAGGTATTACAAGACACCCTTTGCACAAAGTTCAATGTCTCTCAACCACTCCAGTAAGTTTTGAGGTGTTCATTGTTTAAATGCCACAGTATGTCCACAGGCCCTGGCCTCTTTAAGCAGGGGGGGAAAGACAAATCCAAAGCTACCATCTTTAATTTGATTTGTCATCAGGTTTTCAAAATAATAAGAAAGTACAGTGGCATAAACTGCACTTCACACAGGAAAAGGAATGAAAGAATTTACTGGGTTTTTTTTTTTCTCAGCATCTCCAAACAGTCATCTGTTTCTAGGACATTTTTTTTTTTTGGTGAAGGTGTAGTAAATATTCTCTTTAAGGAGTAAGTGCTGGTGGAAAAACCATCCCATGCATTTAAATGCCTCCAAGCTGTAAGACAGGAAGGAAGCACCTGAGCAGGATTAGTGGCAGACACTTCCCAGGCCTGTCTAAGCCCACCTGCCCCAGGACTGTTGTGTGGTTCTGGCAGTGCAGGGTCAGCCCCCTGCAGCCCACACAAGCCTTCCACAGAGTTCATAGGATCAGCACTTGATCTGCTACAGCTATCCCAGTTTCCAGAATTCAAAAAGGAAATTCAAAAACACTCCATCTCTCCCCTCCCTCAAGTCCTCCGTACTCCTGCACTGGGAAGGGCCAAGCTGGCCAGCAGTCCTTCTCAGATTTATTCCAGCAGTTCAGGGTGAAGAAAAATCAAAAAACGGCCAGCTGGCCATTCTTAGTAAGAGAAGCAAATTCCCAGTCCAGCTCTGTCATTCACACTTCAATAATCATTCCAGCATCATTAAAAAAAGATAAACTGGGGGATAAGGAATATTCACACAGCAGGAGAGGTGCCTCCTCTAGGAACAAGCCACCACCTCCAGTATTTTTGTGTCTTTCTGCTACTTGTACACATTCTAATCCTGACTCAGAGTCTATGAGGATGCTTATTTCCTTCCCCTCCAAGAACCATAGAAGACTTAGCAAAAAACCCAAAATAATAAAAATTCAGGAATGGAAGCCACTTAGAAAACTTAAGGGATTTTAATGACTGAATGAGTAAGGAACTACTTATTATATTTAAGTAGCAAACAAGTATTTTGCTATCAGAGCACAAGCTAAAGAATTTAAAGAAGCCATAAACATTAGTAAGCCCAACATACAGAACTTGGAGTAAGAAGGCATTTTACACACAAGAGTTTATCAACACAAAACTGTTTAATATTTATTAAATGACACAAAATACCTAGATAACAGACTCACTCTCTGAAAGGACATGTATTTACATTATTTACCAACTTAAGAAAGACTCTCTGTACCCATATCAGACTTATGAAACATAAAAAAGGTTTTGCTGCTTTTTGCATCGAAGGATGCAACGGTGATACATGCCCTGTTTGCAAGTCTGCATAAACTATAAGTTTTTGATGCTGTGAAAAAGCACAATTTTATATTCTGGTAGCTGAGGGAAGAGGTTTCTGAAAAGTAACAGGGTTAGTTTTTTCCCCCCACTCCAGACACACTCTCAAGACTGTTATACAAAAAGTATATTACATTTTTGAATGCTGCTGTACTCTTAGAATTTTAGTGTAACGTTTCAAAGAAAATGTTCTTCCTACTATATGAGAGCACTAAAAAAAAAGTGGTATTTGAACATTTTTTTAGATGCACTTTTTTTGTTGTTTTAAAAGAAAGCATTAGGGCAAATGATATGTCTAGGAAAAAATGAAAGGCTAACCAAATAAAAAAAAAAAAAGCTGAGACCAAAATATGAAGAACAGCTAAAGCAACTTAACAATTTGCTAGGGTTTTTTTTTTTTTTTTTTTAAATGAACTATTTACTTTGGCACCTTTGTGTAAACTATAGAACAAAACAACGTTTACAACACATTTGCAATTACAGCATTTAAACAAAATGGTCACTTTTGAAACCAGCCAAGACAAAAAAATAGTCCATTTATGGGTATAAAGATTAAAAAACCTAAAATATATATTTCTAAGAATAAACTGCAATTTCTTATGAACAAGGTGCTATAAACTGCATGCAAGAGTCAAGATTAAAAATGTGTGGCCAAACAGACAAGCTGTGTTCTAGCCAGATGAGTTGTGGTCCAAGCCCACTTCAGTTTTTTCTTACAGAGATATATATGGCTCAATAAGCAGGCACATGATCCCAGCAAGAATTTGCGGAGTTGTACAACGACAAATCTTGGCTGCAGCTTTGTCATTAACCAGGAATGAGCGAGACCTTAGCAGACGAGATGAACAAGTTCTTGGGGAAAACCCATGAAGTTACAAGGAGAAGCCTTCTCCCCTCCCCTCGCTCGCCCCTCTCCTGGCCTAGCCAGGGTTCTCTAAGTCCATTCTTTGGGTTGCTTTAACTGGATTGCGCTTAGGGTCTGCCTCAGATTGTGAATTCTGATGAGATTTGAGGACATTTTCTGTATAATATTTTCTGTATTTAAGTTACTGAAATAGACAGGATAAAAATGAAATAAACCTACAGACCTTTGCAATTTGACTGAATGTGACACTTGTGTAATGAGGGAGGGTTTTACCACAACAGGTGTTCACACATGTACTGGTGTTAGAATTATATGTTTCAACAGACTGAATGGAACCAGCTCAAATATCATCTCCTGTCTCCCACAGAGTTAAGTCTTATGCTTCTTCTCCAATTCTCTTTAAAATGAATCTTTTATTGGCTGAAGATACAAAACATATACAAGAAAAAGGAACATTAAATGCAAAACACAGAAGTTTTTTTTTTATGGTGGGGGGCATTCTTTCCTCCCCAGTGGATCTCTGTTTGAACTAATACTTGGAAATTCACAGGAGGAGTCTTCAAGGTTCTTACCACGTAACTCTACTGTCAGTATTTGTCTCACAGAGGCAGGGGTGGCCCTGGATGTCTACCAGTGGTTATGCTGCAATAGTGTCAAGGGGCAAGGTGGATTTTCTGCAGATCACAAAGAGCTGTATGACAGTAAGTTGAGGATGACTGCAAATAACTTAGTAGGAAAAAAACCACCCACATTTGCTTCATCTGTCAGCTGAGAACTGCATACAAAAGAGCTTGAGAGAAAACACAGCTGGAGAATATATGGAATTGAACAGTAGATAAAAAAAAGCACTAAGGATGGGATGTATCGGATAGAAAACACACACACACACACACTCTCACACATGCGCACCCCTGAATGTGGGATCACAGTGATAGAAGTTATAGGTCATAGAGAGCTAAATTACACTGCCATTAAACAAAAGTAACATCTTGCTTTCAAGAGATATCTGGTATTCCCCAGGACTATCAGTGCCTGAAAGAGGATGAGGTTTTTCTTTGTGCTCTGCAACACAGCTGATCGTAGGTCTAAAGCCTGGCTGGGTAAGGAAGAACTGGTACGTGGAGGAGTTCCTTTTCTGCTGACACCTTTTTTTTTCCATATATTCCTGGCACATGCTGCTATAAGCAATAAAAAATGTATTTTGTTGAAACAAAGCTCTACATTCAAGTGACTTACTCTCCCATGTCTTATAAAGATGCAAAGAATGCTCTCTGGTCATCTAAGAAAATGTATTTTAGATGCCTTGTAGCAATACTTAACTTTCTATATGAGAGGTAGGCTTCTGGGTTCTAGGAGGCCTGCTAGGCTCTAGGGCTGAGTTCTTAAAGCTTTAAGTTAAAGCAATCCAAAGCAGGGCAGTCTTAGAAGAGCTGCCCTGTCTAAACCTTGAGGTTAGTTCAAGTTTAGAATGTTGCAAAGCAAAACAAGTATTAAAATCCATTTGCAATTTTTGTTCTTACAGCTTTACCACAAAAACAGTGTGGCTTTTCGTCTGTAAATAGATTCTCTTTATTCTAGAGTATTGCTGCCAAGAGGTGAAGGCCTCCTACCCACAACTAGTAAAAACTGTCACTTCTTCCATTATGGCTGTTTTATGCTTAAAATTCCCAAAGGTGAACACCAAGTCTCCCAGGCAAGCCATATAAATCTAATCTGAACTTGTTTTGTTGTAGCAGTTATTTAAGAATGGTGTTTGTATATACAGTATATATGCCCACACTGCAAACTTTGTACATTGTTTAATTGTCTTAATTGCAACCAAGAATATTTCCCATTAGATCAGCAATAAGCATAGCTTGGCTTATTCCCCATTTCCCCCCATCAAGAGAAAAAAATCCCAGTGTGGGCATCAACCAAACCAATGGTATGTATAACTGAAACGCATTCTGTACAGTAAATTAAAAGTTTGCATGCAGTTTAAGCATTTTAAAGGCTATTTTCTTATATTAATTAACCTTCTGTTTCCATTTAAAAATGTGAAAGATATCTGTCATATATCAAGGGACTCCTCTTCAGACCCAGAGACAAATGGAATCAGAAAGACCAGGTACTTTCTTTCAGCTTTCTGCACATCTTACTAAATAACATGCAAAGAGTTCAACAGCATTCTTCTTAAAATGTAAATAGTACTCTTTAAAATGGGCATGTTAACCACTGAAAGAAGTCCACTCTACTATACTTTTCCATTACACTGCTTTCATTCAATCATCGGTAGTATAAAAAGTCAATTAACGGGATCAACAGGCTAGTTTATCCACTGGCAACTGTGTAGGACACCAAGTGTGCAGTAAAACAAAGGCCAACATATGTTTATGCAATATAGTTGTACTGATTCGGGTTTTCTTTATCTCTTTCCATGTAGTCCCTGTCAATTAAGGATTCTATTCTCTTCTTAAGGTCAGCAGGCTGTAAAATAAAGCACATGTCAGCATTATTACTTTGCAGTCAATGCTTCTTGATTCTTTCCACTTGAGCCAAATATCTATATTGTTCAAGATGGCTGAGGAAACAGAAACCCCAGTTTAAAAAAAATCCTTTAAAGTATCCGAGCTTCTAAAGTCTGCAATGTATAACTGATGGAAGAGAAAGTTACAAAATTAGCTCATCACCTGCAGCTAAACAGACTTTTTACAGAAAGGAAGGATATTTGCTGTTGTTTGAAATGAACTCTAAAGAAAAGAGTTTGGTATATGATGCAAAGTTTGTGCATCACGTACCAAAGTGTTTCTATTTCTGACTTTTAGCCAGTAAAAGATGGTTTCATTTCCTCTTGAAGCAAATGAGTTTTGCAACAGTTTGGGTGCCCTGTGATTTTTTTGGGTGAGAAACTTTATAAAAATGCCTCATGACAATAGGTGAGGAAAATTATTTAAATAATCTGCTGTAATCTTACAAAGCCCAGCTGCAGTTTATGCAATACTTACAGGTCGGCAGGCACTCAATGTGGTAATACAATGGAATGAGATAGCAGGACCTTTTATTTTACATTCCCATTGATAGAAAGCACCATATATTTGAATTCCAACAATGCATCGCTGTCTGTTTGAAAACCCATTTCCATATGTACAAAATAAGCCAGTCATTTTATATGGCAACTGTGGGCTTCTTCATTCACCAATATTTTATTTTCATTCCTACATATGTGTGTATATATACTAACCAGTATTAATCCATCCAGAAAAACCACTGTACTTCAAAAGTACCAACCAAGTTAAGCTTGTAATGCAGAATTGGTTTTGAGATCTGAAGCATTTTCTCCTTTGCCCAAAAATGCCTTGCCAGAACACTGCAAACAGTGGAATAGCAGCATACAAGGAGAGCCAGCTGCTTCCTTACTGCTAACAAACTCCAGGGCTGAAATCCTTTGGAAATAGGTTTTAGTAACAACTGGCACTTGAAAAAATCCTGAAAGTGAGTATTTACCCTTTCTAATACTAAAAAAGATGCCTATTTTAGACAGAAGCATCGCTTAACTGAGGGCAGACCAAGGAAGATAAAAAGAACTAATAAAGTTTTAGAAGTAGAAAAATCAGTACGCCACCTTGACTGGGAATTTCAGCTGGTTGTAGACCTCTGACACGAGCAGGTTATGACTCAATGTCTTGCGCATCTTCATAATCCGCACAATGGCAGCATCAATCTGGTACTGCCGGTCCTGGAATACTCTCTCTGTAGTGCTTGCCTGTTCCTCCACCTGAAGGATCCATTTAGAAAAGTTTTAATGAGAATACCAGCACTGTCAAAACAATTCTTTCTATCTCTATGACAATTGTCAGTGTGAGACAGTAAAATGCCTGTTGTCAAATATCTGACATAAACCCTTTAGAAATACAAAGGCTGATTGTCTATTAAAAAACCCACTTGTATAAAGAATTAAAACCTTTGCACAGATTTTACATTGGATGGCTGTCAGAAACAAGTCCACAGTGAATCTTCCATGTTCACAGTCAGTAAAGCTCCATGGAATGATAAAGGACAAAAAGAGCATTTCATAATGCTCTTAACCTTACTAGAGACATCCTGCACCACCAGTGTCTTAGCACAGAGGCACACATTTAAATCACCACTGTTAGGTATGTGTTGTCATCCAAATTACACATGTAACTTTGACAGAGATATCACTATGTACACAACAACCAGGAGGAAAAAAGCTTGTAAAAGGGCAGGCAACAAGGTTCTTAACCCAAGGATCTAAACCCCAGAGGATTAAAAAAAATATACCGTTTCTTTCATCTGAATTTGGTTGATTTTTATCCTGAAGAGCTTATGTCTGAAATCATCATTACATGTGAATTTATCACCATCTTCCACATCTTTGCCTTTGGGGCTTTTAGTCAGTACTCTGGCTTTGCCACAAGCCAGAGATTGAAGTGTCCTTCTCAGCTCTCCATCCTCTAAAGCAGAAACAAGTTGTTTAGGTTTTTTTAGTAAGAACACTTGGAAGTACTCGGTTGTTTTCGTTACCAACCTATCCCAGTGGCTTGCTTTATCTCCTCTAAACTGAACTCCTCTCCTTCATTAAACATGAGCAGCACCAGTGTCTGGAACAAGGAGACCTGAAGTTCTTTTTTGCCCTGTCACAAGGGAAATAAACAACATCACCAGGCTGTTTTTTCTGGGGGATGGAGGGAAAGGGATGAGGGGAACACGAGGAACAACTCACTCTTGCATGTCAATTATTTCACTAACAGGATGTTAGTTTATTCACTTGAGAATATGAAAGAAGAGAGTTACTGGTCCCTTGTGTTTACTATGAAATGCAGCACAAGCTTGAGGCCACAAGGCTGGACTATTCTATCCAGTGACCAACCTCACCCAAGACATGCAACAGGTTACTCCAGACAAGTCTCAAAGCACTGAGTGCTTAAAATTACACTTTGGAAGACCTTTAAGTCAAAATCTAACACAAACATTAGTTTAAGGAACACAGTATAAGGAACTGTACAATCGTTGAAACAATCAAGTTTGATAACAGTTGTTTTACCATTAACATTTTTCTTAAAATTGAAGTGGTAAGAATTCCTATTTCATGAGAAAATGTTGTGTCCATAAAGAAATGCTAAAGGGGAGTAACTGGAAACCCTTTTAAAACAATTGTGTTTTTGTACAATCCAGAATTTTTCTTTATTTCAGTAATGAAAAGCTTACAGTAAAAATGCTTAATGCTATCAGATGAAGTAAAGCCATCGAAGAAACATGGCCCCTTTTCTTTCCTTCCCACTATAAAAATGAGGGCCATTTTTAATCTGGAGCTAAACCCACTGGATATTTTCCCCAACAGGCTTTTTTTCCCCCACCAATACAGAAATTGGGTACATGTCCTTAGACATTAACACATCTGCTTCAGAAACTACCGACTCTGGAAAAGATAGCAGGAGGTTAAAAGTAATTGCAGAAACAGTGTTACGTTTTCCATGACAGCACAAAAAACACTTCCCCATATACCCCTAAGGTACAATTCAGACTTGGAATTGACAAAACAACAGGTGTAATAGAAACCATAGACTCACCTCTTTAAATTCTGCTTTTAGTACACAGTGTCCTAGTGTTGACTGCCACTGAAGTTTCCTACCACTGTGTTTTCCTAAATAAAAGGTCTTGAAAATCTCCTGCAGTTTTACCATCTAAAGAAAGAAAAATCCCAAAACACTAAAACACAATTTCTACTTCAAAAGCATCCTTCCCTCCTCCACAATCAATTAAACCTTAAATCAAGGCTTAGAATGATAAAAGGAATTGCAAGAAAACAAATTTAATTTAAAAAAGATAGAAATGCAGAACTTTCTCTATGCATATTGAAAACCAAATGTCAGTGGATCCCAAGATGCACTTCTGACAGGCCAATACTTGTATAACCCATGATGTTCATTACCTCTGGGGGCAGGTGGACCTCCATAGGCACATAGGTTGGCCAATAACCCATAGTCAGAATATTCACTGTTAGTTCAATGTTGCCAGGGACATTCTGATTTTGCATATACTGCAAAGAGAAACAAAATAAATTGAAATAGAGCTATGTTTATTATAAATATTTCAGGTAGAACAGAAAAGTCAGAACAGGCATTGCGAGAGCAGAGAAGACAAGTGACCACATCATGTGTTTGTTGTATAAACTGCAAGTTANTCTAATTAAGGGTGAATAGAGTAAAGAATGTTAAAAATTGTAATCAAAAAAATTACAAAATCACCAGAACTAAAGGTGGAAGAACTTCCAATCCAGTCATCAGAATATAGTGGTGTTAAAAATGTCTTAGAGTTGGTGTTAAATTGTTTTGTAAGTTTACAATTCTCTTATTACTATAGGTGATGTTTTGTTTGTTTGAAGAAGCTTGTCTCAGTTTTTTTGCTGTGTTGCTCAGGAAAAACCTTTAATAAATTTAGTAAAATTTTCAAAAGCACAGACAGGACAAACAGCAGACTTTCCCATAGTACCTGTTTAAATTGTATCATTATGTCTTTTGAAAGCTCCATATCTTTAAACATTCCTTCAAGTTTGCTGGTGAAAGCAGCTCCACATTCTATAAAAGAAAAAAATATAAATATTAGAAATTTATCTGTTTATTTTCAACACCTCAGAGTAGTTACTCTAAGTGTCAGAATGTACTTTTATGCAAGATGACCTTTTTCAGCAGATTTTCTTACATAAAGACCTGGATTCTAACTAAGGTACAGAATAAGGTTATAAACAAGAAAGAGGAAAATGTTTTAATATGGTAGCTATTTTGCAACCCAGTTGTTTTTCCACATGGACCTGACTGTTTATCTTTTGACGATGGTGGCCCCCAGTCACTCAGATGACAATTCTAATCCCTATCAGCTGCCTTACAAACTATGTCCTGATGGCAGAACAAGTTCAAGCTCTAAAAATCTTACCCTTACCACTCAAAGGCTACATCCAATGAAACAATGAAGACCAGACTAGAGCACCACTAGCTGGCAGTGAATAACAAGTGGAAGTCATCCTTAAGTTCTCTGACCACATCACTGATTTACTCAGCAGGGAACCTCAACTCTGTCCCACAGGCCAATTTATACTGTGCACTTTAAGTTCCTAGGTTTTTGCTTTTCCTATTATAATTACAAAACTAAAAGCAAAGGAATCTCCTCAAAATCCACCAGTCATTCAGGACTTGCACAGAGGCTTTTGCTCTCATGGAAAGGGGAAATACCAACAGCGCTTCTGTGAAGGCCTGTTAAACAACTACTTTTGAAAGAAAGCTGATAGATAGAAATGATAGTAGATAGACAGCTGGATATTTACTTACCATGTTTGAGTTTGGAAAGCATAGATTTTTCAGCATCTACTGATGCACTCTTCCCAACTAATAGTCTCTTGGCTAGATCTTTTTTATAAAAGGCCTCAAAGACATCTTTTCCTGTAAGACATGAGATTTGAAAGTGATCACAAAGCACTGTTGGTTTTAAACAAACATTACCGACAAGAGGCCCAATTCAAAGCTCAGGAAAGCAAAAAGGGCCTTCATATGAAGATTTCCACAAGTTTTGTTATTTGCAATTTGACAGGCAAAATAATTAAACAGCACTACAACAACAAACAACATCCACAGAGAACAAACACCTGAAAATGTAGCTCGACTGCAAAAATAATTTCAAAGTACCTTTATGCTACTGGTTAAACAACTCCACAGAAAAACCCCAATACTTACCATATATGAATCTAAATATGATCATAATTTTATCCAGCATTTTTTCAAGTTCTTCATCAGTAGCTTCTTTGTTGCCTGCACGAAGCTTTGAATCTACATATTTAGCTAAAAGAGTGTTGAAGAATAAAGTTTACCACATGCTTAATATCACAGTGAAACAAAAACTTCTAAATCTAATATTATGAAATCTTGAAAAGTAAAGGATCCAGAAGTCACTACCAGCCTCATAACAGCTACCTTGATACATTTTCATAGAGGCTATAAAGTTATAAAAACATTATAGCCTAGNTATATTGTTTGTTTTAATTTCAAATGGTCTGGTAAGCACATTACAGTCAGGGAATTAATGCAAAAAAAAGGAGGGCAGAAAGTATCACTCCACAAGCCTAACAGCACAGCCAATTGCAAAGCAGGTATTATTCACTGTGCAGGGCAATGTTTCAAAAGCGCAGAGTGGCAGGCATGTAATGCACAAACATGTAAATAATGTTCTTTGCAAACCAGAGACTGTCCCCACGCCATGAGAGGTTCAGTGCATTCTCAGCTCTCTTCACTTTCACATATTAAACCACAGATATCTCTGTATAGCCCCTAACTGCTCTGCACACATGTGCTGGTGGCACAGTTATGTAAGCTTCTGAAAAAATCTAATTATTAGCAGTATTCTCACATGTGGACACCAGCCAATTGCTGGAATGCCCATATTCTGATATTCTGCACTTTTCTATAGCCTAGCCAGTGAAGGGATGGACAGTTTGCTTTTACTGTTTGATGCTACTCTCCCAAACAGTTCCCTTGCATCAGGTGGCACAGTAGATCCCTGGTTTGATGTGCACTGTGCATGTACTAACACACAATTCCAGCATATCCCATCTGTAAGGGCATCAGCAATTCAGCACCCAAATTCTCACATGAAAGAAATTGAAGAAAAATACCTATGAGTTCAGCTGGCTTATTTGGTCTTTTGTTAATGAATGTTTCAAAGGCTTCTTTCATGGCATTTACAAACTTCTCATTCTTGAGAAAGCAAACATCAATAATATGATCAACTTTGTCTTTAAAATCAAGAAGTTCTTGGACCATGGTTTTGTCTTTTTCAGGATTAATTACTATGGTGCTACCAAATGCCTGCAAAATAAAACATATCTTTCAATTAGACTGAATAATTAATTTAAATGAC
>VZTN01000518.1:0-62106 GCA_013400515.1 Erpornis zantholeuca
ATTTTAGAAGAAATAAGTACTTCCTAAAATTAATATAATTTATATATTAATTCACATATAAAAAGATAGATTATACAATTTAAAAAAAAATTATCTCAAAAATAGAAGTTGTCAGAAACTTTTGGTATTTTTTACAATATTGCAAATGCCTAAAATGTGTTTTTTATTCACGTGATACAGCCTAGGTAACTTACCAAGGTGAAAGGTCTGTATGATCTATGTCTTTCAAAGTGAAGAAAAATTACATGTTCTTCTTAACCTAGTGTTCCCATAGACAATGGAGAATAAATCTGCAGCAATGGACAACTCTTCATAGTTCAGTGGGTTTTTCAAAGAGTAAAGTTGAAGTTATAAGTACTGATGAAGTTCATTAAATATATTTTGAGACTCCCTTGCACTATTGTAATTTGATCTTCTGGAACATCTGCTTCAGACATGATGTATCCAAAAGTAACTGAGTCAAGGTCTGAGAAAAATGGATATTGAAGGAGTCAAAAAGATTTCTACAAGTGGTTCTTTAGAGCTGATCTACCAGAAGCAGGTGGATATGTCTGATTCTATGGCTTTGTGGTGAAGTATTTTATAAAGCACAGCTTAAATACATGTACTGTCCAAGGATTATGTAATAGCAAGGTATGTGCACTTCGATATAGAGGGAAGTTTGCAGAGGTATTATTAAAATGCAGGCCTCACAAACAAGGTTGTTTTGAGATCATTTTGCAGGGACATGAGTGTTTGCATGGTCAAGTAATTTTTTTTTAATCAGCTGGTGCACCCTGAAGCTGAGATGCTTTTGTGCAGAAGTTCTTCACCCAGTGACCTATTTTTCAATTCTGAATTAAACATGTTGCCTCTCTACATGAATCTTACCTAGTTCATTACAGCTGGAACAGCATTAAGCCAAGAAAATATCTATAAACAGCTGCATTAAAAATACAACATATGAGTGTTGACTTTCCATTTTACTTCCAAGAGACACAGTCTGAGAATAGTATCAGGTTAAATCAGATCATTGAGTGTATTCACAAATTCAGGGGATCTACTATTTGAAACAATTTTTGTTGTCTGCATACTCATCTATCTGTATTTTGCATCACCATTTCTTAAAAAAAACCCCAAGAAACTAAAAAATAAATGCAGTCAAATGTTTGCTGTCTTGGCTACTAACTGCATCTGTGGAGTTTTTCTCATGTTACGATGACATTTCCTCAAGGAAGACAAGTGCTGGTCACTATCCTTCACTAGTGAAGCATGTGACTCATTGTATTATTTCCTGCTACCTTGATAGCTGAGGGGAAGGTTTTGATTAAACTTAGATTAGTCATTGGGTTTGTTACTATCATTGTGCTCATTTCTGTCTTATCAGGAAAGAACTCTGATGTATTTAGATAACTAGGGGCAAGGACTGAACAGATTATATACTGACCTTAGTGGATGAGAAACAATCAGTTTCAATCTCATATATGATGGGCAGCTCTGCTACTATAAATACAAATGTCCCCCTCTGCTCCCAGCTGGTTTGTTGGCCATGTTAAGCTTGAACATTGCAAGCCATTCCTTCTGTGGTAGGTGCTGTTTCACTGAACATGTCTCAATGCTGTAGCTGCATGGAACTGTTATTCAGCTATTTTTACACAGATTTTGAGGGAGGAAGAGGAGGTGGGGAAGGACTCAGACCTTTTGGGAAAGAGAGGTGAGTGTTCTGTAAAACAAGTTACTGTGGAAATACCCCCTTATCAAAAAATTCACTCTTCCCTCCTGAGCAAATTTCACAGGAGGAAAGAATAGCACTTGAAATGGCACACTTAAATTCTTTAATCAAATGGGAAGAAATCCAATCAGATGCTTCCTTGAAAGTGTGCTGTAACCAGCTGTTTACATAAAGGCTGTGGATGGAGCAGCCCCGCTTGTGAAGTCACATGACATTGATCTGCAAAGACTTTATGAAACCAGAGCTCTCAAAAGAAATTTGTTTTGAACGATACGTATTTTGACGTTACAATTGATCAGATTTTGCATCATGTTTGAGGGTTGATATCTTGTTTTTTAAAATCTTATTCTATGCTGAAGTTTCCTCTGTTTTTTCCCTGCAGGGTGCTTTGTCTCAGCCCTCAGTGCATCCTGTTAGCAGGATAAGCTACTTGTGTTCTTGGACAGATAGTCAGGGACCACAGAGTTACACATCAATCAAATATGACAATTGTACATGTATTTTTCTAGTGACATTTCATCCTTGGTTATAATTGGGAAAGAAAGGAAGGGGATAAGAATATTTCACTTGGCCCTTAGTTCTCCAACAGAAATGGGACAGAAATGGATCTGGAAAGCTGCTCAGTGAGGAAAATAATAAGAATTTTGAAATATTTTCTTTAATTATCAAAGGCCTTTGTTGACAAGATTCAACACCTGGTTGATAGGAATTTTCCAAGGTAGCCTCTCTGAGAAGAGCTCTTTGGCTCTGGCTTTCTTACTTGAGACATGAACGCTTTAGCCCCCAGGGCTTGGTTTCTCCTTCCTTCTGTATCTGGGAGGTGGATTTCACTTCCCTCCTTATAATTCCTGTTCAGTTCCTCTTGTAGGTCTCTGTTGCCCTACATCTCCTTGCTATCTCCTTTATGCCAGTGGTCACAGCCAACAGACTCCTTTGCTTTATTACAACGATTCAGAAGTTGCATACTTGTATGACTTTGCTGGATTTGCAGATGCCCCATGGGATGAAGTTCCTGATCTGAGGAGTTTAGATATGAAGATGATATGTGTGTTATGAATACCTAAGCTGTAGGGTTTTTTGATTCAAGTCAAACTTAAGCCCACACATGCATCTTTTATATTTAGGCGGTACATTGAAGAAATAAGATATTATGCACTGCTATTCAGTAATTTGCTTATAGCTCATTTGATCAGAGGGCTATTAGGTTTTGTTACATAAAAGTTATAAGAAAGAATTCAGGAAAAAAGATTTTAGACCAATTTAGGTGAAAAAGTTATGGCTGGTTTTTGTTTTTAGATTAAAATGTTTGAGTGCTTTTGGTAAGAATGGGCTTTGTGTAAAAGTATCAAACTTTTACTCAGAAATTGATTTTTTTTCCCCTCTAAGGAGCTGAAAACATTAAAATCCATTATTTGCATGCACTGACATTCAGTATTAAATTTATGTCCCTCTATATTGCTTTCTTCGGGGAAAAACTAACATCCATTTGTTGATCAGTGATATACAGTCAGCACAAGGTGCATGGCTGCTGATTAAATAACAAGCATGTTAGGATTTTTTTTTTAAATGGGTGCTGACAATAGCTGCTGCTGCCTGACAGTCACTTAAGTGACTTAAGTTTGACAGTCACTTAAGTTTCCCTGCTGCACTGGTAGATCAGCATTGCTCAGTGTGAACTTTCCGCCAACAGCCCAGAATTTTTTGAAAATTATGAAGAACCACCTTCTTCCTCCACAACTGAAAGTAAACTGTATGGAGGGTTATTTCCCAGATTTGATATTAAAATCTAAGTTGCACATTTATCTCAGCTCATCTAGGAATCTTTGTTAGACAGACGGAGGAGGAGGAAGGGAGAAAGTGAGTGAGAGACAGATTTCAGAAGGCATTCAGCTCTTATGTGTGAGCTGTTTCCAGGAGATGCTTTCTGTCCTCTGTGGGTGAACGAGGTTGTGTCCAAGTTAGATGGAATGGTTACAGTTCCTGCTTTATATGCTTCAGGTACTGGAAATGAAGTGGGGCTACAGGTTTCTGAGCCTCTGAACCAAAAGACTCAGGACACAGTTGTTGTGACAATTTCTGCACTGTGTCATTGCATGTGGTACCTGCATGGACCAAGGCAGCTCTGAGTGCAGGTAAGACAACTCCCTTTCCAATAGGGCTGCTTTCCCCCCTTCCAGTTCTGGGAGAGCTTTCCTGGGAGCCTGGCGCTCCTGTTGGCACATAGTCCATGCTGCCATATAGACCTTACAAAGGATTTCTCTCTCACCTCCAGAAAGCCAGCTATGAAAGGTGACATGGTCTCCTTTATCTCCTTGACTAACCCATCTGTGCTCAAACACTTTATGGCAGGTTGCATTGCTGTCCCAGCAGCAGCTTGACCTCTCCAAGACAACATCCATTTGGCTTAATGATCTCTTGTGATACTAAGCCTTCATTCAAAACTTCAAAACACTCGTACTTAGCCAAAACTCACCCACAAGGATTTTTTGCTCTGTTTTTGGTTGGTTGCTTTTTATTCATTAAATCTTTAAGTAATGGTCAAAAGCTGGGAACAAAATGGTTAGTATAATTTCAAAAATCTACACAAATTCTGGATAACTACACAAATCCTTCTTTTATGCTCGTAAATGCTCAAATGCAGTTATAAGCCTTTGGAGATAAGGCTGTACCTGATGCAGTGTAAATAATTCTTCTGACACTTAGGAAGGCACTAGGATACTTCCATCAGTGTCACTCCAAAGAGCCATTTCATACCAGAGATTGATGTTTGGTCCAACTTTATACTAATCAGGTGAAATACCATATATACAGGCCTCCATGGCAGATCTGGACTCTCTTTTGGTAACCCAAAAGACCTGTTAAATGAGGCTTCCTCTCCCAATTTAAAAGACACAATTTTTGTGAAATGGACTCACTACAGTGAATGGATTTACTTCTGATACTTCATTTTCTAAATGGGGACTTCTTTTTCAAGAGGCATATTTATGCCCTCAAAGAGTGGTATTTCAATGCTTACACCTATCTGTTGTGTATTTCATTGCTTTTGTTGGTCAAGAGGAATGATAAACTATGCATCTCTCATAATATGTATTGATCTTCCTGGAGATGATTTAAACACCTATCGATACTCTTCTGGACTCCATATAAAATAAAATGTTGCATCTTCTCTCCATTTTCAATTCTTATTGTGGCATGAAATCCTATCACAATTCTTTTCATTCTATTTAGCAACAATTCAAAACTATCTATTTATTTTAACAGTTAATCAATTAATAAAAAATTAGTGCACTGGATTTAGGTTCTTTTTCTGGCGTTAACTCCACTGTTAACGTCCAAGTTCTCTTTTGTCGTGGGTTATTTCCCTACAACTTATGTAATTTTCAAAAGTAGAACTCAGTCTCTCTGGCACTGTCAGTCCAATGAAAAGACCACAATAAATTGCTGATAAGTTTTACTTTTCTGTGACCAGAGTATCAATTATAATAGATTGACTATGATCCAGATTTTGAATGTAATGATGATCCCTTTTACTGTTTTAAACACCTAACTTTCAATTAGCCCCCAGTTTTTCTTTGCTGTTTATTTGGACATTATGCCTGGATCACTGCATTCATAACTCCATTATGTAAATAGTACAAAGAGCCACAACAGCAAAGGACTCCCAACCTTCAGCTCTGTCACAGTAGCTCCATGGATACTTAGTTTCTTCCATTGTTCTGTGCAGGATATTGTTCACTTGGATAGGTTTTCACTGTTTTAGAATCTTTTTTAACATAATTGATTAAAGCGCCTCTATAAACTGTCTTTCCCATGTGGACCTTTTAAAACCTCTGGAACTTGATGAGCTTTTGTAACAGAAGAAATGTTTAATGTGGCTTGAAATTCTCCTTGCATAAAGGAGCATTTCATCAGCCATGGTCTGCTCTGCTAAGCTCTGCTGGCATAGTGACACCTGAATCCCACAGCCTAACTAGCTTTGTTTTCTCCTTGCCTCAGGGTAAGAGATTCAAGAAAGTTTTTTTGTTGTTCAGCAAGGAAGACACTACAGAGCCAATGAATTAAAATAACATAAAAGTCCCTCTCTTCTTGGAGAGAAGAGAGAACTTTGCATAAACTCTAAAAGGTATGCCACCCTCCATTTGTGGGACTCTTTGGAAATAGTTGTTTAAAAAAACTTAGTACAACTAGGAGACCATCAAGAATCTAAGTAGATATAAAAATGTGGGGGGAGACAAAGGAGTGTTAAATATATCTCAAGTTAAATAGAAAGTAAAACTCAGACAGAAAAATAAGTTTAAGCTTCAAGCTCCAGGGCAAAAATGCTGCAGTCTTCCGGGGTTTAGTGTTTCCAGCAACAGTGACAAGCAACAGGTAAGGATGAAAGCAAATGTTCATAGAATGAGAGCATTTTCTACTACACTCACTTTAAAATGTGCCCATTTCTGTGTCTGATCTGCAGCCATGAAGTGGAAGGTGTGCATATTTTAAGGCAGCAGGAAGGAATTGTAATTATGTCCTTCCAAGGTCTGTGAACATTATGTTTTTATCTCCCCAGGAGTTAGATTTTCTTAAAAACTCTCAACTGCTATAGCAAAACTCAATCAAAGAAAAGTCTCTCCTCTCTTTCTTTAAGACCTGAGACAACAGAGGAAAAGAAATTGAAAAGCCACAGGTGCAGGTTTATCTCATGTTTCTTTTATTTCAGGAATGTAAGACACATGTGATGATTCTCTAAAATCAGGCTTGTCATTCAAAGACTGAGAAGCAATGACCGAGTTGTGTAATGTACTTTGTATGCCTGATGGTTTAACTGGGATCCAAACGTATTTTGACCAGTACCAGAAGAGAAACCATAGCTTAATACAGAATTATAAAATTTGAAACTTTTGAAAATCTTGTTAATGCTCTTCCATATCTTATGAACTAAATAGACTTGAATCAGTTTAATACACGATTGGCAGTCACATGGCTACATGTAGGTTATCACTGCTCACCAAGAGACACAGCTCTATCAGTATTAGCCAGTGTGACAGCTGGCTTAGAGCACATTTCAGTGGCTGGAGTCTCATGAATAGAGCCATCCGTCCATGGAGGGCCTGGGGGTGCTGGTCAACAGCTGGGTGAACATGAGCCAGCTCTGCCCAGGTGGCCAAGAAGGCCAATGGCATCCTGGCCTGTATTGGCAGTAGTGTGGCCAGCAGCACCAGGGCAGCAATCATCTTATGCCCCTGTGCTGTGAAGCATTCCCCCACCCTGTGTGGCACTGGTGAGGCTGCACCTCAAGGCCTCTGTTCAGTTTTTGACCCTTCACTACCAGAGACGCAGTGAGGTGCTGGAGTGTGTTCAGAGAAGAGCAACAAAGCTGGTGAAGTGTCTGGAGCACAAAGCCCACAAGGAGCTGCTAAGGGAGCTGGGGTTGTTTAAGTCCAGAGGAAAGGAGGCTCAGGGGAGATCATGTAACTCTATACAATGTACTTGGTCTCTTTTTCCAACAAGTGACAGGATGATTCTTCACTGTAAGGATGGTGAGACACTGGAACAGGTTGCCTGAGAAGTTGTGGATCCCTGGAAGTGTTCAAGGCCAGGTCGGATGGGGCTTTGAACAAGGGGAAGATGTTCCAGCCCATGACAGCAGGGCTGGAACTAGATGATCTTCAATGTGCCTTCCAATCCAAGTCATTCTATGTATCTATGATAATATGACAAGAGGAAATGGCCTCAGATTGTGCCAGATGGGGTTTAGATCAGATATTGGAAAAAATTTTAACCAAAAGTGTTATGAAACATTTGAACAGGCTGCCCAGAGAAGTGGTTGAGTCACCATCTCTGGGGGTATTAAAAACATGTGTAGACATGGCACTTCAGGACTTGGCTTAGTGATGAACTTGGTAGTGGTAGGTTTACAGTTGAACTCAAGGGTCTTTTCTATATAAATGATTTTATAGTTCTTTATTTATGACCATGGATTTATTCAGATTTATTGCATACCTGAGATGTCAGGAAAAGTTGAAGTAAGTTTTTAATGCTGATATTTTTCCACCTGCAATCATGGATAGAACTTGGGTTTATTGTCAAGAAGAAAGGAAACAATATTCCTGTGGAATTATAACAATAACAATATGCACTGTTGAAAAAGACAAAGAAACATATGCTGGTGCTTCTCTGTTCAATTCATTGAAAGATTGCCAAAGGTTTGGGAAAGGCACTTATCTAAGCTGTCAGCAGAGAGCTCTAAAAGATTTGCCTGCTTTAAAAGGATGCCTGCATCCCCACAGATGAGGGAGGGGGAAATATCCAGACCAAATTTTCAGCTAAATATTTGTCTCACCCATTTTGAGATAGAACTCTTCAAGCTGGTGGCTTGAAGTTGGTTCAAATGCTTCATCATATCAGCTTGAGTCTTCATCCAGCTGCATGGTCTTTGCTATAAGGATTTCTCGTAGTGTTGAGAAGTAGCCAAGCATGTTTCCATTGGGTAACTGGCTTCAAACTGTTGTTTCTTAATAATGCAAATCCATTTTTATATTTTACAAAAAGAAAGAATAAAAAAAAAGACTTTGGGACACAAATTCAACATATTCAGGCAACCCATCCTTCCATGACCCTGAGAAACTGCACAAAGAGCAACCCAAAACAAAAACAGGTAGGGTAAATGTTGAAGGCAAGGAGTGCCTTTTTCAGGGCAGATGGTGTTCAGAGGCATTGTCTGTGTTAAAAAGAGGGAGTTCACGAGAGGGTTCAGAGGATGTTTTCCCACCACACAGCAGCATCTTCAAAGCACAAAGGCACTATCCTTTTCTGGTTTTACCACAAAGGACAAAAGCTATTCTTCAGTTTATATGTCTCATTCTATTGATAATAATTTTAACAGAAACAGACAAAAATGTGTGTTCTGAGAATCACAGTGGATGCTTTAGGGTACTCTTTAGCTTCTGTTGCTATGATTTAAACACACACTTTGTGCCATGAGTCCATTTCTTCCCCCTGCTATTTCTTTTACCCACTCAGTACAAATTTTTGTGCAGAAAGAGTAGTCAATGATACCCTTGCTCATGAAGCTTGAAACAGGAAAATCTATTTTTTCTAGAGCTGTTCATATGGGGAGATGAGAAAACAAAATATCATGCACAATATTTTTGTACACATAAGGAATATAAACGTGGAGAAAAATGCACATAAGACAAAATAAAACAACATCACCTATATTTATGGAGTGTGTAAATTCAGTGCAGGATGAAAAGAATATTTTCTGCCTGGTCATGTGAGCAGTATGACATTGTATGATGAAGTTTCCTCTGCTCTTGCCACTGTTCAGCAGCAGTGTATTGCTTCATTGCTTCAGTCACTGGGTTACTCATCTTGTGAGGTAAGTTGTCTTTCATGCAAGAAATTGATTTCATGTTTTGTGCATGTTTTATATATTGCCTTATACAGCCTTCGGTTTGCTTTGGTAAAACTGTCTTGCCTTTAAGTTCACGTGCCTATTCTGTTCTGATGGCAGTGAGAGTTCCTACCTTACTTTGTTTCACAGCATGACTTAACTTTCACAAAAGCCATACTTCCATGAACTTTTCCATGGTGAGATGCATCCTGAGGTATGAATCAGGACAATGCTTGCGTATCTTCAGCCAAATGATCAGCTGAATACCTTCTGGTACCTATTAATTTCACTCCATAGAAAGTACCATTTTTGAAACTATTATGTGCTTGCTTGGTTTTTTTTTTTTTTTTTTTTTTTTTTTTTTTTTTTTTTTTTTTTTTTTTTTTTTTTTTTTTTTTTTTTTTAGGGGGGGGAAAAATATTTTTTTGTATGCTTGGGTTTTTTTTTTTTTTGTTTTTGTTTTTTTTTGTTTTTTTTCCAGAGAGTGGAAGAATAATCCTGTGTAAGCCTGGAAGCTTGAAGCCTGAGAGGAATTGTTGATTTTTTCCTGATCTCCAGTGAGTTGGAAGCCTATAAGGGCTTTCAAGTTCTGCTAGGAAGACAGACCAGAATGGTCCAATGGACATCCTGAAAAAGGTTGATTTATTGGTCTTGAAACATCTGGAGGCATTTCTCTTAAAGCCAATTAGTTTAAAAGTTGGAGAAAATGTGACATCTATAATGATGCTGGAAAGATATAAGCAAGCCAACTGTTACCCATGTATAATGATAGAAAACAGATACCTTAATTTGATGGCACAGCTTTGTGGTCCATATGCCAGAAATTTTATGCAAGGAAAGCTTGGTAATATTTTTCTCTAAGGAAAGAAAAAATTGGCTCAGGAGGTGTTGCTTGTGGCCTCCCTTCACTTCTGTCCTTCTGTTAGGATATAAGACATTCTGAAAGTGGGCAAGTAGCTTGGTTCATTGGACCTGGGCAACACCCACAGCTGGTGGGGAGAGTGGTCATATGTTGGAGTCCAGAAAAGCTGGAAAGCTTTTCCTGTTGCTTTGAGGGGTCCCAGACCCCCCTGGGCACCCCACATTGCCTTTGGTCTGAGCCCCTGGAAAAAGCTCCCAACACTCCTGGATGAACTGCAAGCATCGAGAATGTGAGACAGATTGTAGTTAGTGTATCACAGGGTGAAAAATCATGGTTTTAGGTTTTGTAGTATACAGGTAAATGGAGGCAACATGGAGGATTCAGGGTGGTGGCCCTGTGTCTTTCTTTCTTCTCCTTCTCCTCCATTTCTTCTGTGGTGGTGGCACTGAGTGATAGGTAGGATAGATTTGAGGTAGAAGAAACATGTTAGCAAGAATTAATAGTTATTGGTACATTATTGAAAATATCTTACATTTGAATGGTTAATTGGGTAAAAAGTCTTTAAAACAATCTGCACTCAAGGTCTTGGGACCATTCTGCAGTGTGATTCTGGCAGTGCTAAGCTCAGGCAGGAGCAGCACACAGAAATTGAGATAAGAACTTAAGAACTTAAGAACACGAGAAACTGAAGCTTCACTTATGATTCCTGGCATGGAATGTTGAAAAAGAAGGAAAAACAGAAGAAAAAAGGGGCGGCAGGCTCCTTCAGTCATGAGGAGGAGGAGCACAGAAAGCAATTGGTGTCAGGGCTGGCAGCAAGCCTGGGCGTGAGGGGTTTCCTTGCTAATCACACATACAAATGGGTGATGTATGGCTCCTTGGCCAGCGGGCAGTGACAGGCAGCACAACACCTCATTGAACTGAGCAGACCCAAGCAGGACCCCCTACCTGACAGCACGAGCCCAGAATATATTGTTTTTCACATCATTAACACAATGTCATTTCCACTCATGTGAGCCAGAGATTCAGCAATGGTTCATTACTAGAGCAGTTACATACAGCTAAAGAAGGGCTCATTTGGGAGCAATCCCCCTGTATTCTGGGAGGTAATTTGCTTTTCAGATAATATTCATATTCTCCCAAAGGTAACATAATGATGCTTTCTCTTTTCCCCCTCCAAAAAATATCTATTTATTTAAATATTTCAGGTTTTTGTTTTAGATTTTTTTTTTTGAAGTACAAGATACTGTTTAATGGGTGGTCAGACAAGGTAGCTGCTGTTCTTGGCTTCTTGTGCAGGGACTAGGGCACCAGTTCTAGAAAAACCTGAAAAACTCTTCTGTCTGTAAGTGCCTGGCAGAAAAGCTGTACTTCTAAGATATATTTCATTTGTGAAAAAATAAAGGAAAAACAAAAAAGAAAAGGCGCAGTACTATGGGGTTCATCTAATCTAGTGGGCAATAATAATTTCTTGAGTGTCACCTATCTTTCAAAATTAAAATAACTGACAGATTCTAGTCAGTAGGTGAAAAATTCAGTTATTGCAGGTAAGAGCTGACAACATGCACATTTCAATTCAATTCAATTCAATTTTAGTATTTGGATGGCCAAGTTGCACTTCACTATGAAGAGGTAAAAAAAAAAAAGCTGCATTTTTTCTTGCAAATCTCTTAGAGAAGTGTTCATGTATCCTGAGGTGTTTTCAGCTGATATTTTCAAAACTGCTGATACAAAATATAATCAACATTTCTAGGAAAAGAAGACTGAAATAAAAGTTTTACTATCTTCTTTTTCAAATAGAAAAAATTATTGACAGATGTTGAAATCTGACATACATCTATTTTTTTGTTGTTTAACTGATGGTTTTAAAAATCTGTTTTCTACAATTTTAATGGAACTTGCTGCTTTATTATTAAATAGAAACAATATTTCAATAATATTGTCTTCAAAGAATAATTATGTAAAGCACTTTGCCAAAGTAAGTGAAAGTAAGTTCAAACTTGCTGGAATAAATAAGCATGATTGTCTGTGCTGATTAACTTCACAGGTAACTGTTCTCTAGTCATCCCTGTTTTAGAAATGTGTGGTTTTATTCCCTTTCTCCAACTAATCTTCACATATCCTTTGAATTGTAAGTCATCATCAAAATCAATTCACATTTCTCTACCATTCTCCCCTCTGCATTTTATACCACCAATCTAATTACCAACAATGTGTTGCATGAAGAACTCACAGTATTTTCACTGGAAGGTGCTATTTTGTGTTTCCATTTTTTTATTACTAAACTTTCTAAGACATAAAGGTCATTCTTGAGGTCGTCATGCATGATTTCAATCCTGGAATATTTGATGTTATTGATATTTTCTACAGTCATAAGCAGAAACCAGGGTTCATCATTTTAGTTCTCACAGAATTGCTTGTTTTAAAGCTACTCTGAATTTAACTTCATTCCCAAAGTTGGTCCTCCAGGAACTACGCTAACAGTTTTCAAATAGTTAAAACTTTGAACTACTCTTTAAGACTGTTACACTTTTTAAAAGTCGTCACTGAGTACTTGAATGCCACATAGCATGGCATAACATTTCAGGGCAATGAATAAACCTTTCCCTTCTGTTCCACTTCATTGTATTTCTATGGAAACCTGCATTTAAGGTGCAACTGGCTGACTTCAGGGGGAATCTAAGTTAAGCAGTATGCTGGCTTTAGGGTTTAGATAATTTGGTGATGTGATGATGAAAATAATTGAGGTAAATAATTTCAGTAGTCACCAATCATTCTCTAGCATTTTGGGCTGCAGACTAGAGTACTTAGATGAGGTTGTTAAATATTTTCATTAAAATCCCATGGAAGATACTGCAGCAGGCACAGTTAGCAAGAACAGAACTATAGATAGTAACCTCTCTGGATGAAATAGTTCCATTATCTTAAATAATGGAGTTCAGAGGAAGAAAGATAAAGGCATTTCCCCTTTTTATTTTAAATCCTCTAAGCATCAGGATCAAAAATGGGAGATAGATGTCTCTGTGGTATGAATGGAAAAAAAATTAGAAAGCACAACAACTATGGGATTTTTTTAATGCATGCAAGGATCTTGACATTAATCTGTCATTGTACAAATTCTTCAGCTACAGTACTATGTGTCTGCTGTAATTTGAAGGCTTGACTGACTTGTTCATGAAAGTGATGGGTTTGGGAAAAAATCCCTAAATGGAAACAAAGATGAAGGTTTTTTTTAATTCAAAAAGGATGTGACAGAAACAGGTAGAAAGTGATTTACAGCAGCTGACATGTGGAGCTGTTAGTCCTGCTTTTATTCTGTATGTCTTTTTGCCTCTGGTGTTAACCCTATGCCTATCAGTAGTTTTGATCTCTTGTCCCAACATAAAAGCAAGATTCCAAAGTAACATCATCCCACCAAAAACTGACCTGGTTTATCATAGCACAGAGATCTCTAGAGGGGTGACTGGTGAAAGGCTGTCATTCTGTGACACTCCCGGAAAGAGTCTTTTAAAAGTCAGAGGAATTGCATGCGTTAGTTCTGCAAAACCAGTGTTACTCACTGAGAGCTGTAGAAGCTTCTCTTGCTTGCTGAAGCCTCTCATTTGCATGGTACAAAATTCCAGGTGGAAACTGGCACTGTCATATATAAGCTATGAAGATCCACTGAAGTGCATGTTTGTATGAAGATCCAGGCAGACGTGACTGCAAATTTGGCCTCAAAGCAGTAACATTGAAAGAGACCATCTTTATTTAAAGCATATTTTTGAAAAATGCTTAAAAGTGAGTCCTAAACAAGTCTGTCTCCTTTATATAATGAGACTTTGTTGTAGGCAGATGTACTCGTGATTCCTATTCAACTCTATTCAGCAGAAAAAATGCTTAGTTCTCTCTCCCACACAAAATCTAAACTAGTTCCTTTTAAAATCAGACAGCAACCATCCCCAAATTTTGGTATGGGCATTTTATTATTCAAATCTTTTGTTTTAAATAAATTTAACTATATGAAAGGTTTAAGAAGCTTGTGAGCAAGAAAATATTCTCTTTACTTCTTTACAGCAGTAGAATATTGGGGTTTGGAGGGTTTGTTATTTGTGTGTTTTTTTCCCTCAGAAATAGTTCTTTTGTAGGAATGTAAAATAGATGTACTTGGTGAGTGTCTATGCTCTGTAGACATAGGTGACAATGGTACAGCCAGGATGTGATCACTGAGGTTTAAAGTTGTTTGTAAATCATGAATTCATCTACATAAGGCTTTTTCTGTAGCACATGGGCAGAGGTTATATTTGTTCTGCTTATTTTTGAGATGAATCATAGTCTGAATATACCTGTCTCTTCTTATTGTTAAACAATCACTAATAAGAGATTATACTGTTCAGACAGCAAAGGTTAGGTGAGATAAATCTTTCTGCTAACAGTTGAAGAGAATAGTCAGCAGAATAATGAGTAGAGTCTGTAGTGCAGCATTTGTGAAATTATAGAAGTAAAATCTATGGTTTTTAAGGAAAAGTGAAAAAATACGATAAAAAGCAATGACACTGGTTTTGATTTTTTTTGGTAGCCTAAAGAAATTTTACTAAAGCTGTGCTCATACCAAGGGAAATTAGTGAGGGAAATTAATGATGTTCCTGTGTTGCTTAAGGCCAACAGTTGTTGCCATAGGGTGCTGTCCTTAGAAAGACATGGATAAAAGGACTTTTTTTGATGTAACCTCCCTTTTATATATATATTCATATATATTTATATTTTCTCAGTGCCTAGGCAGTCCAAGTATGGTGTTCCCCTCTTTCCCCTTCCCTGCTATCCCTGGCCACTCCCTCACACTCCTCCTATTCCTCCTGTGAGGGAACCCAACTCCACTCCCCCGATTCCCCTGAAACTCCAGACCCTCTGCCTTTCCTTGCCTTTGCCTCTGGAGATCTGCATAACACCCTGTGAATGAAGATCTTCCATGCTCTCCATGCGAAGGCCTCTTCTCATCTCCTTCGCTGCTGTGTTGTTGTGAGGAGCAGGATGCCAGAGCAGGCCCTGAGGCTCCCCGGCCGGTGAGGGCCCCACGGTCTGTGCCTTCCGAGGGAAGGTTTGGAGCACGAGAGGCCGACCCGGGCCGGGCAGAAACGCTCTCTGGCACAGCTTTGTGGCTTGCCACTCCACAAAAAGCCAGCAAACCGCAACATCCAAGCACTGTTGTCCATTTGCTCTGCCTCAAATAACTGGAACATCACTGGGATAGAGAAGCCTTCTCTAAGTGGCTCTTAGGGGACCACAAGGCATTATGACTGCACTGATTTTCATACAGAAGCTTCGTCGGTGAGGCAAGTTGCAGGAACGTGGTATGAGTTAACAGTAAGTTGTGTTGGTCTTGCTAGGAAAGGAAGTAGGTGATATCATGGCATGTGTCTTTGCCTCAGGAGTTCTTTCACTGAAGAATGACCTTAGCTTCTAGGTTCCTGTCACCACTGTTCTGAAATGGCCTTTCTGTCTCTCACAGCTGGGGGTTCTCCATCCATGGGAGGTGCCAGACTGTGGGTATTCAAGACCATCTCCAAAGCTTCCACCCAGGCATAGAGGTCTTGGATTCAGTAACAGTAATAGAGCAGTAATAGACAGCAAATTGCATCCTAAATCATAACAATGTAGAAACATTCAGGTTGGAAAGGAACTTTAAGATCACCATGTCCAACTGTTAATTTTAGTCTTGCACTAAACCATATCCCTAAGTGCCACGTGTACACTCTTTTCAATGCCTCCATGGATGGTGAAAACTCAGATCAGTTACAAGGCTTGACAACCCTTTTAGTGGTGAAATTTTTCCCAATATCCAATCTAACCCCCTCTGGGTGCAACTTGGTGCTATATAACCCCCTCTTGGAGGCCATTTTCTTGCCTCTTGTTTCTTGGGAGAAGAGACTGACCCTTACATTGCTACACCCTCCTTTCAGGTAACTGTAGAGAGTGATGTTACCCCTGAGCCTTCTTTTCTCCAGGCTAAACAACCCCAGCTCCCTTAGCCACTCCTCACAGGACTCACTCTCTAGACCTTTCAAAGCTTTGTTGCACTTGTTGGACTTGCTCCAGAACCTCAATACCCTGCTTGTAGTGAGGGGCCCAGAACTGGACACAAGACTCAAGGTGTAACCTCACCAGTGCCCAGTACAGGTGGAAAATCACTGCCCTGGTCCTGCTGGCCACACTGTTCCCGATACAGGTCAGGACACCTCAAACACTGAAACAATTTTTATTGTCAGTAGCCAGATTAGGTTCTATTTGGGTTTTGGCCTGTCTAACTTTCTCCCTGCATAATCTGACAACATCCCTCTTGTCCTCCTGAGTTGCCTGCCCCTTCTTGCAGAGGTGATATACTCTTTTCATTTCATGAGTTCCGGCCAAAGCTCTCTGTTTAGCCAAGCCAGTCTTCCCCTCCAGCTCATCTTGCAGCACACAGGGATAGCCTGCTCCCATGTCTTTAAGATTTTCCTCTTGAAAAATATCCAGCCTTCCTGAGCCCCTTTGCTGTTCAGGACTGCCTACCAAGGGACTCTCTCAATCAGGTTTCTTAACAAGCCAAAGACTGCTCTGCAAGTTCAAGGTGCTAGTTTTGATAAGCTCCCTCCTTGCTTTTCCAAGAATTGAAAGCTCCATCTATTTCATGATCATTTTGCCCAGGACAGCTTCCAATCACCCACCCACTCTTCTCTGTTCACAAAGAACATGAAGCAGGTTTTAAATCCTCTGAACGCTCATCATGTAGTCTTCTCACTGAGGCCACAAAGATTCTCTGACTATGACTTAATCAAAACCTTGAAATTTTGACTGTAATTTCAAGATTTTTAAACATGGATAATTGCAAAAACATCAGGTGTTTTTGTAACAGTTTTTTTTTTAACATAGCATGGAAATTTCCTAGCCAAATAATTTGGTTGCATTCTGGTAAAAATTCTGTCTTTGAATGATAGAATTAAGAAGTCAAATTAGAAAGGACTTACTAGTGCATGTACAAGATAAAAGAATGGTCCAAGCCAGTGTAGCAAAGAATCAAACCTATGAGATAAGCTGTGGCAAGGAAGCAAATGAAAGCATACACAGTTTTATATAAGCATTTGAACTCCAAACACTCTGATCTGTGGGTTTGTTCATTTTTTTTTTGTTTTTTTTTTCTTTTTGTCTCTTTAAAAAGAAAAGGTTTAAAAAAACAATAGTTTTCAGGACAATTGGATTACCAACCTGTAACGATTTTATTTTAAAAGCATTAAGGCCAAGCTGTTTGCATTCATCTATGATGAAGTGAAAATACAATTAATCAACAAGTTATAAAAACAACCATAAATTACTCCATCATCACATAATACACAAAGTTAGGGCCTACAATAACAACTTATGCTGAGATAATACAGTGGAAACAGTGCATGAGGAGAACTAAATTCTACGGAATACTAGCAATAAGGATTTTAATATTAGAATGAAAGTAAGCTACTAAAAGACACGTAAAAGAGACCTTTGAATGCAGTAAGTGATATGATGTCAAAAGAAGGATCTGTAAAAAGAAACTGAATAAAAGAGCCAAGATGTTTACTAAGTATTAACAAAAATGACAAGCATCCTAAAGACGGCAAAAATGCAGTTTGAGGAGGCAACTGTGATTAAATGAAAGTAAACAAGCTGGAACAAGGAGGAAAGGTCTTTCTATAAATTGCTTTAGTTTGGAAATATGTTCTGGTCAAATGAGATGGTTACATAAGACTGTTGAAAGGCACCATTAAGCCTATTACCAATAGACTGCTCAGCTACCATATAATCAAAGTATGTTAAAGAATTCTTTCTGATAACACTGACATTAAAAGATATCATCAGACCCAGCTATTATTGTCTTTAATAGAACCACAAGTAATGTGGGGTGAAATGTGCTCAGTAAGATCAACATGTTGCTCATCATGGCTGAGGTCTGTTCTGTCATATTGCTTTTAAACAGATGGTTTATTTCATTTAATAGTTATAAAGAAATTCCCTCTAATGAGATTGTTCTGATTTATCCTTCAAGTAGTTGGTAGGAAACATGGCATTAAGTCAGTCTTTCATCTCCCAATTCTATTCTCATCTTTTTTTTGCTAATGTGTTAGTGAATAATAAAAAAATCCAAATTCAAACGCAGCTCAAATCAATCATAACATGCCTTAGCAAGCTGTCATTTACTTCCACTAAGCATATAAAGCACTGCATCAAATTAGTCTGTGCTTACAATCTCTAGAACAAAATCAAAGTTAAAAAAAACCTGATTGCAAGGTTTCATCTGTGTTCTTTTGAGTCAATTGTGAGAAATGAATCCATAGCAATTAGCAACAAAGCGTTAAAGAATTGAAAGAATTCACCCAAATTACCTTTGCAAATAGATTCAAAGTTGATGGTCTTGAAACTGAAACACAGCAGTCTTTTGAGTGAATTGGTGCAAATAATGTGTTAATGGGAGATCTTGGGAAATAAATTATTGTCAAGAACAGAGGTTGATAAGTAATTGATTTTCACTTTTGTCATCAAAGAATTAGTCTAATTGGAAGCAAACAAAGATGCTTCTTTTTTCTTTTACTAAAATGTAAATGTTAACAGATTTCAAGTAGAATAAACTAAAAAAAACCCCATCTTATTTCATTATATTGGGATATATTTTAAAACAATGCAAAATAGTGTTTGTCTACTTTAATTAGCTCTGTACCACACTACAGGTTCATTTTCTGTATTGGCTATGATTTCCTTTGACATAAATGGGAATGTAAGTTCAATATATGATATATGTGTTTAGCCAATGAAATGTAGCTGAACTGTATCCTGTCTTTTCATCATACACAGCTAAGTCTAGCAGGACGAGCGGCATCCCTTTCCTACTTACAGATGGAATGAATTGCTCTGTGGAGGTTCCTCTATTCCTTCTATGGCAAGATGTTAAGTGACATCTCCTAAAAAGTGGCTCTCAGACAAGACATTCCCCTGTCAGTATGATATCAGCTCCTGGCTAAATGTAATTACTATTGAAACAATTTCATGTCATGCGTGGGAGAAAGTGAATATTCCAAAAAGCAAGAATAAAAACATTTATCCAAACAGTGGGCCCAGAAATCCAGAAGCAGGTAAAGATCTTGAACTTTGATTTTGCATATAGTGGATGAATACTTTAGTTCCTGGGTCACTGTATAAAAGACTGGGATCATCATGCCAGTATCTTTTATTATATAAATTGGGGAAAAAAAAAACTGTTGACATTTTTCAGTGACAACAACCTCCCTCCCTCAAAATTTCTATATGATCAAGCAGAATGTCTTTGATAATTTATTTAAAAATAAATATTAGTCAAAAATACTGCAATACTAAATCAGAATAAACTCCCTATTGGCTCATTTTTCCTTCATGTGATCAAAATTTTGATGTAGGTGACCTGCCACTAAAATCTTCTGTATTTTATTAATTCTGAAAATGATTCCACTATGTATCAGCAAAATATTTAATTAATTCAGCTCACCAAAAAATATTACCATTAACTTTTCGCATGATTTTTATTAATTTGATCGTACTGCACATGAACAGCTTGATCAGAAGTGATGCAAAATTATGTCTGCTTAAAAAGTTGTGAAAATTTGCATAGGCAGAAAATAATTAGAAAATCTGGTGCTATGATAAACCTCTTGCTTTGAGTATGTTCTCAGAAACTAATTTTTGCCTCATATACTGATGACAATTTGCAAGCAGTCACCCCTTTTATTACATTCAGTTGCTAGCTCAAAATAAAATGCCACACTATGAATTACTAACATCACTTCCCACAGTAGCTGTGGTCTCCTTGGGGTTCTTTTGGCCAAGTACCAAACTAGCTCTGCTTGTGACATTTTGTTTGATAACATCATAAAGTGGTAAGGCCATGGAATGTATACATAGCAGTATGCACTAATAAAGTGTTTATCCTTTAATGTCTCCCAGATGCTTGCCTATAGCTTTTTCCAGAAGTAAAGAGAATGTGTTGGCTGGATGTGATCTCGTGTTTATATTGTCTGCTGGATCTACGTGATAAGTCACATTCTTTCCTCCTTTGCTTTTGTAGTATCAGTAAAGCAAGTGCTGCCTTAAAGGTCTGTTCCACTATGTGTAATGAATGCCAGGTCTATTAAATATCTAGGATCAAATGGTAATAAAACTGGATGTTAGAAGAACCTTATTGAGGGAAAAGCAGTCAATAATTTCTGTGTTACACAAAATTACAAAATTCTGTGAGACTCATAATGTTTGACTCCAGGGAGTTTTGGAGTTATTAGAATTAACAGAAGACTTCCCAAATTTAGGAGAACATTCAAGGCACAATATGTTTATTCTGTCATTCAGTAAGAAAGGGCACGACGCTGGGGATTCTTTATTACTTACCTTTTGACACTGTTATTTATGGTTGCTGAGACAGGTGCAAATGGCAATCGTTGTGACTACCTTTGTACTTACATTTTGCACAGCTGTAAATCACCAGCAGAATCAGCAAGTGCCGTGGGGCAGTAGAAAAATGAAACCCTGGCTTTTTACCCAGGTAGGAGTATCTCTTCAGCTAAGGCTGAAAATCAATCAAGAAAAATCAATTTAAATATTTTTACAAGTCAATAAAATGAAAATGTAGGGTTAGAAGTTTTTCATTGTTTACTCTGTGTGCTGGTTTTGGCTGGCGTAGAGTGAAGCACCTTCAGAGTAGCCAGTACTGAGCTGTGTTATGGTGTTGTGACCAAAACAGCGTTGATAACACAGCAATGTTTTAGTTACTGCTGAGCAGCCTCAAGGCCTTTTCTCTTCCTCACCCCACCTCAGCAGTGAGGAGACTGGGTATGCACAAGAAGAGGGAGAGGGCATAGCCAGGACAGCTGACCCCAAGCGACCAAAGAGAAATTCCAGACTGTATGGCATCCTGTTTGTCATATAGAGCTGGGGGAAGAAGGAAGGGGGATGCATTCAGAGTGATGGCATTTGTCATCCCAAGTCACTGTCACACATGATGGAGCCCCGCTTTCCTGGATCGGATGGCTGAACACCTGTGTGCCCATGGGGAGTGGTGAATGAATTCCTTGTTTTCCTTGTGCAGAAAGCAAAAGCTTTACTTTACCTATTGAACTGTCTTTATCTTAACCCATGAGTTTTCTCACTTTTGCTTTTCTCATTTTCTCTCTTGTTTTGATGCATGAGGAGTAGGTGAACAATTGTGTGGTGCTTAGTTGCCAGTTGGAGTTAAACCAAAACACTTTGTCATGAGATACCAGGTAATATTTTTGAAAATGTTTAAATGCTTTTCAAGCCCAAGTACTCTTTCAATTGCAATACAGACATTTAGGCCCAGACTATTTACGCTTGTCAAAGCACTTCACAGTGTATGCAATTTATTCTCTGTCTGTTACAGCAGCATCTGCCAGCACAGTGATCATCATCAAGGGTGTGATCTTTGGTTGACAGCAGAAATTTCCATTATACAAACAGTTGTACTGTCAAAACTGAACTTTTGCTGAATTAGCTAATTTTACTTGAAAGGGCTGGAAGAGAAAATGTTAGTGGAAGCACTGACTTGTCAGGATGACACCAAATGCCTTCAGGTCTGATTTTTTCCTAGTCCAAAAATAGTTTTAAATGTGTGGTGTGCATCCTATTTTACAGGATTTTTTGCAGCACTGCAAAGACTCACTGTGCAAGATCCAGGACAGGGGTTTGGGTGTTCAAATTTACCTGTAGAATACCTGGGTGTTATAGATATGGTCCTAGAGAGTCTCACATCCCATACTAACACGCCTCCCTGTGCACACTCTCTGAGGCACTTTGGAAAAAAAAAGCCCCACAGTCAGCACCTTGAACAGGTCGTAGCTTAAAGTCAGCTTTCTAATGGGAAAGCTCTCCTGAGAGAGCCACTAAACACCAAGCACAGGGACAACCCCCAAATGCCACCTATTGCATGTCCCAATAACAATGCAAGAACATAATTTTGTCCAGAGAAGAACCACAGACAAAGGATGATGACACAAAGCTCATAATCTTTTCTTAAAACTCCACCTTTTTAGAGTGGCAGAAACAGTAGCATTCTGATTCACTAACAAACATATATAATAATAACACATATCAAGAGGACAAGAAATTCATTTGTCTGTAGTACCTGAGGGGATCAAATCAGCTGTTTCTACCTTTCACATGGGGGGCTACAGATACTTTCCACCTGTTGCACTGAAGCTGTGCAAAAGATGATGACCATATGTTGAAGAACAGCAACAATCTGATAGTCGGGATCAGGTACAGGGGAGAGAGAAACATCATGAGCTATATTTTCACTGCTTCAGATCAAGACTTTTCAAGAAGATTTGCTGTAGTCTTATGCAATTTTTTTGTTCAGTTTGAAAAAGACCAGATGAAATATAATCACCATTCATATGCAGTCAGTTTAAATTACCTGACAGGTCCCTTTTGGCCTTTATTTCTGTGGTTTTTTATGCCAAAGCATTAATACTAACCGGAAATTGTCAGGTTGAATGAATAAGTTCTGTAAGATTTACTTTACATTGGCCTAGATAAGAATTAAATAGGGGTGAAAAAGATTCAAATATATGAAGAGCTAAAAATAAAGTAAACAATATAATATTTGCATTATTACTGTGTTCTCCTCAAAACACTTGGTGTCAACTTATTTTAAAGATATTTAATGCTTTAGGAAAGCGCTGCCTTAACAATAACTAAAAAAGAGGATATTTTCTGTACTAAGGATAAAGTAACAGTTATGATTGGCTGGGTTTTTCTAGAATACCAGAGAATCATAGAATGGTTTCAAAGGGACTTCAAAGGTCATCTAGTTCCAGCCCCCTTGCCATGTTGAGGGTACATCTTCCACTAGTTCAGGTTGCTCAAAGCCCCATCCAACCTGGCCTTGAATACTTCCAGGGATGGGGGCATCCATGAGTTCTCTGCACAACATATTCCAGCACCTCACCACCCTCAGTAAAATTTTCTTCCTAATATCTAATCTACACCTGCTCTCTTTCAGTTCCTCCTTATCCTCTCACTGTATTTCCTTGGCCCTCTCAAGCTCTCTTATAAGTCACTTTTAGGTACTGGAATTTTGCTATAATCTCTCCCCAAATCCTTTACTTTTCCACGCTGAACAACCCAGCTCTCTCAGCCTGTCTTCACAGGAGAGCTGCTCCATCCCTCTGATCATCTTGGTGCCCCTCCTCTGGACTCCTTCCAACTCCTTCCAACTCCATCCAATGTCCTTCCTTTTCTGAGGACCCCAGAGTTGGATGCAGCCCTGAAGTTGGGGTCTCCCGGGATCAAATAATATATTCTATGCCTGATCTGGAGATGGGAGACAACTTGAATCAAGTGATTAATTTTTTAACATGTATGCTGAGTCTAATTGGAGAGATGTGCTTTACAGTGTTTGTTTATGGGACATGAGCAGTCCTTTGCATAGAACAGGATTGGTAACCACAGTTAGTATATTGGTTAAAAAAATAACATATGTGCAGCTTTTTTTGGTCATTATTTTTCAAGACTGTGCTTAAACCAATGGCCTAGTGTTCAATAGTCAGTACTATTAAGATCTCCCAAATGATCACTAGCAATCAGATGGTCGATTTCCTTTATTAAAATCAGTAAGACATTTTTAGCCTGGGTAGGAATGGGATTTGACTAAGTGCATATAACACTGTCAAATTGGTTTGCTTCTTGTTTTCCTTCAGAGACACAGCTCTGTCAATAATCTCCACACATTAATTCTGTCGTGGATTCCAAGCAGCAAACTGAGCAGTAGAAATCTGGGTACAGAAGAAAGAGTAGTTTGTTGTGGGGATGGAATTATACAAAGAGCCTTGATATGAGCCAGTGCCCAAACTTGTCCTAGTAGGCAGGGTTCAATCTGTGCCATCAGTAACAAGGTCCGTATAGATGGACTTCAGGCGGCTGAAAATTCAGTCAAAAGGGAATATTTTAACTATATTTAGGGAGTGTAGCTGTAATTAGATCTATCATGAAACCGAGTGTAAGAAAAAACAATCACATCAATTTAATTTATAAAAATAAAAAATGGCCATGAACTTCAAATATTTTAAGGTCAGAAGTCACTGTTTGAAGTCCTGGTTAATATAGGTCATAGGACTTTCATGAATTAATTAGCATTGACTTCTATGAGACCAAGACCTTTACTGTTTATGTCTTCCCTGTTATATGTAACTGCTGAAATCACCAGATCAGAAAGAAATTTAAGATATTTTTCAGTTCATTCACTTCGAACTTTTCAATGTTATTTGCAGTCCACTGCATCAATGTCATATGATTCTATAAAGGGAACTCATATGCCCTTTCTCTTCTGGACTTTGCAAGAGCATAATTCTTATTAGCTCCAGGTAACTATGTAACTATGTGAAAATAAAAATGATAGCAAACTGATATTTCACAGAGAAAAGAAGGGAGAGGAAGAAGAATGAGACAGACATGGAATGGCAGAAATATGTTTTCTCTTGTCTCTGGATCAGTTTGCAGACTAATGGGATAAGCAGGTGAGAGAGGAAACACCCTTATGTTTTAAAAGGTCATTGCAGTGGATATCTCACTGCTTTTTACAAATAATTCTTCTTTCACATTTTTAAAGGAAACCGAAATCTTCAGTATGCAAAAGTGAGAGGAGTCTTTTATCCAAATAACTCAAAAGGGGATACCTTTGTGACAATATATGAATATGGAGATTATGTGGGATTTCTTCCCATGTGTATTCACTTTTCCTTTGCAGATCTGTAAGTATAGGGAAATCTCTACCTGATCAAGTTGCTGTTGCATTAATTAACTACTACTGGATTTGTACTTATTTTTTATAATTTTTTTATTTTTAATTTTTTAATTGTTTTGTGAATAGTTGTAAAGTTTGGAACCTACAGCAACTTGTGGCAACTTATGCAATATGTTAAATATATACTGTATGAAAGCATTCCTCTTTTATTTATTTTGAATCATCTTCTTGATCATTAAACTTGATGATCTAGTTTATTTGGTCATTTCTTATACTGGACATTTTCTTTTTTATTGGATATGACTGGGCTAGTGATAATTTTTCTCCACAGCAACACATATGGTTCTGCGAATTTGTGATCTAAACACAGGGATTGATAACACAGGGATGATTTAGCTACTGCTGAGCAGTGCTTGCAGAGTCAAAGTGCTTGCACTGTTCTTCCTCTCACCCCATCCTGGCAGTGAGAAGGCTGGGGGTGCACAGCAGAAGAAGCTGGGAAGGGACATAGCTGGGATAAATACCCCTTTGGATATTCCATACATATGGCATCATGCTGAGTGATAAAAGCTTGGGAAAGAATGAGTTCATGGCTATGGGGTTTCTTTTCTCAAGTAACCATCACGTGTGCAGGGATTCTGCTTTCCTGTATATGGCTGAACATCCGTTTGCAGATAAATTTCTTGTTTTGAGTGTGCAGCTTTGCTTCACTCACTAAACTGTATGTCCATGCCTTCTCAGCTTTTACTGCTCAGATTTTCTCCCTCATCCCACTGGGGATGGTGGTGAGTGGGTGACCTGGCGGGTGCTCAGCTGCTGACTGGGGCAACCCACCACAACTGTCTGGCAAAGTTATCAGCTTTCTTCACGAGTCTTTTAGAGTTACTATATTCCTTTCTGAGATTAGTGAGAATTAGAACTATAAATGACTTGCAAGATGCAACTGCATCACAGAATTGAATGGTGAAATAACATTTTTTTCTGTTGTGGTATCTATTCCTTTCCTAATAATTTTTATCATTTTGCTTTCCTGTGTGATAGCTACGGGTAATTTTCTTAGATTATCCGTTGTAGTGTAGAGATAATTACCGCTCAGATAAAAAACTAACTAGTTCAGAACTCATCATGCTACATGCAATTTAAGATTGGTTTTCTCCCATGGGCACAATTTTCCGTTTATTAAGACAGAATTTCATCTGCTAGTTGCAGTATCCTTTTAAACCCCCTGTAAAGAGTCAGTAGGCCAAATAGTACCTGCGGGGTTCTCTTGAGATATACTGTTCTATACCAATCAAGGTGATAAACATTACAGAGAAAAAGGGCTCCAGGAATTTGAACTAGATTTTCCAGAAAGCTATGACAGGGATTTTTTTGTGCATAATTATTCTCTGGGAAAGCCTTATATAAGTCACAGTGATTTATACTGACAAAAGACAGTGATGTTCCACTTTATCTTTTAATCATGTGACTATTATCTCAAGTTATTAAAAAAGAAGTTTGATACTAGCCAATCCTTTTTCTACTTTAAAAATGAACAGATTGTCTTCTCACATTAATGAGCAATATTACATGTCCTTGGCTTGAGAGGTATGGTCACTTTGAGATATAATTTTCTGACACTAATACCCTAGTTCAAAGACATAACTAAATACAGAGTAGAGTGGAAATTTACAAGGGATCATATGAATGAATAATTTGCTCAGGTAAAATAAAAAGGACATTAATTTCTCCTTGAAAACATTGGGAAATCCCTTATTAATCTAACATATCAGACCAAAGAAATGTGCTGCTACTAATACATGTGATAGTTTTGTAAAAATATATCAAAATTAAATTTAAACATATTTAAAAGGAAGTTGTCTCAACCACTTGAGATTGCTTTGCTGTTCTTCCAAAAGCAGTTATTAATTCTTTTTCCAGAATGGAGTAAATAAAAAAGTTGTGGTTAAAGACTGGGTCAGTCCAGAACAAAAGTCAAGACTGAAGCTTGGTAAATATAACGGTATTTGTTGAGGAGACTGCCTGTTTGTAAGACAATGGCCTAGGAATCTTTCAGATTTTGTTTGAAATCAAAAGGTCAAAGCAGGTGCATTGGAGGAGGATAAAATATGCATGGAGTAAGTTTTTATTTGAGACCTTGGGGTAGAATATCAGGGGTAGATGTTTTTCTTTATCAAATGTTATATTTTTTTTACCAATCTATACCCACTGACACCATTTCAGGTCCCAGAAGTGTTGTTGTTTTGTTGAACAACAAGCCACTCAACAGCTGAAGGGGAGGCGTAAGATGTGGGTTGAAAATTAACACTTATTCACAGATCCTCACATCCTCTTTCCAAATATATATCCCTAGCCAAATTTTTTTCCTGCCTCTAACATGCATTAAGTGTTTAAAAACATAGTATTGGACAGGCTCACTCTGTAACAAGAATCAAAGACATAAAAGACGGAGACATCAAAGGCATAAGCATGGCAAAGTACAATTTGATCACAGGCATAGTGGGAATGTACATCTCTTTGCACACATTTCAAGTAAAAAGCATTAAATGTGCATTAAGTGCCATGACTGTCCACCATGCATGGTGAATTGTGGTGGCTTTTCTGTCATGCTTTCTCCATTTTGCTTCCCCACCAAAGCTCTGGCTGCAACCCAGACATTGCTGGATAAGCCTGAGGTACTCAGCATAAGGTGCACATCAAAGATGGAGACAAAGTAGCAGGCATGCTGTACAGGCTGGCAATACTCAGCTGGTGGCAGCCTGTTGGGATAATTTTCAACTTGTTGCCAAAATTGCCTCCAGGCTTTGCTGTGATCCACATTTGGGACTTGGCCCAGGAACAGAGTCAGGATGCTGTGAAGTTTGTCTTTGATGCCTGTTATCGACTGTGCCCACTGCAATGCAGGCACAGCTGAAAGTACGGTCCGGCAGCTTTCGCACTTCTAGGCAAGTCCCTGATCAGCTTTCCAGATTATATCTTTCTGGCCTCCTCCCCCAATGGAACTGTGCCTGCCTGACACTTGCCTGTCTCTCTACACTGTAGCTCTCAAGGAGACCATTTCCTCTATGATTTTCTGGAATAAAGCAGTTGTGAGACTTGGAAGCAATGATATTTTCAGCTGGCGCATTTCCCCCCAGCCAGGAGCAGCACGTGCAGTTACATGATGCTCGGAGCTGACAACAGACAAGGTGACAGCATTCACAAAGGACACTTTGGAGAAAGCTTCTGTAAGCTTCCTCAGCAACTCTGAGGTACTGAGTTGCCTGTGTTAAGATTTGTTGACTGCGAGTTTGCTGTGCTTGCTTTCTAGCTTGTTTTCTTATCTGGAAGAGTATTGCCCCTCCCTAGTTAGATTTATGCTCCAATACTTGAAAATTAAGGGGTTTAGCTTCAAATTGCTTGGCTACTGAACTAAAGGACTGTGGGTGAAAGCTCTTGTCAAAGATACAAAACATGTCTAACCATATCTTATTCAATAATTCACAGTACTGTTCCCCTTGGTCTATGCTTAAGCACCAGTAGGAAAATACAGATTTTATCTCACTTTTTTTCCTTAGTTAAATCCTCAGGAAGCTGCAGATTAGCTATTTTAAGGTATGATTCAGACAATGACTCTACAATTAACTCTTTTGCAGGCTGTAAATAGAAGGCAGAGGTTCATTATGTGACCTTGCTCTCATTTCTTCTCAGGAAACAGAGGAAATATTTACAGTGCGTCTGTCCCATTTGATATTTGTGATTGGCAGGCTAAAGGTGGCCAAGTTTGAGCTGTTTATCCTAAACTCTCTTACAAATAATGAAAAGAAATAAGTATAATTATTCTCATCCTAAAGTGTCTAAAACAGATCAAGTGAATGGTGCTGTAAGAGTACCAAGAAAGCCACCAGGGAATCTCTCATCTGTTGACATCTAAGTAGCAAAAACTTAAAATTGAGGTCAATCCTACTCTAATCTGTTGCTTAAATGTCAGCTGCATTCCATATGGTAGCATGTTTTTGTAGGAGAGTGCCAACAAATTGAGTTTGGGTCTTGTTAGAAAAAATTAATGCGAGAAGACAAAAAGTAGGTTTCTGTTCCAGGTTCAGACTCCTGACCATAAGGCAACTGCTGTGCAGATATCTATATGTGAGCTACATTCCATAATGTCAAGGGGGATCTAATTAATACAGGTAGTGCTTTTCATCTGGGCAGATGAACAGCTCTTCTTAGGCTGAGCTCTGAGTCCTCTCTTTTCTCTGGCCATAATGGAAACTTAGGCACCATAAAAATGAATTACAGTGATATTTCATCCAGTGATTTAATCTTAGTAGGCGGATGAATGACTGTGCCTTCCAAATTTTTACTCATGGTCAGGCTTGGAACTGAGATCATGGGCATGTGCTTTTGTCTGTCCTTGGCTTAGCAAATAATGCCTCACTCATGCTGGGCTGAAAGGTGTTATAACAATTTAGTATTTGAATGCTGGGGAGATATAAGGACTACACAACACTTTTGCCCTTTTTGTGATATATGTATCAGTCTAGGAACTGTTATTCTTTGACAAAGGAATTTATATGCTTTTCTATGATTCTTTGGAATTTTCAGCTATGACACTGTCACAGTTTAGGCAGAATTGCTGAGTGAGATTTTAAAATGTTGAATAGTATAGATACAGGGAATTCTAGGGAATTGATAGGCATAAGTGGGACAATATTAGTTCCTGGCTTGAGACCTTCAGAAGCTGTCACAATAAACGCACATCAATGAGAAAGGAAAAAACTTGTGCTGGAAGAACATTTATTGTTATTGCCACTATACTGTGGGTTCAGGAGTTATAATAGCTCATGGTAACTCCTCATAGAAAAACTACATGGCTCATAAGTGCACAACCTTCGTGACTTTACAACTCAGTCAAGATCTATTGATCTTTATAATGTCAGGGCTTTATAGTGGGTGGTCTTAGAAATATTTAAAAGCTTGCAGCTTATGGGGTACAGAGTACCTTCTGAAATCAGTATGTGGCTTCTAAAATTTCTAAGCTTGAAATTTTTACATTTTATTTTTTTTTACATATTCTCCTGCATTTAGATCCTGGGACCTGATTGAGACCTGGAAAAGCTTGAGAAGTCTCGCATCTGGGTTGGTCAAACTCTCGTATCAGTACAGGCTGAAAGATGAATGGACTGAGAGAAGCTGTGCTAAGGAGTTGGTGATACTGGTGGATGAAAAACTGGGCATGAGCTGGCAATGTGTTTTTGCAAGCCAAAAAGGCAGTAAAATGCTGGGCTGCATGGAAAAAAGTGTGCCCAGCAGGTCAAAGGAGGTGATTCTGGCCCTCAGCTCTGCTCTGTTGACACCCTACCTGGAGTGCTGCATCCAGCCCTGGGGTCCCCAGCACAGGAAGAACATCTACCTGTTGGAGTGAGTCCAAAGGAGGGCTTCAAAAATGGTCAGAAGGATGATACACCTCTATTATGAAATCAGGCTGAGGAAGTTGGTGTTGTTCAGCCTGGACAAGAGAAGGCATTAAGAAGACCTTTTGTGACTTTACAGTACGTGGAAGGTGCTTATAGGAAAGATGGGGACAAGCTTTTTATCAGGGTCTGTAGTGATATGACAAATGGTAATGGTTTTAAAAGAAAAGAGAGTAGATTTGGACTAGATATAAGGAATCAATTTTTTTAGGATGAGGGTGTTGAGACACTGGAACAAGTTTGGCTGCTTAACCATTTTCTTCCAAAACCCACAGTCTAAGTTATGCTACTGAGTGCATAGTACAAAGTCATCAATATCAATGGATATATCCATACCTGTGGATAAAATCATGCCTTCATCTGTGCCATGGAGGTCTACTGATCCAGACTCATACTTTCTGGTCCATATTTCTACAACCAGATTGGAAAGCTAGTGTTACTGTGTTATTTAGATGCCACTTCCAGTTCAAGAATTTGCAAGAAATTGCACCTGAATCTTGAATCTTGTGAGTAGAGCAAATGAGAGATGATTCAGAGAGGGCTGAGAATTTTGGTCATGTGCAAGGTGAAGTAATATATTTTGGTTTTTTCCCTCTTACAGATGTGGGGTTTTTTTTCTGCTTGAGATTTTGTTTTGGAGGCACCTAAATTCTTTACTTTTTTTGAGTTTTATTTATACAGATATGAAAGTCTGGCAATGATGTCAGTGTACAGTAAGTTAGTGTTCTCATTTATCAATTTTGATGTTTAATTTCTAACTATGGTATTAAAAGAAAACTAAGCTGAAATATTCCCTTAAACTTGCTTTAAACCCCATTGCTTTCTAAAATAGCATTAAAATTGTACTTTAGAAAGATCTTTTTTCTGCTTATGAACTCTGCTCATGACAGTGTAGTTTTCAATTCAAAGCTCTATGAAGTAACTGCCTAGAAATACTGAGTTCTGTGGTGAGTTTGGGTGATACTTGTTATCTCAGGCAAGAGCAGTTCTACGCCTGTGCAGGTGGGAAATAGAATTGTTTTGTAGAAAAAGACCTGAGGGTCCCAGTGGGGAGGAAGTTCAAGATAAGTCAGTGCTCTGCCCTTGCAGCAAAGAGGGACAATCTCATACTGGGCAACAAGAGTGTTGGCAGCAGGTCAAGGCAAGTGATTATTGCCATGTATTCAACACTTGTGAAACTACGAATTTCATTCCTGTTTTGAGCTTTTCGGTACAAGAAAGACATGGACACACTGAGTTCACCAAGCCGGTGAGGGGACTTCAGCACTTGGAGTACAAGGACGGACTGTGAGGGCTGGATCTGTGAGGACTGGTTCAGCCTTGAGAAGAACAGGCCAAGGGTAGACCTTGCTGTTGCCAATAACTTGGAATAGAATAGAAGTTGGAATACTGAAAAATATTATTAAAAAGAAAGAAAATTTCTTCTTGCGAGATTGTTTAAATACTGGAACAGATTATGCAGAGGGGTTGTGTGGACGCTGGTCAAGGAGAAATTCTCCAGCTCTCACCCTCTTTGTAAACTGAAGTTACATTCTCATGAGACAGGGCTGAGAAATCAGAAGACAAAGTTTTGCTCTAGCTGTGGGAATTATTATCTTCTCTCAGCTAGAAGCTGGGAACCTGAAGAAAGTTTTTGTGAACTGTCTGGGATGTTTTGAGAATGCCTATCTCAATGGTATTTGTTGCTTTTGTTATCCTAACGGATTTCTCTGTAGCTAGCCAATTGTTGCTGGGTCTTGTTTCTCTCTCTGCTCCTGACCATGCATGCTGGAAGAAGCATCCAGGTCATAGAGAGCAGCTGGATCTCTGGAGAGATTTCTTTGTCTTGTCTGCTTGCTTGTCCCTGAAATAAAGAAGATATTTGCCTTCTGATGGAGTTGTTCTTATGTTGCAAATGGCCAGCGATGGCCATAAATTGCAACAGGGTTGTGGATTCTCCATCTTTGGACATACCCAAAACCTCACTGAATATGGCTCTTATCCACCTGCTTAATTTGCCTTGCTTTGAGCAGCAGTAGGAGGGCCTCAAGAAATTCCTTCCAATGTACTTCACGATTTTGTAATTCTATAAGGTAGGAATAAAGAATTGCAGAGGAAGTATATTCTAAAACTTCTGCTGAATTGAGGAAAATGAATGTTTTATTTGAACAAATGCCTTGTTTGTTCCTTGGTTATATAAACCATTTAAGAACCTGTCCACAGTGGAGAAATTGGTAGGTGGTGTCTTAGCCACACGTTAATTTACTGAATTGATTACCCAGTGGGTATGGCCACACAGCTCATGCTGGGTCATGCAGGGTCATTGGCAGCACAGAGGGTTGTCCGAAGGGACTGAAAGGTCAGACTTACATGCAAGATACAGGACAGTTAATCAGCAATTGAGAGTTCCTGCAGGTCAACCTTTTCTGTGTCTGCGTGTTCAGCTTATAGTGAGTACCCCAGGGAATGAAAGAATGAACTAAAAGTGCTCACCATTTGCTGGGGCTAAGTGTTTACACACACAGTGGCAGTAAATTAGCTTCTGGCTAGCTGACATGGCAAACTATCATCTTCATATCTCTGCCTAGTCTTTTTTTAATCCTTTTCTTCCCGTTTTGTTATTGTTGCTTCTACTGTTTTGGTTTATTTATTTATTTATTTGTTTGTTTGTTTGTTTGGGTTTTTTGTTGTTTGTTTTTTTATTTGTGAGCTTTTTTCTTTTCTTCCACTTCTCTGTTAAATCTCAGAATTCTTTCATGTGTTCTTCCCAATTTTCCATTCTCCCCAGTAGTTCCTCAGATAATCTGTTACCTAAATTATCACTCTGTATCTGGTTTTTCTCTTAATGTGATTGTGAGTTCTTTAGGGTAGATATTGGACTGATTATGTAGAACATTATTGAATTTATTAAAGGGAAAAAAATTTTTTTCAAGGTATTTAAGCATCTGTTTGTGAAGCACCATGTAAATGCATAACAATAGCTGTGATTAACACTAGTAATATTACTGTTGTCATGGTTAATAATAAGTGTGATCAATATCAATATAAATATAATTTGTCACTAGTGCAGTTGTTCAATGAAGATGGTTTTGATACTAATAAACACTGTCACCAAATATTCTTCTTGATTATAGAGGAGACATCCTAGTAATTTGCCTTGCTCATAATGTACCTGATGCAGGTAAAATATTAGATGAATCAGTAGTTATTAATGTACTTCAAGCTACTCCTTTATTGAGAGTAATAATTATTGCTTGCTTCCATTCATCAATCATTTTTCACTGCAGCATGGACATGCACATATCAGAATGTACATATTCAAGGGGGGTTCACTGAACTCTTAGGATTTTATTCTCTAGTGTTTTAATGGCTTAGCTCTGTAAGGTATATTTTTTAAAATTATGTATTTTTTTCTTTAAGAAATCTACAGTCACAAAAGTGACACCCCTGATTATGACCTAAAAGGTAGTAAATAAGTACATTAATTTTATTATGTCAAAAATAGTTGGAGGGGGAAAGAATTAGAGAAAAGCCTTACAGCTCTTTTGTGTTACTTTTCTCAGAGTATCAGTTCATGGCTAGCATGGCAAGCAGGCTCCTGTGCTAGATGGACTTTTGATCTACCTAGGCAGCAACTTGTATGAGCATGGCGAGCATGAGATCCCTTTGGGTAGACACCCCAGAAATCAGCCAAAAGCCGTACCTGAATGGGACATAATGAGAGGGGCATGGAAAATACTCTAATTCAGAATAGCTCATGGACTTAAGTGTTGGGCATTCCTTGTGGTGGAATGGAGCAGTGGATATGAACCTTCTCAAAGAGAAGGAGGCTTAAGCCTTTACCTCCTTCAACCGAAGTGTGCGTTCTTGGCACTGTTTTAAAAGGAGGTGGTGACCCACCATGTCCTCAGTTTGGTGCTGATTGTAAATCTCTGTAGGGCATTTCTTATCTGCCTGACTAGGTTGGAGGAAAATGCAGTTTTTGAATTCTCCTTAAGTACAGGGCTGAGAGGACTGTTCAGCAGCTCAGCTGTATCCAGACATTTATAACAAATAAGACTTTGCACACCTGGGAAGCATTAATATTAACCAGCCAAGATCTTGCCAGGAATAGAAACTTGAATTATACTTTTGTTTCATGAGTTTCTTTTCAATACTTGTCTCAAGAGTTGTGGCTTAGCCACTGATGTCATTAATTATAGTGAGTTAATTCATTAAATAAACCAGCCTAGATGTATGTTGTAACATATTAAACCAAAATTGCTTTCACATTCTCCCTTATAAAATATTTGATAATGATTAAAATAAAACCCTCCAATTAAAAAAAAATCAAAAAAATTTTATATATATATTTTTAAATGGTCCTACCAAGTTGTTTAAGTTACTATTTCATGTTTGCCTTGTTATGAAGCCCTAGCTTCATATTTGACATATATTACAGTGTAAAGTTGTTTTAATTAAAGTAAACAAGTACATCACATTTTAAAAATAAATAGAAAAGGTTAAAATTTATTTTGAAGTTCTTAGCAAAGGAACAAAATAATCCTGTGGAAGAGGACTTTAAAAATTTTAAAGCACAGCTCCACTCCAAAGACAAGTTGAAGCCAAATATCTGGGATGTTCCTGAATTGTGGATTAGCAGAACAAAGTAGGTTTTTTCTTTTTCTCTGAGCTTGCCTTCCTTTGTGTTCTTAAAAAAACAAACCAAAAAAATCCCTCCAAAAACCCCAAGCCCTTTTGTAAGTCTTTGGAACTTTTATTTCTGGACAAGAAAAGAGGAGGCGTATGCACCCAGAGACTTGAGAATGACGGACAGTAACTGGTAGCTACAATTAAACATTAATTAGATAATCACTCTGCTTTATTCTGAATGTTTGTGCCATCCCAGAAATCTCAATGTGCTATGGTAATTAGATAGACTTTCTGCATATATTAGGCTATATTAAGACAGTTTATGTGGATAACAGTTTCTTCATAGACTTGATTCATGATCACTTCCATTTTAATTAATTTATTTTTATGGGAGTGATAGGAAAGTCATTCAACTGCACCCCCGCAGTGTGGACCCGAGGGCCTTGTGTTGAAGTGTTTTTTAGTAACAGAGGTAAGTTAATGCTGGGCAGACTGAATTTACATAATAAGTGGCATTTTTATGTACATGTGCAAAAAGAACTCATTTTTTATTGTAATATGACTCACAAACATTCCCAAAGGGTAGAAATCTGTTATTGCCTTGTATCCTCATTCTTATACACGGTAATCATTGTATGAACAAACATATGCACCAAAAAAAATCCTGTCTCTTGGATTATAAGCAGTAATTATCTCTGCTTAATATATCTGTCACACTGTTGGTAACTGTCTGATGGGGACTGCATGTGCTATTTTGCATTCATTCAGGCTTTCAGTAATTTTTTTTAACACTTGAGAAAATTCAGTAAAGCTCAGCTGTGCCTGAAATATTAGAGAGTGCTACAAAATCTGCTTGATTATATCAGTCAATACTGCATCAGAGCTTTGCAATTTATGCACTGCAAATGGATAGTTCAAGTGTGCTCCCAAACTGAAACAGGTCACGACTTGTACTCTGCTCTACTAGAAATTGCTTGGCATTTATGTGTTTGTTTTTCCACTGTAATAAATATCATGCAATAAGGATAATTACTTTTAATTCTAGGATGACATGTCATAAGCTTGATACTGCAAACTTGAAGAGAGGCACAAGGTAGAGCTTCTCTCTTGTGGTTTGCCAGGCTTTCTGGGGGCAAGTGTCACTGACATCCAGATAATCTCCAAAAATACGTGCCAGGAAGTGAACAGCAACAGGTGATAAGGTTAAGATTCCCAGAGGAATTTGTAGTAGAAAAACCTATCTTTTAGGCACATTGCATCCCTGCCTGAGAAGTTCTCAGGAATTAGATACACAAGCATGAGCCTCACTTTAACCAATGAGACACTTATGAATTAACCACAGGAAAGCAGAGAGGAAAGGCTTGGTAGAAATAATTTTTCTAATTTCCAGGAAACTAAAAACCTTTTCTGAGACTTCCGGAGGTGCCCTTCTTCAACTGGGACCTTTTAAAGGGGGGCTAGAAACTTGAACCAAGGTATGATCAGAAAATACCCCTGGGATGAATGTCTCCTTTTTTTTCATGAGTTTGGTGATTATGGAACACACTTGACAAGGGGAGGAATTTGTTGAATACCTCTCACTATATGAATAGTTCTGAGAGTGCATCAAATGAAGATTTTGAGCATCTGATGAATCGTAATTGCAAAAATCTTCAGCACAGCTTGTGAATGGATCCAGGACCTTGAAGATCTACCATCTCTTTGAGAATGCAAACATCTCTGGGCACATGAGAAGGGGTTAGTGTGCCAGTGCCAGAACAGGAAAAATATCAGGCACATTAGCCACAGAAAGACTTCTATAGATGTGAAGTGTAGACAGTTCGTGAATCTGTGGGGGTTTTGGTTTGGTTTTTATTGCTCCTTTTAGCCCATCGATTTTTCTGACATGTTGAGCTCAGTAAGACTATAGCAGACATTAGGAAGGGAGGAAAAACTAATTCATCTTAAGATAGTCCTTATGTTCAGAAAGCATTTGGGAAGAAAACATGCAAGAAGAACGCATAAAAATATTCAGCTCAGATTTACTCCATATGTCAGAAAGTGTCTGGTTCACAATGTGCACACCTAGGAGCTGTGGTGTATTGATCATTACAGTACAGTCTTACTACATCAGAATAGAAATTTGAAGCCAACTGTTCAGTTTCCATTACTGATTTTCACTGTCTTTAGAGAAATCAGAGATTCTCCATATTCAAGTGCAAAACTGAGAATCTTATAAGTCATTCTATTTTGCTCAAACTCTTGAAGAAGTCAAAACTGATGGGTTTCTGTGCTATGTATATGGGTCTTGGGGTGACTTTATGATGATGTTGTATCCCATATTGCCCAGATATGAATTCTTTGCCTTTCTGTGCCTTTAAACTGAGCCTGAGAGGGGAGAGAAAGGAAAAAAAGAAGCCAGATAAGCTTTTTCAAAGGAGTTCTGTGCTCCAAGGTCACTACTCTTCTGTGTGCTTTTATGGCAGCAAGAGTGGAGGAAAGTGCCCTTCTTTTTTCCTTCTGAGTTTTTTGGCTTTTTCTCAGGAGAGAGACAGTGAGTTAAAATTCTTTGTTGTTTAGCCAGCTCGCTGTTTCTGCTCTGGTCTGGATCACCAGCACTGCGAGGCCCACGCCATGGCCTGGAGGGGTCACACCCGAGCTCTGGAGGGAGAACAGCCACATCTACAGAAGGACTTGAAAATCTTACCAGGTTTCTCTCTACAGTGAGAGATTTTATTATTTAGCATTATTATTCTTTTCCCATGTGTTTGTTAAATAAATAGTTTTTTGCCTATTCACTTTCCTCCGAGGAACAGTTCTTTGCCAAACCTGGTGGGGGAGGGGCGGCTGTAACCTGCCTTCTATCAGAGGATATTTTCCTCCAAATTTGCCTCAAACCTGGACAATATGAAATAGATATCTTGGCAAATGGGAGTTCATTGCCTTTCACAGTGTGAAAAGTGCATGCTAAAGCGAAGTTCTCCTAGCCTCAGAATTTTTATTGTGTGATGTTACTGACTACCATGAATAGAAAGAGGGAGGGTTATCCCTTATGAAAGAGAAATCATAGTCACTCTAGGACCCAGTTTTTCTGCTCTATTCCACGAGAATTTGTTACCAATCAATTCAGTTGGCTCCTATCTTCTGAAAGTAATCACTGGTTCTTATTCTAATTAGCTGCGTCAGTGAAAGAATGTTTTTGTACACTTAAATTTCTATTGCTTATACTGTACCAGTTCCCAGTAGTCAAAAAGACTATGGACATTTGAAACAGTTTTTTACTGAGATCATCTTATTTTCAAGGGTTTAGACATTCAGTATATGATATGGGCTGTTCCGTATGAGTTACTTGGATGTCAGAGAACAGTCCTGGACATTCACTTCAGTAGGCAATAGCCTCAGTGGACAAAGTTGGTTAATTCAGGGGTTTAACAGAGAAATCTGGGAGAAGAGATACTGCACTGGATCTCTTTCCATTTGGCCAGCTCTAGGGAGGCTCCCTGTTCAGTGAGATATCCACCAGTTGTCATGTCAGTCAAATCTTTCTTCTCTTACAGCTTAATTATTCTTGCTATAGTGTATGTAAAACAGTTGAATTAGAGAAAATTCCCATGGTGAAGAGCTGAATGAAGCTGCAGGTTAACAAAAGCCTTTTATTCTTACATTATCTTTTAATCTGTTGTATAAATGTCACAAGCAGGATCCACTTTAATTAGCAGGAAGACAGGTGATGTGATACACTATTCTTCAGCTAGAAGCAGCAGTAGCAGATATCGATTGATTAGAGTATGACTCTGATCGTGGAGACCCAGCATGAGAGCTGTAACAGAAGGACAGGGCAGCAAAGACATTGGGCCCCTTTGATGAGGTGTGACAAAAATGCCAATAGTGAAAGAAGCCAAAGCTGGTATCTTTGCCTATTGCTGTGACTGGCTGGGCTCGTGTAATATTTCACTAAACACAGGAATTTGTTATCAGTTTCAGTGTTGCTTTTGTTTTTGACAGAAGCAACAGCAAGTACTCTGAATGTTGCTTGACTTTATCCAGGGTGAAACTGACTGACAGAATTAGGAATTGTTTCTGCATGAATGTTGATTTTATTCTCAGAACACTCATCAGCAACACTCCAACACTGTACAAGCAGGTTAGTCTGCCTCAAATATCCTACCTGTACATTCCACTGCAGCTGCTTTTGCTTTCATGAGAATATAAACAGCAAATTTTACTGTCTTGATATATTTAAAACCAGATGGTTGCCCCACTTAACACTGGGCAAACAATGCAATTCCTCCTTTTTTCTGATTTTTAGTATTTGTTTGATGACTAAAGCACCAGGGTTTAATCATTGCTGTTACACAGCACCGCATTTCGTGTACAAGCCTTTTTATGTATCTTGTACACTTATATTATAGAAGCATATCCATTCTACTGCTAACTAGGAAATATGAATTGTAATCTAAAATACATGCGTGAAACAGTAAAAAAGAAAAAGCTCCCTGGCAGAAAAATAATTCCCTGTTTGCAAGTGTAATTTGCAATTATCAACAGAAGCAAAGACTGACAAAATAATGATATTACCTTTTGAATCAGAAATTACCAATTATGATCAGTTCTGTTGTGTTTAGTAGTGGAATAATTACAGACTGTTTATTTCCAAGATATGTAAGTATTTGCAGTTCTTTTTTTCATCCTCATTGACCTTGTCTCTTATTTTTTCTGCCAAGGGAGTTATACCATTCAGTATGACACAGATTATATATGATGCTCACTTTGAGGCTAATGCTAGTTTGCAACAAGATACCTGCTGGCCAGAACTTTTCATAGAAAGCTTTTCGCATCTAAGATCTGTTATGAGATTTCCATCTTTAATTGCAGTCTTCTGATATCTTCTGTGCTACAAAATCCACCTTGTTTCTGTGTAGATGTCAAAAAGCTATTGGGTGGGCTTTGATTTCTATTCCACAAGATGTGATTGTTTTAATTAAAATTCTCTCTCTTTCTGAGGCTTTGGAAATGTTTGTTTTATTTTTCCTGATCACTGAGTTCTCTGTTCTTTCTGTGGCACTTACAAGTTCTCATTTTCTTCTGTGTTCACATTTTCATTGAGGATCCTATGAGATCTTTCTGTGTCACTCAGCCTTCTAGCCAAAAGCAAAAATCAGCAACTCAAAGCTGCTTCATAGTAATCAGCAGTTGTGTTTTCCAGACTAGGGGACTATTACTGCTAATAGAGAAACTCTGCAAAACCCAAACCCTGTAAAATATAACGTGGAAGTCTGTTTCAAGTCTAGTAAAAATAGACAAGAAACCCCCAAACAGGCAAAAACCCTCAACCAAACAACAAAAAAAACACCCTTCCACAAAGAAATACCAAGTGGCTGTGGCTACTGCACATGCAACATAAACCTAATAAACTCTATGCCCCAGTTACTGCTGTAACTTGTACCATGATTGCTCTTAGTTGTGAATAAGGGGAGCAAACTTCATAAAAATTCTTTGTCAGCTAGTCACATTGTATTAGAGCTGGAACAGTCTATGTGACTGGACTGACCTTCAGCAGACTAAAACACAATCCTTTTAAAAAGAAGATTTAATCACCCCATAGAAGTGAGGCAGTGATAAGTACAGTCCCTGACAAAATGAGCTCCTTGGTGAATATATTGCCCAGTCACTGACTACACTCCATGTACACTACATATGAACTTTGGAAATACTATTATGCTGAAATCCTTGTTATAGAAAAAGAAGAAAGACAAGTTATATGTAAATTAATTTATCATTAGCATCTTAACAGTTTCATCAGTTAATTAATATTAGCCTAGATGTAATTATTAAAAACTGAAAAAAAGATTAATATAGACAGAAAAGTGTTAAAAATTTTACACACTTCCCCTTGTCATAGAATCATAGATTCACACATGATTGCAATATCACAGGATGCTGAGGCAGTAAAGGACCCCTGAAGAGCACCTAGTCCAACTGATCTGCTCAAAACAGACTGAGGTAAGTTGCTCAGCACTGTGTCCCACTGGGTTTTGGTTCTCCAAGGATGGAGACCACAACTTCTATATGAAGCCTGTGTCTCCCTTATGCTGAAGAATTTTTTTCTAATGTTTAGTTTCAATTTTCTGTATTTCAGTTCATGCCTGTTGTCTCTTGTCCTGTCCATGAGCATCACTGAGAAGGCTTTGTCTCTGTCTTTACTCCCCTTATGAGGCGTTTGTACACGTGGGTAGGATCCTCCTGAGTCTTTGCCAGGCTGAGCAGCCCCAGCTCTCTCTGCCTTTCCTGACAGGAGAGATGTTCCAGGAGCTCCATCATCTTTATGTTCCCTTGATGAACTCAGTCCTGTCTCCTGGTCCATGTGCCTCTTGTACTGAGGAGCCCAGAACTGGACCCAGCAGTTCAAATATGATGCCAGTAGATAGTTTTTGTTGTTTGCTTGTTTGGTTTTATGCTGTTGGTGTGGTCATTCTTCCAATATTCTTCTGGATTACAAAATTAATGATTTAATTCTGTATATGTGGGTGATGTACAGTCTGCTGTCAACATTCTGACAACACCCCATTGTTGGAAGAAGTATGATCATAATGATAGCTTTTTTTCTTTACTCTAGGAGCCATTTTGGATCTTGTTTATTTAATTGCTAAAAAGCACTACACCTTGCTCTTTTGTCTCTGGTCTGCAAATTCTCATTATATCTGAACTTATTCTAGATGGTGTTTTTATCTATGTTTCTATGAATTGTTTTTTTTCTTATTTTTTATGCCTAAAACTGCTTTTACCAAGCTTTGTGTCTGCAGGTTTCTTTTAGTCTTCCAGTTTCTAGATTTTCAGTGCCAGCCTGTGTCCATTTTCTTGTCAACCTGGTCCCATAAGACATTTACAGGTGCTTTCCCAGCTCAAGGCCCTTGCTCCACACCAGGCCCATATTCTGCTGCATTCCAGCATTATCTCAGTGACACAAATGTTTCACTTTGCAGGCACAACTCCCTGTTAATGACTGTCTTTATGAAATTATTCTTACACCATGCAGAGATTAGTAAAAGGAAAATGAATTAGGCTTACTCACCTGTCCATTAGAAAAAACAAGCTACATCTAAACAAACTAGAGCAAAGCAACAGACTGGTCAAAATTATTTCAAGCAAGGCTAACCTGACAAACCTCAGTCCTAAGAAGCAACAAAGCCACTATAAAGCCTGTGGTTTTAGTACTGCCAGCAGTACCAATACAATATGAATTCCACTTCAGAGGATCCAGAAGGTATTTCATGGGGGAAAGTTATAAAGGGTGAAAAATGAATCTGAAAAGTGGGGAAAGGAATATAAGTACACGATTTTTCTCCAGTTTTGAATCAAAGTTTGAAGTATGTTCTGAAGTGCTGGCTTGCTGAGAGCGTGAAAGAGTTGCTGCTGTGACATTTAGTGAGCAAGCATCCATAACTGAAAGCTTAAACTTGATTTCTTCTCTTTCAAGGCAGAACTTGAAGGACTGAAAAATCAACAAGACTTGATTAATCAAGTTGACAATGTCAACAGAAAAGACTTTCAGGCATTGTATTTGGTGTATTTATGAATCATGAGCAGCAAAATGTACATACAGTTGCAGAAAATGTACAAAAACTGTTGTTTTGAAAGGTATACAGCCTGAAGCAGCTATCTCATCAGGGTTTTTGTCAAATAACAGTTTTCTGCAGTGAATGAATTACCCGGAAAAGTATGCCAGTACAATTATAGGAGTGGTCCTTTGTGCATCTGTTCCAGCACACTCAGTGGAAAACTTACTAGAAACATCTCCAGAAGCAATCCAAGAGGCATATTCCTGTAAGATTTATGTGCTTCAACAGTGCTAGACCAAGATAAAGACCCCTTGGCCACACAGGTAAAGGAAATTAAGCGTAACCACTCGTGGCTTCACTCTCTTGTTGTCCACAAAATTCTTGCCACTAACTTCATACTTGGAAACCAGTATTAAGGATGGATGAAAGGTGTGGGCTTTCAAAAGACCATCAGAGAATTTTTGACTTACTGGCATTTCTTCATGGTTAGGCTATGATTTCTTCTTTTGTGAGCAACTTTTCTTTGCAATCAGCTGATGAGCCTGTCAGCAGAGGCGGCCTAACGAGATTCTTTGAACCAGGCTGTAGGCTTCTCTAATGACTACCATTTGTTCTTAGCTAGTGATCCTTTCAAAAATTCATTTTGTGTGCTGCACCTAATCTACCTTCTTGACAGCTCCAAGCACCTAAATGAGCAGAACTTTTCTCTCCTGAGGCTGAAATGGAACCTTTGTTTACATATAACGTGATAAAAGCATTCCTCAGAAAACTTAAAGGGGGTTATTTCCTAGGCATATAGAAAAAAATAATTATCTTGTATAAGATCTTATTGAAAAAAAACCCAAATCAGTGTCTAAGAATGTTATGGATCTGATATTCAGTAGCAGATTTTTTTTTTCTTGATGGAATGCAAAAGAATTTGTTACCTGTTCATTTACCTGAACTGATGTTGGCCACAATATATTCATGGGTCATTTAAAATGTCTCCTAAGACTGTGGTTCCTGGGTGACTTTTTATTTCCCAGAAGCTCAGAAATCTTCCCTCTCTCCGAATAAGAACCCAAGTTTGTTTATAAAAGCATTGTCAATTCTTCTGATATTTCTATTTTACGAATCAGGCTTCTTTTCCATCACAGAGCTAAGGAAACTAGATTGTTAATATTTTTGTTCAAAAGTCAGTATAGATTAAGTAATCCTGCAGATTTTTCTCTGTGTAGAATACATTTTACTGTCTGGAAAGATTTACCCACCACCATATTCTTACCCTGTTTTGAAGTGTTTTTCCTTTTAAAAATTTTTCCTACCTCTAAAAGGCTATACTACATTTTATTGTTATTTCCAGTATTGTAAGAATACCCAGAGAATTCCAATAAAACTTTCTCTCCTCTGCAAATAGAAAGTTCCATTAAAAAAAAACAACTTGAGAACTCTGGTTCTGCTATGGTTACTGTCAGCTTTGTCTTCTACTAGAGTTAATTTAGCATTTTAGAGGGCAACCTCTCAGTCTGTACAAGTACACAGAAAGAAAATCTGACAAGGAATGAAACTCCAGACTCTGGCACAGCTGTACTGAATGCCTCTTCTGTTCTGCCAGACCAGTTTAGCTATCTTGGTTTTGATTCTGTGCACTCTGAGAAGCCTAAATCTAATTAAACAACAGACAAAAACTAGACATGCAATTGATCTGTGAGAGGAGAAAGGGGAATAAATTAGCACTGAAAAGTTTAAACTAAAAGTAATTTCAGTATATTTATCAGACTGGCATTTGAGGAAATCTGTTTGCTTTGGAAGCCATTTTTACAGTTAGCCAAGAAATAATCCAACAATTCTCCTCCATTATGCTTTTTCTTTTCAAAAGCAGAAATCAAATGTTTTTGATATGCCTTCAGCATTTATCCTAGAAAACAACAAAAATAAAAGCCTTCCTGAGATCCTATTTTCTTTTCCTAGTCTTGTACCTAATATTCTTCCACAAGAAACATATCTTTGTCAAGACCTTTTTTATTCAGCTACGTTTTATGTAGTTTCTCTTCATGAAGTACCACCTGGCCTCTTAAATTTGACTTGGCAGAGCACTTTAAATATTCTGATAAGGTATACCTAACCCATTAAAAGGCCAAGTCTGAGTTTCATGATTCTTACTGAGAAGGGGAGAATGAGATTAGAAAGAACTTGAACTGCCTTTCATATTATCACATTGTCATATTCAAAGTATATTTAATATCAATCTTATTATGAGTGTAGTCTGCAGCATTATCTTTGCAGATTGCACAAGCAGGCATAGAGTGCATTTCATGGTCTAATTTTAAAGGGGCTTTTATTCCATATCTGCTTACTGAGTATCTGCTCTGACTCAAAGCACATTAACATGCAAATAAGGACATAAATATCGAGGAGAAGGAAATGCAACAGAAACTTGGCTGTAAATGAACAAAGTTCAACGATCAGTCAAATATGTAGTATTACTCAATATTTGGTGCATCACATCTGCTTCCAGTCTCTCTAATGTTCAGTGTCTCCAGAGCTTTTACTTGACTCACTGATGACATGATCAGAGATGTCATGGGATGCAGCTAGGCAGTGCAAATGAGAGCTGAGTAGGGATGCTGTGAGGGCTGTAGTAAATCACACTTTTCAAAATGTTTGATAATATGCCCTTGTAGTGTCATAATCTCAGTGTCAAATATTATCAATTTTTCAAAGCTGTGGGGCATGATATATTGCCTCTGCCTTCCCTTGTATCTTTTAGAACAGGTTCTCTTGTAGACCTCAGATGCTTATCCACAGCAGGATTTTTTAGTGCCTCCAGTAAGTTACATAGTCATTGGTATTACATAACTTTTAGAAATGCACTCTCAGTTATTTTTCAGGACTTCCAGCAATTCATAATTCATTTAGAGGTGGATGCAAAGCACAAACTATCATTCAAATTGAGAAAACATGAAGAAATTCTTCTGCTCTTGAAAGGAAAAGGTTCTGTTTTAGTGATATTCTGAGTTGGGTTGTGCAAAAATTGGCTGGAAAATGAGGTAAAAAGCCATTATTCTCTCCCTCTAAGGAAAGGAAGATGCAGGGCATCTGCTGTAACTGTAAGAACAAGATGTTAACAGGGCTGAATTACACATACAATTGGTGAATCATGTTGGAAAGTGGTGCAGTCTGTTATTGAGGATCATGGGGCACTGGCCTTTGGAACCAAAGAGAAAAACAGATCTGAGGATACTGAGCTATAGTGCACAGACAACTTTGATTTGGGGAATTTTCCTAAACACCACTATTCACTTCATCTCCTGAAGAATGTGAGAAATTTTTCCTGAGAAATATTATAATGCCTCACTTTAGGCCATATTTTAGTATACATGATTTTACTTTGAATATGTCTCTCTCAATTGTTTTTTTTCTTTTGATGAAGTTGCAAAACCAGAAACTAGAGTTTATATGGAGACAAAATGGTAAGTGTTAGCAGATTGAGACTATGAATGTCTCCATTCAGAAGAAGGATAATGTTATTTTTTCTGGTGGTAATCCATACTTTAACACATTACATGAACATGAAAAGACTCTAATAAGATACTCTTGTGAGTAAAGAAGGAAGATGAGTTTTTACTAAGGAGGCTGTCAAGTTGTAGAATACTCGCAGTGATGTCCAGGGTTGGATGAAATGTCAAAATATTTAGATAGGCTCATAAAAAAAGTAGGAGACCCTTGTGGTCCTATAGCTCAGCTTCCCACTGTAAGCAATGAATTATTTCTGCTAATGTTATCTATTGGAAATCAGAGAACAAAAGTTATATACCCTAAAATAATCCAACATGATCTACATATTTTGATTAGTCTCATGAAAATATAATACATTTTGAAGAGAATGGGACAGCATTCTTCAGACCATACATAATACTTCAAAAACACTTTTGATGGCTGATTGTTTGTTATTCATTTTTGGTGTGTGTAAGCTCTTCACCTACTCACCAGGCTGTTGAATTTTCTGTATGTGTGTTCCCCTATGGTCTCCTTGCTGAACTAACTGGTCCTTGTCTTCTTCAGGGTATTTCTGTGGTGTAGTCGCTCTGTCTGTTTCTTCATAGAAGTAGGAACCCAAGATCTACCTTTCTTAGACCTGCAGATCAATAACTGTACAGATTTTCTGGCAAAGAACAGACTTGTTTGGTTGGTTTCCAGGCCCTGACACTATTGGAGTTATATGGGTTTGTGGAGTAGAGATTTGCCTTGATAGTTAGGAGAATAAAGTAATGGTGTGAAACTGTGTCAGGGGAGGTTTAGGTTGGGTATCAGGAAAAAGTTCTTCACCCAGAGGGTGGTTGGGCACTGGAACAGCCTCCCCAGTGAAGTGGTCATAGTATTTCACCTGACAGAGTTCAAGAAGAGTTTGGAAAATGCTCTCAAGCATGTGGTGTACTCTGTCCTGTAAAGGGTTTGGAGTTGGACTTTGATGGTCCAACTGATGGTAGGTGTCATCTAACTCAGAGCAATAATTCTTCCACAGAAAATTTAAAAATATAAAAAAATCTCTAATCTCTAAAATAAAGTGGCTTATTTATCTTGAAGTAATAATTTTATTTATATCTTCACAGAATCATGGAATCACACAATTTTTAGGGTTGGAAGTGACTTCTGGAGATCATCTAGTCCAACACCCCTGCCAAGGCAGGGTCACCTAGAGCAGGTTACATAGGAGCACATCCAGGTGGATTTCGAATGTCTCCAGACAGGGACACTCCTTGGGCAGCCAGTGGTCTGCCAGCCTCAATGTAAATAATTTCTTCCTCATGTTGAGGTGGAACTTGTAATTTAGTTTGTGGCCACTGCTCCCCATTCTGTTGCTGGGCACCACTGAAAAGAGTCTGGCACCCTCTTTTTGGCACCAGCCTTTGAGGTATATATGTATGGATGGGATCATTTTTTGGTCTTCTCTGGATTAAACAGACCCAGCTCTTGCAGTCTCTTCTCATAGAAGATCCTCCAGACCCCTCATCTTTTTGGCTTCTGCTGGACCCTCTGCTCCTTGTCTTTCTTGTACTGTGTAGACCAGAACTGGACACAGCACTCCAGATGTGGCCTCACTGAGGCCAAGCAGAGAGGGTATATCACCTCTCTTGGCCTGCTGGTCACAGCCCCCCCGATGCACCTCAGGATACCACTGGCCCTCCTGGCCACAAGGGCACTGCCAGCTCATGGAGAATTTGTCATCCAACACTCTGAGCTCCTTCCCAGCAGAGCTCCTCTCCAGCAGGTCAGCCCCAGCCCGGGCTGCTTATTCCTCCCCAGGTGCAGGACCCCACACTTGCCCTTGCTGAACCTCATTAGGTTTCTCTCCTCCCAACTCTCCAGCCTATCCAGGTCCTGCTGAATGGCAGCACAGCCTTCAGGTGTGTCAGCCACTCCCCCCAGAGTCATGTCATCAGCAAACTCACTGAGGGCACATTCCATCCCTTCATCCAGGTCATTAAAACAAGTTGAGTAAGGCTGGACTGATCCCTGGGGAATGCCACTGACTACAGGCCTCCAACTGGGTTCTACTCTGCTGATCATGACCCCCCAAGCTCTGCCATTCAGCCACTTCTGGATCCAACTCAGTGTCCATTCACTTAACTCGCATTTCATGAGCTTGCCTACAAGGAAATTATGGGACACACTGTCAAACACCTTGCTGGAGTTGAGGTAGAAAATATCTACTGCTCTCCCCTCGTTGTCCCATCTTGCCATGTCATCATAGAAAGCAATCAGATGGGTCAGGCAGGATCTCCCCTTGGTGAATCCATGCTGACTACTCTTAATGACATTTTTTTCTGTCTTGTCTAGTGTAAGTGTGGGAATTCAAGATGAGCCTCTAAAATTTAGTGCCAGACACTCAGAAATTACTACAAAGACAATTTTTAAGAGTGTTTATGTTTAGCTACAATTTTAGATTATGATGATGGAAAGGTAAATTTGCAGTACAGCTAAATCCACATTCAAAATTAAGAAAGTAATATGAAAACCATTGCAAAAATAAATAATTTTGGTATTGGTTCCCACTTTTCATGAAATGTTTTATCTTTTGGTTTATTAAATTTCCAGCTGTCCTTTCTTGCTTTCCTATGTACTGAATAAGTAGTGATGACTTGTATTATCTGGCTCATCACACAGAATGAAAAAAAAACCAACAAAAAAAGCCACCACTGAAGTACTATTTTGGGCTCTACTGCTTGTCACATAATGAGTAACTTGGTTGAAATGAAATGCTTTCATTATGAATGCTTTACAGTCCTAGGATCTCCCTGCTTCATTATCTTATGTAAGACACAATGAGACCAAATAAGTATGATGAGACCAAATAAATGTGATGTGATGCGTGTGTCACTTTATTTTGAAACAAAGACTTCATTTCATATTTTTAAACATTCTCTTGTTACTGTTGCTAGTATTATTTATTGGAGGATCTAATCAGGAAAAATAATTTTAAAACCAGATGTATTTAGCTGCTTTTATTTCCTGTTTGCCTATAAGAGAGGCTCACCTTTCCTTTGGAAAGCATGCTAAAATGTATCAGAATTTTTGTGAACAGCTAATAGACCAAATAGTTCTGGAAAGCAGGAAGTCAAATGGGAAGCTCAGTCTAACAGATCAGGTTCTGAACAGTCATTATTTTAAGAGTGTGGATCTAATGAGGAGTACAACAATAACAGCCCTTAATTAAATGGACTGTTTCTGAAAATTAGAGGTCAGACATTAAAAGTAAATGGCATCCCATTATGCATGTGTAATTTGCATACCTATTTCTTTCACCCAGTACAATTTTATGTCCTTCCTAGTGGAGGAATCATTAAACACACTTTTTTTTCAAATTGAAAATATTTTCTCCCTATGTATATTGATATATTTAGGGTTTATTTTTCATTTATTTTAGAAAATCTGGAGTAAATCAAGATGTAATTTTCATATGCCCTGGAAAATAATAATGCAGTCGTAGGAATTTTCTCTTCACAGAGATATTAGAGGAAAAGAATTAGAAAGAAGGTCCTTTCATTAAGGCGATTTTCTAGTGCAAACCCATTTATTTTCCCTGCCCTTGCTGTTGTTGACATTACTTCTGTGTTGAACAGAGGCATGAGTGGTTTCAGGATGCTGGTTGAAAAATAGGTATAAACAGAGAAAAATAATAAATGCAGGCAACACTTCCCTAACTATATAATACCATATTTTGAAACGGTACCAGCCTTTGACCTATGCTTCATTTTGTCTTGGCAAAGGTAATAGGCTTTAATAAACTAGCTGATGTAGTTTAAAATGGCTGACAGGTTTTCAAACATGCAAATTTTCAGGATTTGAAGGAGAGCTTATGAATCAGTTTTCTCTAACTATAAATTGGTCGAATTAAAGAGGTTCTTCCTTCCTATACTTTATATACATTCCTATGTCTTTAAGGCTTTACTTATGTCTTTAAGGACAGCTACTGTAACTTTACTAGATTGTTTCTCTAGCATGATAATAAATTCCTTCAAATATTCCAGGTTTTTCTAGGTATTGTACTGATTTTTCAAGCCAGAGAAGCATTGTGTCTTCAGACTGTAGATTGAATTTAGTAAGCCTGAAATGTCCCACTATTGCCTACAACTATTGGTTAAGAATATGGATTATAATCCATCTTTAATTTCTCTGCTGTAAAGATCACATATCTTTAGTGGTTGAACATCCAAAAGTTTTGGGCAATAATATTTAACAATTACTTTGGGGTTTTCCCTGACTGGTGCCAAGACAAGCCCTTATACAAGTATAAATATATTTATTGTAAGAAGTAATTTTAATAAATCTTATAAATTTTTGAGAGGAGGCATATTGTACAGAGAGAGAGAGAGTGTATGTCCTTGGCAAATAACACCAACCTGGGAATAAATGGGTTTGAAGAAATAAAACAGAAAGAGGGATCATTAGGAAACCAGCAAGCTGTTAAAAGAATAGTCAGCCAGACACTGTCATAAAGATTTGAAATGCTGCAGCATCTTCTTTTATGGCAGTTCTCATTCAGAAAGGTCATGATGGTATGGAGAATGAAGGGTTATCTTTTATGATCTCCAGCTATTTTAAATAGTGTAAACAAATAAATCCAAGGAATTGGAAAATATTTAATAGCCTTCAGAGACTTTGCAAGAGGTTAGTTGAGATGCTGAAGTGCTATGAATGTTATAGGAGATGATGAGAAGATCAGCAGCTATTAACTGTACCCTGTAGGATTTAATACCTCAGAGAAATGTTAGCACAAGTTCCACACAATAACTTCCCAAGCAAAATCCTAGGGTCCTGAGTTCTCTAAACGTAGCCAATGATTGATCATGCATTTAACATTACTGATTTGTCTAAGCATCTGTTGAACATTCTGCCATCTGCCTGTAAAGACATGGTGATCAAAACTTTTGCAAAACTACCTGCAGAGAAAGGGAGGAAATTTGTTAAGACTCTCTTGCTTTTCCCTCATGTGCCTCTGCTGCTAATCATCCTTTATCTAGGCAAATTTTAAAATTATTCAGTGTGGAATTACTGTATTATTTCTAAATTAAAAGTATGATGCTATCCTCCACAATTTTATTCTTGAAACATTTTGAACAAGGGAATATCTACACTTCCATTAACTCAAGCTACCAAGTTAAGCTTAACAAGTATATTCTGCTATAGTGAGTATAACAAGCAAGAAAATAGTCTGAGCTACATATTTCATAACAAGGTTCAAGGATTTATTATAAATCAGTTTTGAAAAGATGGTAAAATGTAGAGGTGTTTTTATTTTTGTTGTAGAAGATGGTTGTTATCAACAAGGTATGTATGATAAAAAATATTAACTAAAAATATTATCTTGAAAAAGTAGAAACTATAGCCTATAATTCTGTACCCAAAATACAAACTGCATTGTTTAGATTTAATGTATTTTTTTAAAAAAAAATCGAAAAACTCCTAATGGATTTTTAATAGTGAGGTTTTTAATTTTTGAGTTTACAATTTCTATTGATATCAAAATAGTTGTAGTGAGCTGACCATGTGCCCACCCAGCCACTCTACCACACCCCCTCCATCAAAACGATGGAGGAGAAAATACAACAAAAGACTGTGGATTGAAATAAGGGAGTTTGTTCAGTAATTAGTCTTACAAGCAACACTGACTCATCTAGGGGAAATTATACTTCTCCAATATGGATCCATGGGCTACAGTTCTACATGAACTGCCCCAGTGTGGATCCCTTTCACAGATTCTTTCAGGAATAGGCTGCTCCAGCATTGTCTCCCACAGGGTGTCAGGTCCTGCCAGCAAACCTGCTCCAGCATGGGATCCTCTCTCCACAGATCCATAGCTCCTACTGGGAGCCAGTACTGGTGTGGGCTCTCCATGGTGTGGAACTTCTTACAGGGCATATCCACCTGCCCTGGTGGGGTCTCCTCCACAGGCTGCAGGTCTACCCCTGCTGACCTCCCTGGGCTGCAGGGGCACAGCCTGGCTCACCACTGTCTGCACCACAGGCTGCAGGGGAATCTCAGCTCTGGCATCTGCCCCCTTCCCCTCCTTCTCCACTGAACTGGGTGTCTGCAGGGCTGTTTGCATCACATGTTCTCATCCTTTCTCTGGCTGGTATTTGGTCTTGCTCAGGATTCCCCCTCTTTATTAACTCTCTTATCCCAGTGGTGCTACTGCTGTGGCTGATGGCCTTGGGTCCATCCTGGGGCTGGCTGGCACTGACTCTGTTGGGCATAGGAAATGCTTCTGACAGCTTCCCAGAGAAGCTGCGCCTGCAGCACCCCCCTCCCTGCTTTGTCCGCCACTTTTCAGAATTTATCTATGCTTCAAGTTTATTCTTTCATTACATAGGGAAACATAACCTTTCTGATATCACTTCTCATTTCAGTAGACAGGATTATGCTGCTGTACATAGAAGACAATGCCTTAAAATGAGGAACAAACACATAAACTCAAAGAAAACTTCTTTTTTTTTCCTTAATGCAAATGCCTCTAATATCAAGATAAATCAGAAAAAGAAAATCACAGAGAGCCTGTATAACTTATTTTTTCAGAAGAAAATATTTTTTGAAGTGTCATCTGGCCTCTTGAAAAAGTAGTTGAAGCTTTCAAAAAGCATATATATATTAGCAAAATATTAATATCATGTGAGCATGATTTTATTACATGAATTTTGCAATATCCAGACAAGAATAATCCAGTTAAATAGAGATTTTGGTGTTTTCATCACCTGAGAATTTGAGAGGGCTTTTAACAAAATAAAACAGTAAAAGGAAAGCATAAGAAATAGCTTGTTACTATTAGGATTAGGAGAGACTGGTGTATTGGAAGGGACATGGTCCATAATTAGTTCAGCCCTGACAGTGTCTCTTTGAGATGACCTCACATCACTTCTGCTGAATGTCTTAGCAGTCTTTTCAGTTATACTGATCTGTACTATCCTGAATATAAAAGCAGTATGATTTTTTTTTGAGGAGTACTGCTTGTATTTTCAGCTTAGTGTCATCATACAATCATAATGACAGTGGAAGCCCATTCTGAAGAATTTAGAAATTTAATCCTTGAATTTATATTGAATTTTATCAAGCAGAGGGCTTTTTTATATAGTTAAGGTATGTGATAATAATCTGTTCTGACTCGTGTTTTATGCTTCCTCAAGGAAGACTCTTATTTAGTCACCATTTACCTCCTGTTTCTTTTCCTGTTGAGTACAATACTGCTCAATGCAAGGTTTTTCTAGTTCAATGGAAATACATGGACCAGTATTTTTCTTTCTCATGTGCTCTTGGAGACGACTAAACAGAAATCCAAATCCACTAAGACTCCTTGCACTTGCACGGTTTTAACTTGGTCAAAATTGGGCACAATGTTTTTGCTTATTCCACACCACTTCCTTCTTGTTTTCTTACTATATGTTGCTAAAACGTGGTTCTCTGAGTTGCTTTCATGTATCAGAAGTTGACTCTATTCCATTGAAATCAATAGCAGCTCTCCTAAAAATTTAAAACTGAGATGACAATGAGTCTATTAAAAGAAAGCAGGCATTTCTCATGTCTGTGCAGCTGTGTTCAGCCACTCTTGTGGGCCAGCCCAATGAGGGTGAGTACACTAACCTGCTTCCTTCATACCTACCCTGATGTACTGGGTTTGTGTGGACAGGTTTTGGTAGCGAGAACCAGGATGCTACTGATGCCTTAGGTTTTAACTTTTATATTTTTCAAATCCTGTACTGCTAGTGTAACTCTGAAGTTTCCTGTAGCTCGTTAAGTTCTGTTCTCTTATGCAAAGCCTCTCTAGCTTGCTCTCCAAGGATACCCAGATTGTCCTAGGCCCAAGAAAAATAAACCATCATCTTGGGGAGAGGGGGACAAGCTTGGGGAAATTCCATCATTGGCTGGGTTCTGGTTGGTGAATTTATGCTGACATAAAAGTGTGAAGAACTCATGACCTGTCATTGTCCATTTTGGGATGCACTGAGGCAGGACCCTCTGGAGCCCAAAAGTGTACATCTGAAGGCCTTTCAAATAAATCCCTCCTTTATTCCTTTATTCCTGTCTAGTCTCTGTTTCTAGGTAGCCATTTAAGGCATCACTACAGGGGTGAATTGTAATGCTTCTCCTTTATCTGGCAGAGCCAATGCCAGCTGGATCCAAGATAGACTCACCACTTGCCAAGGCTGAGCCAATCAGAGATGAGGGTGATGCCTCTGTGAAAATACATTTAAGGAAAAAAATGTGTTGCGCAGAGGTATTTGCTCTCAGAGAAGAGTGGAGTGATAATGTGTGAAAGGAACAACTCTGCAGACACCCAGTTCAGTGGAGAAGCAGGGGGAGGAGATGTTCCAGGCACTGGAGCTGAGATTCCCCTGTAGCCTGTGGAGAAGGCCATTCTCCTGGAGCCTATGGAGGTCACTGAGGGACTTGCAGATCCATGGAGAGAGGAGCCCATGCTAGAGCAGGTTTCCTGATAGGACTTGTGATCCTGTGGGGGACCCATGCTGCAGCAGGTAGTTCTTGATGGACTGCACCCCATGAAAAGGCACCCATGCTGGAGCAGTTTGTGAAGGACTGTAGCCTGTGGGAAGGACTCATATTGGAGGAATTCATGGGGAACTGTCTCCCATGAAAGGGACCCCATGTTGAATCAGGGGAAGGACTCCTTTCCCTGAGCAGTGGCAAAACCAGGGTGTAATGAACTGACCATAGCTCCCATTGCCCAAGGTGAGGGAGGAGGTGGAGGTGGAACTGGGAAGGGGGTGGGGGGAAGGTGTTTTTATATTTTCTTTACTTCTCATTATCTTGCTGTCATTTTGATTGGTAATAAGTTCCATCAATATCCCCAAATTGAGCCTATTTTGATGGCAATTGGTTTGTGATCCCTCCCTGTCCTTAACTCATGACCCTTTTAGGTATTTTCTCTCCCTGGAGCACTTGTGGAGGGGAGTGGTAGAGCAGTGATAGAGGGGCTTTGCTGGGCACTAGCATCCAGCCAGGGGCAAGCAACCATACCTGCAGTACTGCCAGTCCCAGTATTGCCCACAGGCATGGAGAAATCCTGGACGTAAGACATGGGCCATGAAACTTGCAACATCTTGCAGCAAAAAGCCTTTTAGGAGCAGTCCCACTGCATCTGTTTTCCTCAGGGCTGTTGCAAGACATCTATTCTTAGTCATCCTCATTAAAAGAGGTCCATGATTTACTCTGATTTATTGTATCATGCTTCAAAACCTCACTGATGACTATGGCTGATTTATGCAGTAATTGTGAACACCAGTGTTACATGATGGCTAAATATTTTGGAACTTGAGCCTCTGTCTCCAGGGCAAAATTATGCTGTGTTCACAGCAAACAGTGTGAACATTAGTTGAGTAGGATACCTGTAACATCCTATCAGCTAACTATCCCAGTTGTCTGGTTGATCAGAATATTGGTATGAATTCTTTCTTCTCATTCTTTCTTACAAGTTTTAAATGTATTTTCTGGCAATTCAAGAGCTGTCAGTGCTGCCCATAAGATCAAGGCCGTCATAAACTCTCCATAACATAAAGCACACTTTTAAAATCTGTTCAGAGATACACTGCTGTTCCCAGCCCTGTGATGGCTGCATGTAGTTCAAATACAAGGAAGGTTGTGTGCTCTCAACATATACATCTACTGTGTCATCCAGTGCTGTCTGTCAGGGTTTCTCTTAAGATCTGCATCTGTTTCTGATTTTGTGAGAATTGTCCGGGGATTTTTCTTCTGCATGTACCTACAAAGCTGCCACAAAGGAGTGAGAACACAGCCCACATGAGTATAAAATTAGTGCCTGTTATAGAAATAGAAGCACAGTAAGATTCTCACTGTATCTGTTACCAAGTTTGGAGACAAAAAGTATTCTCAATGCTAAAATTTATATGTTTGTATATATGAATTCTGGTTTGTTTGGTTGGGTTTTTTCTACAATGCCTTGTATACAGAAATAAGACAGTGGCCAAGATTAACACTTGCAAGTAATGAAATCTGAAGAATTCCAAACATGCTTCATCAAGAATTTTATTTATAGTTTGTAGGCACTTTTAAATAACTCATTCTCTGCACCTCGTATATTTGTTCTGCAGGCAGCTATTAAAAAGACTAAATGCTGATTTCTGCTTTAATGTATTTCTCCTTGCAGATACAAATTAGTCTAAGTTTTGTAAATAAGTAATTCAATAACCTTTGGGGAGCTTCCAAGTGCTAACACCAGCCGAGCTGTTTTTCTTTTAAAAAATAAGAGTTCAAAATTAGTATAAAATCATGCCTTTTTGAAAAAAATATTTTGGGGATGAACAAACTTATATGGAAAAAACCAAAATCTTTTCTGTTCCCTTTTGAATCTTCTGCTAGGTTCAAAACACATGTTTGGAAATTTCAAAATGTCCAGATGTGGTCCTTCAGCCTCTATTCCTCCTGATGCAGAGACGAGAGAAATCTAACTGTTCCATTTCTTCTGGTGAGAACTCACCTGAAGCAACTCTGAAGTAGAAACAAGTTCAGGGTGAGATGCTGGGATAGGAAACAGAGATGAGAAAGAGGGAGAATTTGGATAAAGTGCTAGGAGTAAACAGGCAGGCAGAGGGGAGAATGGAAACAATCAAGCTATATCAGCTGAATCTCCCTGAAGGCAGACAACTCCTGATGGGCCAATTACTTCGTCTCAGCAGCAGGAGACAGATATTTTCTGTGGATCCCAGGCTAGTAATGCTTTAATGTTGCTGAAACTTGTTGTCAGGTGGCTGCACATAGCACAGCTGTGTTCAGAGATACAATTTCTGCCTAACAGTGATTGAAAACCACTCATCCATGGAAGATGTGGTACAGAAACAGACCAGGCAAGACTTCTTTGACAAGAAAAGTAGTCTGCAACAGATGAGCAAATTCTGATTCCTGTATTTTCTGGGAGGCTGAGGGGAGAGGAATGCTATGCATAGCAAATAAATGTGTTCAGGGGCTCTGCATCTAGTTCCGAGGCCAAATGCATTTAAGTGGCATGGCACAGTGTCGTAACCACACAGCAAAGATCACACCAAAGCAAGGTGCCTACACCTAAACCAAACTAAAATGGAGCCTTTGGCTGTCCTAGAACTGTGCCTGACATTGTCTGGGAAAGAGGTATGTGCTGTGGCCCAGGACCCACCCCCTCGAGAGTGGAAGAGCAGGAAGCTAAGCAATATGGATGGCTACGTGCATGCTCATCCTCTCTGTGCTCTAGCCATTCCTTGGCACACTTACACTGAGATGATCAGCAAGTTTCATGACTGTTGGAATCCTTTCTCCTCAGTGATGATATCAGATGTGTGTTGTCTGTGTGTTGATTATATGCCCTAAACTATAGACTTGCCATCAATGTCTATGTTCATCATATATTTAAATGAAATGCAGGGAGTATTCTCCCATGCGTGGACAGACATGAACAACAAAAAAATTAATAATCATGCAACACAACCTGTTGCATCTAAGTTCCTTTCAACCTTTATTAAAAGTGAAAAAATATATACAGGATGCATATGAATAGCAGCATACTTATTTATAGCTATTTTGTTTTAGAGAAGGGAGCATTTTGCCCAACTGAAACTAAACTACCATGCAATCTTAGATCAAGACATGTGGAGCTTTAAGAAGCATGTATCCTCCTGGTCCATAAATCTACATTATTGACTCATAGGCCCAATTGCAGTGTCTAGAACGCAGTTCAGAAACCTCTGGTTAGTTGGAGAAGTTAATGCAATTTATTTTACAAAGTAATAGAACTGAATATTTGAAAACATTTGGTGTAAAGTACTTGATGAGAGCTTTTCAGTGCGAGTTATGGTAAAGCATTTGTTAATTGCTGCATTTCAAACTATTTAGTTAGAAAGCAAATTTTCATGAGGATAGGATTACTAAATGTCCAGGCAATGACATTATTTCAACAGTGCCTCAGAAATGAGTAACCTATATCACAGAGTTTTCTAAAACTACAGAACACTCTGAAGAGAAACTTCCCTCTTCTTATCCCTTTTTGTGTGCTCTTTGTTCACAAAGAAAACTTCTCTTTTGACCTGATACGGAAAGTTCCAGGAACATTCCTATTTAAAAAGTAGTTTTTTACAGATCATTTAGGGTGGTTTTGGAAATAAGCTTAGCTGGAAAATAGTTTGTTTAAAATATTTTAGTTCTTTCATAAATGTTTAGCAATAGAAGAGCTTCTAGGCTATGTTTATTTGTTGTATTTCTAGTTTAACAGGCCCCTTCTATAAATAGTTGGATGGTTGATTTATAAATAAAGTCACCTGGTAGTATTTTTGGTTTCTAAAATAAGAAATCTCAGTCAAGACTGTTTATTTAAATTGCGGTATAACTAATTGTACAGCCACATGAAACAGTTTAGCTGAAAAAAGAAATGTTACTTCTCCAAAAATGGTTAAGAAGATGAATTTGTCCTTTGTGTGTTAAATGTAAACTTTTTCAGCAGTTTAACAGTAAAAAGGGAGCATGTTTGCAACTATGAAACTGAACTATAATTACATACCCAAGGCTTTTCTCAGGAATGAACAGAACACCACAAATTGCAGTTCTGAACTGTAAATACCATGTGACAAGTCACAGCTTGTGTATAAGTTGTATATTAAGAACCAGAAGGTTGTATTAGCTCTAATCCATCAAGGTCGGAGCCACCTGCGCCTCCCTCTTGACTCCTTCCTTGCTTCATTAGCTACAGAGCAGCCCAATTTTGAAGGCACAGTGCCAGCTCTCCCCTTGAGTCTCTGGTTATGGCAGTTCTCTTCCACACAGAAGTTGGAAGCCTGAACTAAGGTCTTACAATACTCGTGCCACTAACCTAAGCTAATGTGTAAAATGTAGAGGATGCTGATTTTACCATCTTTTCAAACAATGATTATATTCAGAAGAACATTTTCATATGACTGCACAGACAGATGTGCCCATCTTTTTTGTTCCCTATATATTTTATTTTGCTCCTATTCATACCCAACTTGTTTAACTCACAGAAGAACAGAGGGAGTCACCTAGAGAGGTATGGTTTACCTGTAGAAGGGCTCAGCTTCCTGAACAAGATACTTGGTCTGACTTGTCCTTCCCAGGTTTCAAAGCCTGTATCTAAATGATGTGACAGAAGAGTTCTTCCCAATTGTCATGTCAAGGTACATAACAGAGTTACACTCTGACTATTTTGTGGGACAAGATTTGGTCATATTCCCTTTTAGTCAACTCATTGAAGAAAATCAGGCACATATATAAGTCAGGAGCAGTGGTGAGCTCCATTAGGTCCCGATAACTGCACTCTCCTGTCTCCTTAGGTGTAGTCAATGTCACTGCTTTCCATTGACTATATAGGAACCTTAGAATGCTAATCTCAGAAGTGGCAGCTCCAGAACTAGTGAAATATCTTTTGTGTCACAGAAGCTATGGTATCATCAAACTATTACACAATAATTTCATTATTTTCTTCTGTCTGTTACCAATGATTTCTTTTGCACAAGTCTTATGTACTGGATGGGGCCCTTGCAGAGCTACCCAAATGTATTAAGGGACAACAAGGCAGTGCAAACTGGTACTTATACTAATATCATGTGCTCTGGGTACAGTTTATACTGAGTATTTTTAGGGAAAAAAACCCAACCATTTGGCAAAACTGAAATAACTGCTCTGTCAATGGATACTGTGAATACCTCAGAGATGATCCAGCAATGTCCCCTCTGCCATGCAACCAAAGTTCTCTGCATCCAAAGAATGGTTCTGCTCTGAGGTGATCTCTCTGTCAAATTTGTAGTTAGTCTGTTAGCAAGGAAGTGCAATGTTGCAGATCAAAACCAGGGTCAGCATTCAACCCAATGTTCACCATTTCCAGAGCAGCCATAGGGGTGTTTTTTTGCTTTCATAGCACTGGAACAAGTTCATGATAGGATCAGTGTAGCATGATTTAACTATAAGCCACGTAATCTCTTTTTCCTCCCTTTTAGTGGGCTTGAGATAGAACAGTGCCATTAACTGGAAACAGTAAAGGAGAAAAAGCTTTTTAGGGCACAAATGAAAAGGGGCACAAGGCAATAACAAACCTGTTTTTTCATGTCTGTATCCAGAAACACAATACTTTGCTCAGATTTCATTCTTTTTATTGCTTAAATGTGCAGTGTCAGTGCTTACATAATGTTTTTAACTTTTTATTTTCACAATGGGGATTTCATGCCTTGTGTATAATTGAAATGTGTAAAATTACTGTGAAATCTTATTGAGGCATATGCTGAATTTAATATGCATAATATTTTTATTTTTCTACTGAGAAAGAAAAACACTTAGTAGTGTTAGTATGCAACTCTACCATAATTTATGCTATCTGTCCTTGACTTGTGGAAGATTCTCAGTATCCTTATTTATTATGTGAACTATAAAAACCTTTGCAGTATATCTTGGCATTCAGATTAGGTGTTAACATGGTTTGCATTACTTGCAAATATGAAGTACCTGTTTTGGCTTTTGGATGCAGCATCTCTGTTTTCTCATTCCCGATGCTATAGCTCAGATCATGTATTTCCTGGGTAGAAATCTCAATGTCTCTTCAAATATGGGTGTAACTCACTCCATAATTTTGTTATGACTACACTCAGATGCTGTCAGCTCCTATATTTTGTGCATGGCTGCTGTGTCTGCAGTTCTTTCAGGATGCTGCATCTCCTCTTCATTGTGTTCCAGGAAGGGTAGCAGATTTCAGAGGGGAGATGAGGACAGTGATAGATAGCATCAGGAGGATTAGCTGCAAGGTATGGCATGTCTAAACAGTTTGAAACACAAACGGGAGGAAAGTGCTGTGAAGAAAATGATGGAGATGACAATGAATGGGAGAAAACATCAATTGTATTATTTGTGGAAGAGGTTGATGTCATGGTTTAGGAATGGCATTCCCCAATTTAGTAATTCCACTAAAAAAAACCCGCAAACTGCTCCCCTCCCCACCCTAGTGGGAGACACAGAAGGCAGAGATTATGAGTTAATGGAAAAAGCAATGAGATAAGAAGCTGAACAGTAGCAGCAACAATACTGATAACAGCAGTATACAAAAGAGGATGATTTACGTGCAGAATGCTCACCAAGCTGAGATAATGGACAATGGTGGATGGGCCCTATGTGCCTATGCTTTTTCCCCCTGACTGGAAGCCACACTCAGCTCTTTGGAAGGAGAAATCCCCTACTTCTCCACCCCAGTGATGATGTGAGGTGGTATAGAATAACATCCTAGATATGCCCACATGGCTGCAAAGTCCACCCCCTCATTGCTACTGCAAAAAATTAACTCTGTCCTGCTGAAAACAAGGACAGTTGGGAAGTGTGAGAAGGTAACATGGAAAGCTAGCTGAAGGAAAAGGTTAAGAAAAAGAAATTAGATGTGAAAATGGGAAACTGTATGCCTCATGTATCACTGAGGTTCTGCTGCAAGATATTTTGAAGTTAATGAATGTGATGTAACTGAGTTTATAAAGACAAAATACACAATACAAATAAGCATTTTCACTGAACCCTTTGCACTTGATTCTAGATGCATGGAAAATAAGAAGCCATGTATATTAAAATTTGATAGAATTGCAGGTAAGAATTGAGATATGAGAAGAAAATATGAAGGTTTTTAGGAAGTCCATTTTTTTTGTGATGAGTTTCAACTGAGGAAAATAAATGGGAAAATAAGTTTTACTTAGAAAAAGAATCAGGGAAATATGAAATAATTTTGGATACAGAGAGTGTAGAGAGAGAGACCAGAGAGTGAAATTTTATCTAATTTCCTTTGATTTAAGGGCAAGAAAATTTGCTGAAATAAACTAAAATTATCTTTTATAGTACTGATTCTGGATTTATATAATTTATGTTTCAGTTGTTTCCAAGTAAATTAGGTTATTTAACTTGGAGATTGCAGACATTTAAGTCATAATTTATTTAGATTGTCCTATGCATACATAATAAATTTTACATCTTTATTGTGCTAAGATGAGGGCTAGGCTGTGCACTGTGGGCTTTATTTTAATGAAGTTCGATGGCAGAGTTTGGAAAGCATTCAGATCACTGGGGAAAAAGATAGGAGGCACAAGGTAAAAACAAGCAACTTCTCGCAGAAGTTTCATTTATAAATAGATATGTATGACTGATTCCTCTTAAGTTCACCTGTTATTTCTAACTTCACAATATGCAACCATTTAGGCTGAATGTATGCAGATTCTTTTTGGTACAATTAGTAAGAAGTAATACTTTTATATATATATATATATATATATTT